>CM059787.1:7386012-7421012 GCA_030435695.1 Brachymystax lenok tsinlingensis | reverse complement strand
CACAGGTCTTACCATACTGTATTAATATGGTAACAGGTCTTATCATACTGTATTAATAAGGTCACAGGTCTTATCATACTGTATTAATATGGTCACATGTCTTGTCATACTGAATTAACATGGTCACAGGTCTTATCATTCTGTATTAATAAGGTCACAGGTCTTACCGTACTGTATTAATATGGTCACAGGTCTTACCATACTGTATTAATATGGTCACAAGTCTCATCATACAGTATTAATATGGTCACATGTCTTATCATACTGTATTAATATGGTCACATGTCTTATCGTACTGTATTAATATGGTCACATGTCTTACCGTACTGTATTAATATGGTCACAAGTCTCATTGTACTGTATTAATATGGTCACAGGTCTTACCATACTGTATTAATATGGTCACAAGTCTCATCATACAGTATTAATATGGTCACAGGTCTTACCATACTGTATTAATATGGTCACAGGTCTTACCATACTGTATTAATATGGTCACAGGTCTCATCATACTGTGTTAATATGGTCACAGGTCTTATCATAATGTATTAACATGGTCACAGGTCTTATCATACTGTATTAATATGGCCACAGGTCTTACCATACTGTATTAATATGGTCACATGTCTATCCAATCTGAATTAATATGGTCACAGTTCTTATCGTACTGTATTAATATGGTCACAGGTCTTATCATACTGTATTAATATGGTCACATGTCTTATCATTCTGTATTAATATGGTCACAGGTCTTATCATACTGTATTAATATGGTCACATGTCTTATCATTCTGTATTAATATGGTCACAGGTCTTATCATACTGTATTAACATGGTCACATGTCTTATCGTACTGTATTAATATGCTCACATGTCTTACCGTACTTTATTAATATGGTCACAAGTCTCATCGTACTGTATTAATATGGTCACAGGTCTTACCATACTGTATTAATATGGTCACAAGTCTCATTATACATTATTAATATGGTCACAGGTCTTACCATACTGTATTAATATGGTCACAGGTCTTACCATACTGTATTAATATGGTCACAGGTCTCATCATACTGTATTAATATGGTCACAGGTCTTATCATAATGTATTAACATGGTCACAGGTCTTATCATACTGTATTAATATGGTCACAGGTCTTATCATACTGTATTAATAAGGTCACAGGTCAAATCAAATCAAATCAAATTTATTTATAAAGCCCCCCTTACATCAGCTGATGTCACAGAGTGCTGTACAGAAACCCAGCCTAAAACCCCAAACAGCAAGCAATGCAGGTGTAAAAGCACGGTGGCTAGGAAAAACTCCCTAGAAGGCCAAAACCTAGGAAGAAACCTAGAGAGGAACCAGGCTGTGAGGGGTGGCCAGTCCTCTTCTGGCTGTGCCGGGTGCAGATTATAACAGAACATGGACAAGATTTTAAAATGTTCATAAAACAGGCAGAACAGTTGTAACTGGAGAAGCAGCACGGCCAGGTGGACTCGGGACATCCGGGTAGGCCTTGAGGAATGGTCCTAATGCTCAGGTCCTCCGAGAGAGAGAGAGAGAGAGAGAGAAGAAGAAAAAGAAAGAGAGAGATAATTAGAGCGAGCATACTTAAATTCGCACAGGACACCAGATAAGAGAAGAAATACTCCAGATATAACAGACGGACCCTAGCACCCGACACATAAACTACTGCAGCATAAATACTGGGGTGAGACAGGAGGGGTCGGAGACACTGTGGCCCCGTCCGACGAAACCCCCGGACAGGGCCAAACAGGCAGGATATAACCCCACCCACTCTGCCGAAGCACAGCCCCCACACCACTAGAGGGATATCTTCAACCACCAACTTACCATCCTGAGACAAGGCCGAGTATAGCCCACAAGATCTCCGCCACGGCACCAGAAGCCAGTGACTCAGCCCCTGTAATAGGGTTAGAGGCAGAGAATCCCAGTGGAGGGGAACCGGCCAGGCAAAAGACAGCAAGGGTGGTTCGTTGCTCCAGTGCCTTTCCGTTCACCTTCACACTCCTGGGCCAGACTACACTCAGTCATAAGACCTACTGAAGAGATGAGTCTTCAATAAAGACTTAAAGGTTGAGACCGAGTCTGCAGTCTCTCACATGGATAGGCAGACTATTCCATAAAAATGGAGCTCTATAGGAAAAGCCCTGCCTCCAGCTGTTTGCTTAGAAATTTTAGGGACAGTAAGGAGGCTCATGCGTCTTGTGACCGTAGCGTGACGTGTAGGTATGTACGGCAGGACCAAATCAGAAAGATAGGTAGGAGCAAGCCCATGTAATGCTTTGTAGGTTAGCAGTAAAACCTTGAAATCAGCCCTTGCCTTAACAGGAAGCCAGTGTAGAGAGGCTAGTACTGGAGTAATATGATCAAATTTTGGGGTTCTAGTCAAGATTCTAGCAGCCGTGTTAAGCACTAACTGAAGTTTATTTAGTGCTTTATCCGGATAGCCGGAAAATAAAGCATTGCAGTAGTCTAACCTAGAAGTTACAAATGCATGGATTAACTTTTTCTGCATCATTTTTGGACAGAAAGTTTCTAATTTTTACAATGTTACGTAAATGGAAAAAAGCTGTCCTTGAAACAGTCTTGATATGTTCGTCAAAAGAGAGATCAGGGTCCAGAGTAACGCCGAGGTCCTTCACAGTTTTATTTGAGACGACTGTACAACCATCAAGATTAATTGTCAGATTCAACAGAAGATCTCTTTGTTTCTTGGGACCTAGGACTAGCATCTCTGTTTTATCAGAGTTTAAAAGTAGAAAATTTTCTGCCATCCACTTCCTTATGTCTGAAACACAGGCTTCAAGGGAGGGCAATTTTGGGGCTTCACCATGTTTCATCGAAATGTACAGCTGTGTGTCATCCGCATAGCAGTGAAAGTTAACATTATGTTTCGAATGACATCACCAAGTGGTAAAATATATAGTGAAAACAATAGTGGTCCCAAAACAGAGCCTTGAGGAACACCGAAATTTACAGTTGATTTGTCAGAGGACAAACCATCCACAGAGACAAACTGATATCTTTCCGACAGATAAGATCTAAACCAGGCCAAAACTTGTCCATGTAGACCAATTTGGGTTTCCAATCTCTCCAAAAGAATGTGGTGATCGATGGTATCAAAAGCAGCACTAAGGTCTAGGAGCATGAGTACAGTTGCAGAGCCTCGGTCTGACGCCATTAAAAGGTCATTTACCACCTTCACAAGTTATCATACTGTATTAATGAGGTCACAGGTCTTATCATACTGTATTAATATGGTCACAGGTCTTATCATACTGTATTATTAAGGTCACAGGTCTTACCATACTGTATTAAAATGGTCATAGGTCTTACCATACTGTATTAATATGGTCACAAGTCTTACCATACTGTATTAATATGGTCACAGGTCTTATCATACTGTATTATTAAGGTCACAGGTATTACCATACTGTATTAAAATGGTCACAGGTCTTACCATACTGTATTAATATGGTCACATGTCTTACCATGCTGTATTAATATGGTCACAGGTCTTATCATTCTGTATTAATATGGTCACATGTCTTATCATTCTGTATTAATATGGTCACATGTCTTATCGTACTGTATTAATATGGTAACAGGTCTCATCATTCTGTATTAATAAGGTCACATGTCTTATCATACTGTATTAATATGGTCACAGGTCTTATCATTCTGTATTAATAAGGTCACATGTCTTATCATACTGTATTAATATGGTCACAGGTCTTATCATACTGTATTAATATGGTCACAGGTCTTATCATTCTGTATTAATATGGTCACAGGTCTTATCATACTTTATTAATTTGGTCACATGTCTTATCATTCTGTATTAATATGGTCACATGTCTTATCATTCTGTATTAATATGGTCACATGTCTTATCATTCTGTATTAATATGGTCACATGTCTTATCATACTGTATTAATATGGTCACAGGTCTTACCATTCTATTGTCTCTGTATGCTGTAGATTCCTAAAGAGGTGACATCATAGTTTTGTCAGTCCGTCATTGTAAATAAGAATTTGTACTTTTAATTGACTCGCCTTGATAAAGTTTAATAAAATAAATACATAAAATCCCCAAATCCCTTCTGATCTCTCCTCCTTCTTCCTCTCTCCTCTCTCCTCTCTCCTCTCCTCTCTTCTTCTCTCCTGTCCTCTCTCCTCCTTCTCTCCTCTCTCCTCTCCTCTCCTCTCCTCTCCTCTCCTCTCCTCTCCTCTCTCCTCCTTCTTCCTCTCTTCCTCTCTCCTCTCCTCTCTCCTCCTTCTCTCCTCTCCTCTCTCCTCTCCTCTCCTCTCTCATCCTTCTTCCTCTCTCCTTTCTCCTCTCCTCTCTTCTCTCCTCTCTTCCTCTCATCCTCGTCTCCCTCTCTGACCCCTGTAGATGAAGGTCTTAGTGTTTTAGCGTGTGGGAATATGGCCAGAACCCAGAGACTGTGTGTGTGTGCATGTGTTTGTGTGTGTGTGTGTGTGTGAGTATGCATGCTTGTGTACGTGTGTGTGTGGTCTAATGTAGCATTCCATGGTTGGCTTGGGCTCTGCACTTATACAGTACTCTTCTTGATGTGATGGGGTTTGACTGGACAGCTGTGTGTGTGTGTGTGTGTGTGTGTGTGTGTGTGTGTGTGTGTGTGTGTGTGTGTGTGTGTGTGTGTGTGTGTGTGTGTGTGTGTGTGTGTGTGTGTGTGTGTGTGTGTGTGTGTGTGTGTGTGTGTGTGTGTGTGTGTGTGTGTGTGCGCGTCCGGGCATGTGTGCTTATGTGTTTCTGCATATTTCAGACTTGACTGTTTACCATCTACTGTATCGTTAACATACTGTTAGTCAGACTACAGACAGCTATAACAGGACTGTCAGAGTACAGACAGCTATAACAGGACTGTCAGAGTACAGACAGCTATAACAGGACTGTTAGACTACAGACAGCTATAACAGGACTGTCAGACTACAGACAGCTATAACAGGACTGTTAGACTACAGACAGCTATAACAGGACTGTCAGACTACAGACAGCTATAACAGGTCTGTCAGAGTACAGACAGCTATAACAGGACTGTTAGACTACAGACAGCTATAACAGGATTGTTAGACTACAGACAGCTATAACAGGACTGCCAGACTACAGACAGCTATAACAGGACTGTCAGACTACAGACAGCTATAACAGGACTGTCAGACTACAGACAGCTATAACAGGACTGTCAGACTACAGACAGCTATAACAGGACTGTCAGACTACAGACAGCTATAACAGGAATGTTAGACTACAGACAGCTATAACAGGACTGTTAGACTACAGACAGCTATAACAGGATTGTCAGACTACAGACAGCTATAACAGGACTGTTAGACTACAGACAGCTATAACAGGACTGTCAGACTACAGACAGCTATAACAGGACTGTCAGACTACAGACAGCTATAACAGGACTGTTAGACTACAGACAGCTATAACAGGACTGTCAGACTACAGACAGCTATAACAGGACTGTTAGACTACAGACAGCTATAACAGGACTGTTAGACTACAGACAGCTATAACAGGACTGTCAGACTACAGACAGCTATAACAGGACTGTTAGACTACAGACAGCTATAACAGGACTGTTAGACTACAGACAGCTATAACAGGATTGTTAGACTACAGACAGCTATAACAGGACTGTTAGACTACAGACAGCTATAACAGGACTGTCAGACTACAGACAGCTATAACAGGACTGTTAGACTACAGACAGCTATAACAGGACTGTTAGACTACAGACAGCTATAACAGGACTGTTAGACTACAGACAGCTATAACAGGACTGTCAGAGTACAGACAGCTATAACAGGACTGTCAGAGTACAGACAGCTATAACAGGACTGTTAGACTACAGACAGCTATAACAGGACTGTTAGACTACAGACAGCTATAACAGGACTGTCAGACTACAGACAGCTATAACAGGAATGTTAGACTACAGACAGCTATAACAGGACTGTCAGACTACAGACAGCTATAACAGGACTGTTAGACTACAGACAGCTATAACAGGACTGTCAGAGTACAGACAGCTATAACAGGACTGTCAGAGTACAGACAGCTATAACAGGACTGTTAGACTACAGACAGCTATAACAGGACTGTCAGACTACAGACAGCTATAACAGGACTGTTAGACTACAGACAGCTATAACAGGACTGTCAGACTACAGACAGCTATAACAGGACTGTCAGACTACAGACAGCTATAACAGGACTGTCAGAGTACAGACAGCTATAACAGGACTGTTAGACTACAGACAGCTATAACAGGACTGTTAGACTACAGACAGCTATAACAGGACTGTTAGACTACAGACAGCTATGAGGTTGTATTAATGCCGTCTATTGTTATAGATCACAGGAGGCTGGTGGCACCTTAATTGGGGATGACAGGCTCACAGTAATGACTGAAAGAGAATAAGTGGAATGGTATCAAATACAACAAATACATGGTTTCCATGGTTCCAGGTGTTTGATGCCATTCCATTTGCGCTGTTCCGGGCCTTTATTATGAGCCGTCCTCCCCTCAGCAGCCTCCTGTGGTATAGATTGAGATTATATTAATGCTGTCTACTGTTCTAGATGGAGATTGTATTAATGCCGTCTATTGTTCTAGATTGAGATTGAATAAATGCCGTCTATTGTCCTAGATTGAGATTGTATTAATGCTGTCTATTGTTCTAGATTGAGATTATATTAATGCCGTCTATTGTTCTAGATTGAGATTGTATTAATGCTGTCTATTGTTCTAGATTGAGATGTATTAATGCCGTCTATTGTTCTAGATTGAGATTATATTAATGCCGTCTATTGTTCTAGATTGAGATTATATTAATGCTGTCTATTGTTCTATATTGAGATTGTATTAATGCTGTCTATTGTTCTAGATTGAGATTGATCAGTCGTCTATTGTTCTAGATTGAGATTGATCAGCCGTCTATTGTTCTAGATTGAGATTATATTAATGCTGTCTATTGCTCTAGAATGAGATTGATCAGCCGTCTATTGTCCTAGATTGAGATTGTATTAATGCTGTCTATTGTTCTAGATTGAGATTATATTAATGCCGTCTATTGTTCTAGATTGAGATTATATTAAAGCCGTCTATTGTTCTAGATTGAGATTATATTAATGCCGTCTATTGTTCTAGATTGAGATTGTATTAATGCTGTCTATTGTTCTAGATTGAGATGTATTAATGCCGTCTATTGTTCTAGATTGAGATTATATTAATGCCGTCTATTGTTCTAGATTGAGATTATATTAATGCTGTCTATTGTTCTATATTGAGATTGTATTAATGCTGTCTATTGTTCTATATTGAGATTGTATTAATGCCGTCTATTGTTCTAGATTGATATTGATCAGTCGTCTATTGTTCTAGATTGAGATTGATCAGCCGTCTATTGTTCTAGATTGAGATTATATTAATGCTGTCTATTGCTCTAGAATGAGATTGATCAGCCGTCTATTGTTCTAGATTGAGAGTGTATTAATGCCATCTATTGTTCTAGAATGAGATTGTATTAATACAGTCTATTGTTCTAGATTGAGATTGATCAGCCGTCTATTGTTCTAGATTGAGATTGTATTAATGCCGTCTATTGTTCTAGATTGAGATTGATCAGCTGTCTATTGTTATAGAATGAGATTGATCAGCCGTCTATTGTTCTAGATTGAGATTGTATTAATGCTGTCCATTGTTCTAGAATGAGATTATATTAATGCCGTCTTTTGTTCTAGATTGAGATTATATGATTGCCGTCTATTGTTCTAGAATGAGATTATATTAATGCCGTCTATTGTTCTAGATTGAGATTATATCAATGCAGTCTATTGTTCAAGATTAAGATTGTATTAATGCCATCTATTGTTCTAGATTGAGATTATATTAATGCTGTCTATTGTTCTAGATTAAGATTGTATTAATACAGTCTACTGTTCTAGATTGAGATTAATCAGCCGTCTTTTGTTCTAGATTGAGATTGTATTAATGCCGCTATTGTTCTAGATTGAGATTGACCAGCCGTCTATTGTTCTAGATTGAGATTGTATTAATGCTGTCTATTGTTCTAGATTGAGATTGTATTAATGCCGTCTATTGTTCTAGATTGAGATTGTATTAATGCTGTCTATTGTTCTAGATTGAGATTGTATTAAAGCTGTCTATTGTTCTAGATTGAGATTGTATTAATGCTGTCTATTGTTCTAGATTGAGATTGTATTAATGCTGTCTATTGTTCTAGATTGAGATTGTATTAAAGCTGTCTATTGTTCTAGATTGAGATTGTATTAATGCTGTCTATTGTTCTAGATTGAGATTGTATTAATACAGTATATTGTTCTAGATTGAGATTATATTAATGCTGTCTATTGTTCTAGATTGAGATTGTATTAATACAGTATATTGTTCTAGATTGAGATTGTATTAATACAGTATATTGTTCTAGATTGAGATTGTATTAATACAGTATATTGTTCTAGATTGAGATTAATCAGCCGTCTTAAAGTATAGCATGCATCATCGTATATTGTTCACTGTGGGATATTCTGAAAGCGATAGCACCAATGACAGAGACAGGAAGTGAGAGAGGGAAAGAGACAGGAAGACAGAGAAGGAGAGCAGAAAGATCCTGTCAAGTTACAGTGGAAATCTTTACTCTGGATGAGTTTGATATGGATGAAGAGAATATGACCCTTTTATTGGAGAAAGGACATTCTGCATGTCACCAGTATGACTGAACTATGAGGACTTGAAGTGAGTTTCATCTCTTATTTTTCTATTTCTCTTACAGACAGTCACAGACACACAGACACACAGTCATAGACACACAGACACACAGTCACACAGTCACAGACACACAGTCACAGACACACAGGACAAACATACAGGCTCACAGACACACAGACACACAGTCACAGACACACAGTCAGACACACAGACACACAGTCACAGACACACAGTCACAGACACACAGACACACAGTCACATACTCTATCACAGTCGCAGACACACAGACACACAGACACACAGACACACAGTTACAGACACACAGTCACAGACACACAGGACAAACATACAGACTCACAGACACACAGACACACAGTCACAGACACACAGTCACAGACACACAGACACACAGTCACAGACACACAGGACAAACATACAGACTCACAGACACACAGACACACAGTCACAGACACACAGTCACCGACACACAGACACACAGTCACAGACACACAGGACAAACATACAGACTCACAGACACACAGACACACAGTCACAGACACACAGTCACAGACACACAGACACACAGTCACAGACACACAGGACAAACATACAGACTCACAGACACACAGACACACAGTCACAGACACACAGTCGCAGACACACAGTCACAGACACACAGACACACAGGACAAACATACAGACTCACAGACACACAGACACACAGTCACAGACACACATTCACAGAGACACACATTCACAGAGTCATAGACACAATAATTCAATTATTCAGGAGACTGTATATATAGCCCAGAATGTTCTCTCTATACCAAGTTTGTTTTCACTGACGGGCGTTATATTATCTCTACAGTCTTATCTTCTTCTATGGTGTATTGTGTTATGTGTGGCAGGCAGGCATGTTTGGTGTGAAAGAGAGAGAGAGAGAGGAGTTATGCAGAGAATGTTGTGAAAGAAAAAGTCATGTAATTGTTGGACTGTGGTGAGAAGTAGTTTCTTGACCTCTCTCTCTCTCTCCTCTCTCTCTCTCCTCTCTCTCTCTCTCTCTCCTCTTCTCTTCTCTCTCTCTCTCTCTCTCTCTCTCTCTCTCTCTCTCTCTCTCTCTCTCTCTCTCTCTCTCTCTCTCTCTCTCTCTCTCTCTCTCTCTCCTCTCTCTCTGATCTCTCTCCTCCCTCTCTCTCTCTCTCTCTCTCTCTCTCTCTCTCTCTCTCTCTTCTCTCTCTCTCTGGGATAAAGACGAGAGTTCTCACACACTGTGTTGTCCTGTCTGTTTCTTTGTCTGTCTGTCTCTCTGTCCGCCCGTCCGCCTGTCTGTCTGTCTGTTTCTCTATGACTTCAGTCCTTTGTACAGCTTTGTCCTGATGTGAATGAGTGTGAATGGAATTCTATGAGATAATATAGTGAATACTATAGTAATTCACTAGAACCAATGATGTGATAGAGGATATCACAGTAATGACTAGAACCAATAATATGTGATAGAGGAAACCACAGTAATGACTAGAACCAATAATATGTGATAGAGGAAACCACAGTAATGACTAGAACCAATAATATGTGATAGAGGAAACCACAGTAATGAATGTAGAATGACTGACGTTCTGGAATCTATGACTGACGGTCTGGAATCTATGACTGACGGTCTGGAATCTATGACTGACGTTCTGGAATCTATGACTGACGGTCTGGAATCTATGACTGACGTTCTGGAATCTATGACTGACGGTCTGGAATCTATGACTGACGTTCTGGAATCTATGACTGACGTTCTGGAATCTATGACTGACGTTCTGGAATCTATGACTGACGGTCTGGAATCTATGACTGACGGTCTGGAATCTATGACTGACGTTCTGGAATCTATGACTGACGTTCTGGAATCTATGACTGACGGTCTGGAATCTATGACTGACGGTCTGGAATCTATGACTGACGGTCTGGAATCATTGTGCGTGACTGGTGACGATGGGAAAGTCACGATGGTTGTGTGCGTGTGTTTATACTGTGTGAAGGTGCAGTGGCGGGCGGCACAGGGCGCACGCACAAAAACATTTGGAATGGTGACATTTGCGGCAGGTAGTGGTTAGAGGACCAGTAACAAAAAGGTTGCTGGATCGAATCCCAGTGCTGACAAGGTACAAATCTGTCGTTCTGCCCCTGAACAAGGCAGTTAACCCACTGTTCCTAGGCCGTCATTGTAAATAAGAATTTGTTCTTAACTGACTTGCCCAGTTAAATAAAAGTTAAATTTGCACATCATGTCACCGCGTGGGACTGTGGGTCAATTAACCTTGTCGGAGTGGGCGTCCTGATTCTAGTTTGTGAGCTAGGCAGGCTACAGCCTGGGAAGGTCTCCCACTCAGCAGTATGAGATGGGGAGGGGGGCGGGGGTAGGTTGACCTCAGGTCTCCATACTGGAAGCCCGAGGTAGGGGGAGCGGGGGAATCTATCAAATAGAGCACCTCTAACTTTGTACAGTACTAATGCAATTAGTAAAATCAGTCACACTACGAAATGCTACCAAATAAACCCCAATTCATTCATAATACTGTGAATATATAGTTTCACAGACATATTGTTGCATTTCTTTCTGGTTTGTGCGAAATCATTATGAACAATATAAAACCAGTCTGTATACCACCCAGGTGAAGGGTTTAGTCTTGACTCTTGGTTGACAGTGTTGGGGGATGGGCAGTGTATTGATGCTCAAGTGCCAAATCAAGTCTTATTTATGTATATTTTTTTATTTTTAAATAACTTTAAATGTTATGATTATTTATTTGTGTTGTTCCAAATGTCTGAATAAAAATGACAGTTAGTTCCGAAGGGGGGGGTTCGCCCAGGGAGCCATGCAAGCTAGAACCGCCATTGTGAATGTGAATACTGGCAGCAAATTAATTAATTTACTCTTGTCAGCACAAGGCCCTGTGTAATGTTTTAATTAGGGTTTTCTTGTAAAGAACCACTCATTAACACACACACACACACATACTGTACACACACACACATCTACATATACACACACACCTACACACAGAAGCTCAAGTAGCCTGCCAGTTTAGCTGTGTGGGCATTATGCATGTCAGTGGAAAAAGATGAATGTCAACTTGAAACCAGCCACAGTAATGGGGCGATGGGGTGTGGCTGTGTGTGTGTGTGTGTGTGTACGCGTCTGTCTGGCTATGTGTGTGTGTACGCGTCTGTCTGGCTATGTGTGTGTGTACGCGTCTGTCTGGCTGTGTGTGTGTGTGTGTGTGCACGCGTCTGTCTGGCTATGTGTGTGTGTACGCGTCTGTCTGGCTGTGTGTGTGTGTGTGTGTGTATGCGTCTGTCTGGCTGTGTGTGTGTGTGTGGCATCTGTGAAGTCAAGGCATTAGCAGCGGTAACAGTGTTGTTAAGGGTTAACACCTGATTGGAAGGTAACAGTGTGAAGGGTTAACACCTGATTGGAAGGTAACAGTGTGAAGGGTTAACACCTGAATGGAAGGTAACAGTGTGAAGGGTTAACACCTGAATGGAAGGTAACAGTGTGAAGGGATAACACCTGAATGGAAGGTAACAGTGTGAAGGGTTAACACCTGATTGGAAGGTAACAGTGTGAAGGGTTAACACCTGATTGGAAGGTAACAGTGTGAAGGGTTAACACCTGAATGGAAGGTAACAGTGTGAAGGGTTAACACCTGAATGGAAGGTAACAGTGTGAAGGGTTAACACCTGAATGGAAGGTAACAGTGTGAAGGGTTAACACCTGATTGGAAGGTAACAGTGTGAAGGGTTAACACCTGAATGGAAGGTAACAGTGTTGTGAAGGGTTAACACCTGATTGGAAGGTAACAGTGTGAAGGGTTAACACCTGAATGGAAGGTAACAGTGTGAAGGGTTAACACCTGATTGGAAGGTAACAGTGTTGTGAAGGGTTAACACCTGAATGGAAGGTAACAGTGTGAAGGGTTAACACCTGATTGGAAGGTAACAGTGTGAAGGGTTAACACCTGATTGGAAGGTAACAGTGTGAAGGGTTAACACCTGAATGGAAGGTAACCGTGTGAAGGGTTAACACCTGAATGGAAGGTAACAGTGTGAAGGGTTAACACCTGAATGGAAGGTAACCGTGTGAAGGGTTAACACCTGAATGGAAGGTAACAGTGTTGTGAAGGGTTAACACCTGAATGGAAGGTAACAGTGTGAAGGGTTAACACCTGAATGGAAGGTAACAGTGTGAAGGGTTAACACCTGAATGGAAGGTAACAGTGTGAAGGGTTAACACCTGAATGGAAGGTAACAGTGTGAAGGGTTAACACCTGAATGGAAGGTAACAGTGTGAAGGGTTAACACCTGAATGGAAGGTAACAGTGTGAAGGGTTAACACCTGAATGGAAGGTAACCGTGTGAAGGGTTAACACCTGAATGGAAGGTAACAGTGTGAAGGGTTAACACCTGAATGGAAGGTAACAGTGTGAAGGGTTAACACCTGAATGGAAGGTAACAGTGTGAAGGGTTAACACCTGAATGGAAGGTAACAGTGTGAAGGGTTAACACCTGAATGGAAGGTAACAGTGTTGTGAAGGGTTAACACCTGAATGGAAGGTAACAGTGTTGTGAAGGGTTAACACCTGAATGGAAGGTAACAGTGTGAAGGGTTAACACCTGAATGGAAGGTAACCGTGTGAAGGGTTAACACCTGAATGGAAGGTAACAGTGTGAAGGGTTAACACCTGAATGGAAGGTAACCGTGTGAAGGGTTAACACCTGAATGGAAGGTAACAGTGTGAAGGGTTAACACCTGAATGGAAGGTAACAGTGTGAAGGGTTAACACCTGATTGGAACTGTTAAAAAGCCACCAGTTTAGTCAGAACTCAGAAAGGCATCGTCTTCATCATCATCATCGCCACCACTGTAGTACAGTCATCCTATGTGGCTCAGTTGGTAGAACACGCTGCTTGCAACGCTAATGATCATGGGTTCGATTCCCACTGGGGCCACCTGTATGAAAAAGTTATCCACGCATGACGGTATGTTGCTTTGATTTAAAGCGTCTGAGAAATAACTTGTCTATTATGACAGTTCCAGCTGGATTACGACAGCGCTGTACAACTTTTTCATATTTCATTCTTTAAAACTCTTTATGCTACAGAAAAGTACTCCATCACAGATTCCTTTCTTCTCATATAATGGACAATACGTTAACCCACTCACTGTGTCTCTGTCTGTCTTTGGGATCATTCCAGTGGCATTCTCCAGGAGACTGTGTTCTCTTGGGAATGTCTCCCTCTATGGATTTAAGGAATGCTGAATAGATTCACACATTGAACATTCCGGTGTGTGTGTGTGTGTGTGTGTGTGTGTGTGTGTGTGTGTGTGTGTGTGTGTGTGTGTGTGTGTGTGTAGAGACGAAGTAGGAGTGTGGGGTGTGTCCTCTGAACTAAAACATGTATATTCCTACATTCCCACATGAATAAATACTATAGTATATTATTGAAAAAATACTTGATCTATACTATGGTATAAATACTATAGTATTCACAGTAGTGTTTTTGCAAACTTTACTGTAGTTTTCACTGTAGTGTTTTTTAGGGAGTATTTGGTGAAGTTTATTATGCAGTTTCGGGAGGAGAGATTTAATCTTCAGATGACATGTCTAATCCACAGCAGGAACTTCCATATATGGGCATTGTCTTCCATATTGGAACGCAGCCTTAGGGCAGGAACTCCATATATGTGCTCAGACCTTCATATTGTAATGTGGCCCTGAGCAGGAACTACATACTGTACATGGGCACTGACATTCATATTGGAATGAATCCTTAGCAAAGAAGAGAGAGAGCCGTGACCATGCGAATGTCCTCACCTGCCTCCAACCTTCATTAGCCAAAAGCCCACCTCACTCACCTGAATCCCCTTGCTTAATCAGCTTCCCCAAGCACACCAAAACCCTCATATCAAACTCAACCAACTACTATCCTTTCCGATATGTTCGTCAGATGGCGAAAAAGCCGATCTCGAGGACTGTAGTACACTCAGGGTTTCACCCAAAAGAATGTGAGAGGGGTGCTGCCCCGCCTTGTGGTCTGGCTGTGCCACTATGGAGAAAAAAATACGACTTTATTTGTTATCATTAAGTTATCATTAAACTCTTTGAGCCCTTTGCTGTTTTGGTCTCCTTTCCAACGTGCCCTGTGTTTCCTGTAAGCACCATAGAGGGGAACAGAATGCACGACCGTGTTCCAGAGAGTCTTAGCGTTCAGGAATGGGCTCATATCACAAACGCTAGAGACAAATTCGTAGGTAGAATATCAATTCATCACGCCACGTTGGCTTTATAAACTCCCAGAAACCTCTGTTCTCTTCCACCATTCCTTGCTGGCAAAGTACCAGGATGTTGTCTCTGGTTTTGAATCTGAATTTAGAGAAATTAATTTGAAAACTGAATCTGAGAAGTTAAATATATGAAACTTTGAAAATGTCAAAATGATGCAAAACTGGATACGCAGAAAACGAATGCAATATCTACCATCTCCCCATCTCTCTCCCTCTCTCCCTCTCTCCCTCTCTCCTTCTTTCCGTCAATAAAAGGTATTGTTGTTTAAAGCAAAACACCCAAGCATCCAGGTTTACATAACTGTTCCAGTTTAACCATTGTGGGTGTCTTTATTCCCAATGGGACTCTTCTCTCCCCGTCTTACAGAGATCGAGGCCAAGGAGGCTTGTGATTGGCTGAGGGCTGCAGGGTTCCCACAGTATGCCCAGCTATACGAAGGTAAACACACACACACACTGCATTTCCACACTGCGTTTCAACACTGCGTTTCCACAGCTGTTGTGCCTCATATTGAGAGCTCAGTCCTTTCTTCTCCTCTCTCCCATCCCCCTCTACTTCTCCTCTTCCTTCACCATCATCTCCTCTTTTCCCCTAAGTTTCTCTCTCCCTCTCTCTCCCTCCCTCCCACAACCCCTCCTCCCCTCGTTTCTTCTCGTCTATCATCTCCTCTCCTCTCCTCCCTCCATCCCAGGGTCTATTTCTATTCTGTAATTTAGAGGGAGGGGTCATGGGAATGGCCTCTGCTATCTCTGTCTGCCTGGAACAACCTCCCTCCCTCCCTCCCTCTTTCATTCTCACCCCCTCTGTTTCTCTCTCTCACCCTCCCACTCTCTCTAGAAAACCTATTGAGTTGATTTCTCTGCGGTTTCATGCAGTGAGGAACAGACAGGATACAGCCCACGTCATCTAACAGATCTTTATTCCACTCCTCCCTTCTGTTTGGTCCCTCTCTTCTCCTCCACCTCCTCCTCCTCCACCTCCTCCTCCACCCATCTCCTATAGTCACTCTCTGCTCCATCTATCCCTCTCCTCCTCCACCCCCTCCTCCACCTCCTCCTCCTCCACCCATCTCCTATAGTCACTCTCTGCTCCATCTATCCCTCTCCTCCCCCTCCTCCACCTCCTCCTCCTCCTCCTCCTCCTCCACCCATCTCCTATAGTCACTCTCTGCTCCATCTATCCCTCTCCTCCTCCACCCCCTCCTCCACCTCCTCCTCCTCCACCCATCTCCTATAGTCACTCTCTGCTCCATCTATCCCTCTCCTCCTCCTCCCCTCCTCCACCTCCTCCTCCTCCACCTCCTCCTCCACCCATCTCCTATAGTCACTCTCTGCTCCATCTATCCCTCTCCTCCTCCACCCCCTCCTCCACCTCCTCCTCCTCCACCCATCTCCTATAGTCACTCACTGCTCCCTCTATCCCTCTCCTCCTCCACCCCTCCTCCACCTCCTCCACCTCCTCCTCCTCCACCCATCTCCTATAGTCACTCTCTGCTCCATCTATCCCTCTCCTCCTCCTCCCTCCTCCACCTCCTCCTCCTCCACCTCCTCCTCCACCCGTCTCCTATAGTCACTCTCTGCTCCATCTATCCCTCTCCTCCTCCACCCCCTCCTCCACCTCCTCCTCCTCCACCCATCTCCTATAGTCACTCACTGCTCCCTCTATCCCTCTCCTCCTCCACCCCCTCCTCCACCTCCTCCTCCTCCTCCTCCTCCACCCATCTCCTATAGTCACTCTCTGCTCCATCTATCCCCTCTCCCCTCCTCCACCTCCTCCTCCTCCTCCTCCTCCTCCACCCATCTCCTATAGTCACTCTCTGCTCCCTCTATCCCTCTCCTCCTCCTCCTCCCCTCCTCCTCCTCCTCCTCCTCCTCCACCTCCTCCTCCTCCACCCATCTCCTATAGTCACTCACTGCTCCCTCTATCCCTCTCCTCCTCCACCCCCTCCTCCACCTCCTCCTCCTCCTCCCTCCTCCTCCACCCATCTCCTATAGTCACTCACTGCTCCCTCTATCCCTCTCCTCCTCCTCCCCTCCTCCACCTCCTCCTCCTCCTCCTCCTCCTCCTCCTCCACCCATCTCCTATAGTCACTCTCTGCTCCATCTATCCCTCTCCTCCTCCTCCTCCCCCTCCTCCTCCTCCTCCTCCTCCCTCCTCCTCCTCCTCCTCCACCCATCTCCTATAGTCACTCTCTGCTCCATCTATTCCCTTCTCATCCTCCACCCCCTCCTCCCCCTCCTCCTCCTCCTCCTCCTCCTCCTCCTCCTCCTCCTCCTCCTCCTCCACCCATCTCCTATAGTCACTCTCTGCTCCATCTATCCCTCTCCTCCTCCTCCTCCCCCTCCTCCTCCTCCTCCTCCTCCTCCTCCACCCATCTCCTATAGTCACTCTCTGCTCCCTCTATCCCCCTCCTCCTCCTCTTCCTCCCCCTCTCCTGTGTTTAGTTGTTCTGTACTATAGATAGTCTTTAATACAGGGTTAGGACCAGCACTGTGTTTCTGCCTACAGGACTATGTGTTTCTGTGGCTTACTGTAGATTCACCCTCTCTCTCTCTCCACCACACACACAAACAGAAAAGCATGTACGTATTTAACTCTGTGTGTGTGTGTGTTTTTCCAAAGACACTCTGTCATTCCCCCCAGATGAAACTCTTTTCAGTGTGCTGGCCTGCAGCCTATAGCGGTGTCCCAAATGAATGGCACCCTATGGGCCTCAGTCAAAGGTAGTGCACTATATAGGGAATAGTGTGCCATTTGGAGCACAGCCATAGACTGTGAACACTAGCAGTCAGTGACTTCATTGACCTGTAACTATTGTACTGCTGCAGTCTGCTGGAATCCATCTCTCTCCCTCTCTCTCTCAGACTCCCAGTTTCCTATAGATATCTCGTCAGTAAAGAGGGACCATGACTTCTTGGACAGGGACCTGGTGGAACCGCTGTGTCGGTAAGAGAACACACATTCTGTAGACTAACACCATTCTGTAGACTACATTACTTAGAACTAACACCATTCTGTAGACTACATTACTTAGAACTGACACCATTCTGTAGACTACATTACTTAGAACTAACACCATCCTGTAGACTACATTACTTAGAACTAACACCATTCTGTAGACTACATTACTTAGAACTAACACCATTCTGTAGACTACATTACTTAGAACTAACACCATTCTGTAGACCACATTACTTAGAACTGACACCATTCTGTAGACTACATTACTTAGAACTAACACCATTCTGTAGACTACATTACTTAGAACTAACACCATTCTGTAGACTACATTACTTAGAACTAACACCATTCTGTAGACTACATTACTTAGAACTAACACCATTCTGTAGACTACATTACTTAGAACTAACAACATTCTGTAGACTACATTACTTAGAACTAACACCATTCTGTAGACTACATTACTTAGAACTAACACCATTCTGTAGACTACATTACTTAGAACTGACACCATTCTGTAGACTACATTACTTAGAACTAACACCATTCTGTAGACTACATTACTTAGAACTAACACCATTCTGTAGACTACATTACTTAGAACTAACACCATTATGTAGACTACATTACTTAGATCTAACACCATTCTGTAGACTACATTACTTAGATCTAACACCATTCTGTAGACTAACACCATTCTGTAGACTACATTACTTAGAACTAACACCATTCTGTAGACTACATAACTTAGAAATAACACCATTCTGTAGACTACATTACTTAGAACTGACACCATTCTGTATACTACATTACTTAGAACTAACACCATTCTGTAGACTACATTACTTAGAACTAACACCATTCTGTAGACTACATTACTTAGAACTAACACCATTATGTAGACTACATTACTTAGATCTAACACCATTCTGTAGACTACATTACTTAGATCTAACACCATTCTGTAGACTAACACCATTCTGTAGACTACATTACTTAGAACTAACACCATTCTGTAGACTACATTACTTAGAACTAACACCATTCTGTAGACTACATTACTTAGAACTAACACCATTCTGTAGACTACATTACTTAGAACTAACACCATTCTGTAGACTACATTACTTAGAACTAACACCATTCTGTAGACTATATTACTTAGAACTGACACAATTCTGTAGACTACATTACTTAGAACTAACACCATTATGTAGACTACATTACTTAGAACTAACACCATTCTGTATACTACATTACTTAGAACTAACACCATTATGTAGACTACATTACTTAGATCTAACACCATTCTGTAGACTACATTACTTAGATCTAACACCATTCTGTAGACTAGCACCATTCTGTAGACTACATTACTTAGAACTAACACCATTCTGTAGACTACATTAGTTAGAACTAACACCATTCTGTAGACTACATTACTTAGAACTGACACCATTCTGTAGACTACATTACTTAGAACTGACAACCGAAGAGGAGTGGTAGAGGACTATGATATAAGATTCCATTCTGTAGACTACATTACTTAGATCTAACACCATTCTGTAGACTAACACCATTCTGTAGACTACATTACTTAGAACTAACACCATTCTGTAGACTACATTACTTAGAACTAACACCATTCTGTAGACTACATTACTTAGAACTAACACCATTATGTAGACTACATTACTTAGAACTAACACCATTCTGTAGACTACATTACTTAGAACTAACACCATTCTGTAGACTACATTACTTAGAACTAACACCATTCTGTAGACTACATTACTTAGAACTGACAACCGAAGAGGAGTGGTAGAGGACTATGATATAAGATTCCATTCTGTAGACTACATTGTTCTGCCCTCTGACTCTAGGTGGGTTGGTGAAAGATAACATACACTGTGTTATATGGTGGAGTAGTCACATAGCGTTAGCAAACTGTTAGCTCCATAGCTAAGAATAGTAGAGAGTAGGTCTAGGTGAAACACTATTCAGGCTAACGCTATTCATGGAACGCTAACTGGCTAGCTAATTGACTGTTGGGACCTGGTCAAATGTAGTGCACTATAAATCATATAGGGTTTCAATTAGGGGGCCAATTAGGGTGCCATTTAAGACACAGTGTCAGAGTTCCCATCGGACAGCAGAACTGTGTCTCTCTGTGACATTAGAACTGTATCTCTCTGTGACATTAGAACTGTGTCTCTCTGTGACATTAGAACTGTATCTCTCTGTGACATTAGAACTGTGTCTCTCTGTGACATTAGAACTGTGTCTCTCTGTGACATTAGAACTGTATCTCTCTGTGACATTAGAACTGTGTCTCTCTGTGACATTAGAACTGTGTCTCTCTGTGACATTAGAACGGTATCTCTCTGTGACATTAGAACTGTATCTCTCTGTGACATTAGAACTGTATCTCCCTGTGACATTAGAACTGTATCTCTCTGTGACATTAGAACTGTATCTTTCTGTGACATAACTGTGTCTCTCTGTGACATTAGAACTGTATCTTTCTGTGACATAACTGTGTCTCTCTGTGACATTAGAACTGTATCTCTCTGTGACATTAGAACTGTATCTTTCTGTGACATTAGAACTGTATCTTTCTGTGACATAACTGTGTCTCTCTGTGACATTAGAACTGTATCTCTCTGTGACATTAGAACTGTATCTTTCTGTGACATAACTGTGTCTCTCTGTGACATAACTGTATCTCTCTGTGACATTAGAACTGTATCTCTCTGTGACATTAGAACTGTATCTCTCTGTGACATAACTGTGTCTCTCTGTGACATTAGAACTGTATCTCTCTGTGACATTAGAACTGTATCTCTCTGTGACATTAGAACTGTATCTTTCTGTGACATTAGAACTGTATCTTTCTGTGACATAACTGTGTCTCTCTGTGACATTAGAACTGTATCTCTCTGTGACATTAGAACTGTATCTTTCTGTGACATAACTGTATCTCCCTGTGACATTAGAACTGTATCTCTCTGTGACATTAGAACTGTATCTCTCTGTGACATTAGAACTGTATCTCTCTGTGACATTAGAACTGTATCTCTCTGTGACATAACTGTGTCTCTCTGTGACATAAAAAACGGTATCTCTCTCGGTTGTTTCAGACGTCTTAACACCCTGAACAAGTGTTGCTCCATGAAACTAGACGTCAGCCAACCCAGGAAGAAAGTAAGTCATCTCTCCATCTTTCTGTCTTTTATTATCTCCAAACCGACATGAATGTCTGGATAAAAGAGGAAATCTGAATGAATAACAGTTGTGTATGTTTTTTGTGACTGAACCATTGATACGTATGAATCAGAGAAAAGTGCTAAATGCTGCAGACTTTCACATTCAGAGGATGCGGGTCTTTGCTGTGCATGGTTTCCATTCAGAAAAAAACTAAATACATTCTGCCACCAAGTGGTACATTCTGGATATAGCACCATTCAATGAGCAAAACCAATGTTTTTGATTGCACAGAACTGACTTTGACTCCAGCTATTGAGTGTTTTATGTGACTGACCCTGGTCTGTTAGGAGAGTAGTTTTCTATTGATGGAATGTGGAATGTGAAGGGGCGGCAGGTACCCTAGTGGTTCGAGCGTTGGGCCAGCAACTCCAAATCCAAGAGCTGACAAGGTAAAAATCAGTCGTTCTGCCCCTGAACAAGGCAGTTAACTCAATGTTCCCTGGTAGGCTGTCATTGTAAATAAGAATTTGTTCTTAACTGACTTGCCTAGTTAAAACAAAGGTAAAATAATGTGTCTTGAGGTAGTGCAGACCAATATACTACACTCCCTCCCTCTCTCCAGACTGATGATTCAGACGAGGACGACCCCCTGGCCATCAGTAAGAGATGGACCTTTGAATGGAACAGCCGGCGCTGGTCCCGCCTCCAGGACATGCACTTCCTGCTAGGCTCGCCCAATGAGAGCAGCCCTGAGGGGTGCCAGGGGGAGGGGCGACTGAGGAGCACGGTGAGCAGTGAGAGCGTCCTGACGGACCTGAGCGAACCAGAGATCACGGATATATCCTCTCTTCACAGCCAAGACTCTCTGGGAGCCATGCTGCCTGACTCCGTCTCTATGGCCTCACTGGCAGGGCCCTACCAGGTTAGTCTGTCTTAATGCCTGCCTCCCAAATGGCACCCTATTCCCTATGTACTGTATTACTTATGAATAGGGCCCATTGGGCACCCTATTCCCTATGTAGTTGTGGTATATTTAAAGAGGCAAGACGCAGAATGAATTGACATGTGCATTCCCATAATGCACCTTGACCTGAACTTGGTACGGCAACCTGCACGTACCAAGACGGAGCCGCTCTTCCTCCCGGAGAAGTCTTGCCCGCTCCAAGACCTCCTCCATCACGGTCCCATGTCACCCCCGCTTTCCGTAACACTCCCTTGGCTTCCAGCTCGCGTCCACTACAAAACCATGGTGCTTGCCTACGGATCAGGAATAGGAACTGCCCCTCCATACCTTCAGGCGAAGCTCAAACCCTACATCCCAACCCAAAATACTCTGTTCTGCTACCTCTGGTCTCTTGGCTGTGATAGGTGGTTGTATCACCCAGCTATCTTAAGAGGAATGAACTACGATGAGGGGCTCTGGATGAGAGCGTCTGCTAAGCGACTAACATGTCAACGTAAATGAATGGTAATTGTTAATAATGCATGAAGTTATTTAGGTCAAAACACTACGTCATCACCTTTTAAGTCTGAGATACAGTACTGAGGTGATTCCCACTAAATGCTTGTACTGTAAGCAACTCAAAGAGTTATGTATCTTTTAAACCTGTAAACATTTCAATGTGTCATATCAAAAACGCTGACATCATGTTTCTTTTTAACCATTGTCTTTTTCACAACACAACCGTTCTGTCTTCAAGTGTCACAAATTTTTAGTATAGTATAGTGTATAGTATAGTAAGTATAGTGAAAAGTCTTGCTTTTCCCAACAATGCAGTAATCAGTATACTGTGTAGTACTATAAAATAAATGGAAGTAAAGTAGAACTAAAACCCACTCTTATCAGTGTGAATATAAAAGTCTTTAAGGGCTGTCATGGTCTGAAGACCCTGTGAGAGGGAATGGTACAGACGGACTGTCTGCGCTTCAATGTTCTTGTCTCACCTGTACACTCATCAGGGAACTCCCAGGATGCAACGGGACAACGGGACCTGTCATGGTGTTTTCTGTTCCACTCCATAAAGGGTTTGGGAAACTATTTGCCAGTGCTTCCATTTCCACAATACCCTGATGTCCTGTGATCATTTATTTTAGCGCTACCCTTCACAGTTTTGTTGGAAATATGACTCTGGTGTCCCAGAAGACACCACCTTGTTGCACGGACAGCTCTCCTCTATGTGTATGATGTATTTGAAGACTTTTGAGAGCTCACTGTCCGAGCGTGTTGCTCTGGCTACTTGTTTAGCGTTCAGTGGTTCTTCCTGGAAGTTCTCTGTTAGCTTCCTGGAAGTTCTCTGTTAGTTTCCTGGAAGTTCTCTGTTCTCTTCCTGGAAGTCCTCTGTTCGCTTCCTGGAAGTTATCTGTTATCTTCCTGGAAGTTCTGTGTTAGCTTCCTGGAAGTTCTCTGTTCGCTTCCTGGAGGTTTTCTGTTATCTTCCTGGAAGTTCTCTGTTAGCTTCCTGGAAGTTCTTTGTTAGCTTCTTGGAAGTGCTCTGTTCGCTTCCTGGAAGTGATCTGTCAGCAGTGTGTGGATGTGAGCCGACACTGCCTCGTCTCTGGCATCACTGGTCTCAGGCAAGGGAAAGAGTGATAAACCATCAGCGTTGCTGTGGGGTTCTGCCTTTAAAAGCCTTTAAAAACAGAAAAAACCTTATTTACATAAGTATTCAGACCCTTTGCTATGAGACTCGAAATTGAGCTCAGCTGCATCCTGTTTCCATTGATAATCCTTGAGACGTTTCTACAACTTGGAGTCCACCTGATGTAAATTCAATTGATTGGACAGGATTTGGAAAGGCACACACCTGTCTATATAAGATCCAAACATTGACAGTGCATGTCAGAGCAAAACCAAGTCATGAGGTTGAAGGAATTGTAGATTTTGTCGATGCACAGATCTGGGGAAGGGTACCAAAAGAATTCTGCAGCATTGAAGGTCCCCAAGAACACAGTGGCCTCCATCATTCTTAAATGGAAGATGTTTGGAACCACCAAGACTCTTCCGAGAGCTGGCTGCCCGGCCAAACTCAGCAATCGAGGGAGAAGGGCCTTGGTCAGGGAGGTGACAAAAAACCTGATGGTCACTCTGACACTCCACAGTTCCTTTGTGGAGATGGTAGAACCTTCCAGAAGGACAACCATCTCCGCAGCACTCCACCAATTAAGCCTTTATGGTTGAGTGGCCAGACGGAAGCCACTCCTCAGTAAAAGGCACCGCTTGTAGTTTTCCAAAAGGCACCTAAGGGACTCTCCGACCATGAGAAACAGGCTCTCTGGTCTGATGAAACCAAGATTGAATTCTTTGGCCTTAATGCCAAGCGTCACGTCTGGAGGAAACCTGGCACCATCCCTACGGTGAAGCATGGTGGTGGCAGCATTTGTTTTTCAGCAGCAGGGACTGGGAGACTAGTCAGGCTCGAGGGAATGATGAACTGAGCAAAGTACAGAGAGATCCTCAGACTGGGGTGAAAGTTCCCATTCCAACAGGACAACAACCCGAAGCACACAGCCAAGACAACGCAGGAGTGGCTTCGGGACAGGTCTCTTACTGCTCTTGAGTGGTCCAGCCAGAGCTTGGACTTGAACCCGATCGAACATCTCTGGAGAGACCTGAAAATAGCTGTGCTGCGACGTTCCCCATCCAACCTGACAGAGCTTGAGAAGATCTGCAAAGAAGAGTGAGAAATACTCCCCCAAATACATGTTTGCCAAGCTTGTAGCTTCATACCCAAGAAGACTTGAGGCTGTAATCGCTGCCAAAGGTGCTTCAACAAAGTAATGAATAAAGGGTCTGAATACTTATGTAAATGTGATATTTTAGTTCATTTTTTATACATGAGCAAAAACACATTTAAACCTGTATTTGCTTTGTAATTATTGGGGTATTGTGTGTAGATTTAATGAGGAAGAATAACAATTGAATCCATTTTAGTGGAAAAAGTCAACAGGTTTGAATACTTTCCGGATGCTCTGTATACAAGGGTTACCGGTACAGAGTCAATGTGCCTGTGTTCAGGTTAGTTGAGGTCATTGATGTAATATGTACATGTAGGTAGGGGTGAAGTAACTATGCATAGATAATAAACAGCAAGTAGCAGCAGTGTAAAAAAAGGGGGTCAATGCAAATAGTCCGTAATCAGTAATAGTTTGCAAGCCCTGCCACATCCGACGAGCGTCAGAGCCGGTGTAGTAGGATTCAATCTTAGTCCTGTATTGATGCTTTGCCTGTTTGATGGCTCGTCAGAGGGCATAGCGGGATTTCTTATAAGCATCCGGATTAGTGTCTTGCTCCTTGAAAGTGGCAGCTCTAGCCTTTAGCTCAGTGCAGATGTTGCCTGTAATCCTTGGCTTCTGGTTGGGATATGTACGTACGATCACTGTGGGGGGCAAAGCTGTCGATGCACTTATTGATGAAGCCGTTTACTGATGTGGTCTACTCCTCAATGCCATCGGATGAATCCCGGAACATATTCCAGTCTGTGCTAGGGAAACAGTCCTGTAGCGTAGCATCTGCGTCATCTGACCACTTCAGTATTGAGCGAGTCATTGGTACTTCCTGTTTGAGTTTTTGCTTGCAAGCAGGAATCAGGAGGATATAATTATTGTCAGATTTTATCTGGGCACAGATGTACATTCAACATCTATTAATCTGGGCACAGACGTACATTCAACATCTATCCATTTACATTTTAGTCATTTAGCAGACACTCTTATCCAGAGCAACCTACAGTAGTGAGGTCATATGTTTTCATTAATACTGGTCCCCCGTGAGTATCAAACCCACAATCCTGGCGTTGCAAGTGCCATGCTCTATCAACTAAGCCACGCGGAACCTCATTGATTCAACGTAATTTTGTTAAAATGACATGGAAACAACGTTTCCCAGTTGGTTGTCTTGCCATAGGGCTCCCTATTCCCTATGTAGTGCACTACTGTTGACCAGGGCCCATAGAGCTCCCTATTCCCTATATAGTGTACTACTGTTGACCAGGGCCCATAGGGCTCCCTATTCCCTGTGTAGTGCACTACTGTTGACCAGGGCCCATAGAGCTCCCTATTCCCTATGTAGTGCACTTCTGTTGACCAGGGCCCATAGAGCTCCCTATTCCCTGTGTAGTGCACTACTGTTGACCAGGGCCCATAGAGCTCCCTATTCCCTGTGTAGTGCACTACTGTTGACCAGGGCCCATAGAGCTCCCTATTCCCTATATAGTGCACTACTGTTGACCAGGGCCCATAGAGCTCCCTATTCCCTATGTAGTGCACTTCTGTTGACCAGGGCCCATAGAGCTCCCTATTCCCTGTGTAGTGCACTACTGTTGACCAGGGCCAATAGGTCTCCCTATTCCCTATATAGTGTACTACTGTTGACCAGGGCCCATAGAGCTCCCTATTCCCTGTGTAGTGCACTACTGTTGACCAGGGCCCATAGAGCTCCCTATTCCCTATATAGTGCACTACTGTTGACCAGGGCCCATAGGGCTCCCTATTCCCTATATAGTGCACTACTGTTGACCAGGGCCCATAGAGCTCCCTATTCCCTATGTAGTGCACTACTGTTGACCAGGGCCCATAGAGCTCCCTATTCCCTATATAGTGCACTACTGTTGACCAGGGCCCATAGGGCTCCCTATTCCCTATATAGTGCACTACTGTTGACCAGGGCCCATAGAGCTCCCTATTCCCTGTGTAGTGCACTACTGTTGACCAGGGCTAATAGGGCTCCCTATTCCCTGTGTAGTGCACTACTTAGTAGGGAATAGTATGCCATTTGGAACACTCAATTTTTCTTTGTTTTGCTGATTTTAATGTGTTATTTAATCGTTTTTTTAAAGCGTTTTTTAATTGATATTGCTGATGTGTTTTATGTGATGTGACTTTAGGAGTTTTGAAATGCACTAAATAGATCAAATAAATGATTATTATTGATTTATTTTGTATTTCCAGCCCCCAAGAGACCTGTCCCACTACAACTCTCTGCCAATCAAAAGCAGCCGCCACGGCCAGGGTGGGCGGAGTCCGGCAAAGGCCTTCCTGCGTCGCATGGAGATGATGCGTACCTGGGGGCCGTCCTCCAAGAGGAGGTCAGGAAGTGGACGGGTGCCGCTTGTCATCAGTGGACCGGTCCTACATGGGGAGGAGCCCCAGGCATTACAGACGCTCCACTGTGTTCCCATCAATAAATCAGAGGACAGTTTTCATCCTCCCCACCAATCAGATGACAACTCGTCCCCTATCGCCCTCGGCAATGGCAGCAAGGGCCAATCTGTTACGAGCAGTGTGAGTTCCATGCGTCCCTGTGTGAGGGAGTCTGTCTCCAAGCCTCTGCCAAAAAGAGGAAGTATGTACCTGGAAGACATGGAGCTGCTCTCTGGCGCCCCCCATGTTCGGAGGACTGAAGCACAACAGAGCCCGTTCAGCAGGATCCACTTCCGTTCCTATGAGGACCTGCTGGTCCACATCCCCAAGAACCACAAACCAGGCACCTTCCCCAAAGCCCTGTCTATAGAGAGTCTAGCCACAGCCTCCAACCACCAGCACCAGACCCCCTCTCCCTCCCCACTTCGCCCCAGCAAAGGCTACACCTGGACGGGTACGGCTCTGTCCAAGAAGCCTCCCTGTCCTGGAGCTCCGCGAGGCAGCAGGGTGAGTGTGTATGACAACGTCCCCGGGTCTCACCTGTACGCGTCCACAGGTGACCTGCTGGATGTGGACCGAGACGATAACCTGTTCCCCCACCTGGATGACATTATCAGTCACATCAGCGGCCTGCAGCAGATTGTAGACCACTGGAGTCGCAGCGTGCTGCCGGAGGGTGGGGTGGGGGAGGAGGGGGAGGGAGAGGGGAGGACCACACCCAGTGAGGGGGAGAGAGAGGGGAGGACTATGCCCAGTGAGGGGGAGAGAGACGGGGTCTCCCTGATTGACATAGAGTCTACAGGGACCAGAGAGAGGAGAGACTCTGGAGTAGGAGCTTCACTTACCAGACCACGGTGAGTGTCTGTCTCTCTAATGTAACTTTTATGTGTCCTGGTTAGTCTCTCTGGTCACTCTCTGGGTCTTTTGTCTTTAATTTCTCTCTCTCCCCCCTCCCACCCTCCCTTCCTCCCTCCAGTCTGCGGTGGCCGAGCTTCCGCCTCTCTGACCGTCTGCGCCAATCAGGCTCCGCGCTGCAGATCAGTAGCCAATCAGCAGGCCAGCTCAGCCTGCTCCAGAAGTTCTCTCTGCTCCGACTCACAGCCATCATGGAGAATTACTCCATGTCTAACAAACACGGCTGGAGCTGGTAGGTACACACGCGATCACACAAACACACACGCGATCACACACACGATCACACAAACACACACACGATCACACAAACACACACACGATCACACAAACACACACTGCACACACTCACTCACCTCCTCTACTTTCTATTGCCCAGGTCTGTCCCTAAGTTTATGAAGCGTTTGAAGGTCCCTGACTACAGGGAGAGGAGCGTGTTTGGTGTTCCCCTCATCGTTCACACACAACGCTGTGGTTACCCTCTACCTCTTTGTCTACAGCAGGCCCTGAGACATCTCAGAATGCACTGCCTTGACCAGGTACACACACACACACACACTCAAACAGTTGGGTAAGTCAATCAAATGTATTTATAAAGCACTTTTTACATCGGCCGATGTCACAAAGTGCTATACAGAAACCCAGCCTAAAACCCCAACAGCAAGCCATGCAGATGTAGAAGCACGGTGGCTCGGAAAAACTCCCTAGAAAGACAGGAAGCTAGGAAGAAACCTAGAGAAGAACCAGGCTCTGAGGAGTGGCCAGTCCTCTTCTGGCTGTGCCCGGTGGAGATTATAACAGAACATGGCCAAGATGTTCAAACGTTCATAGATGACCTGCAGGGTCAGATAATAATAATCACAGTGGTTGTAGAGGGTGCAACAGGAGTAAATGTCAGTTGGCTTTTCATAGCCGATCATTCAGAGGTCGAGACAGCAGGTGCGGTAGAGAGAGAGAGTCCAAAACAGCAGGTCTGGGACAGGTAGCACATCTGGTGAACAGGTCAGGGTTCCATAGCTGCAGGTAGAACAGTTGAAACTGGAGCAGCAGCACGGCCAGGTGGACTGAGGACAACCAGGAGTCATCAGGCCAGGTAGTCCTGAGGCATGGTCCTAGGGCTCAGGTCCTCGGGGAGGGGAGGGAGAGAGAATTTGAGGGAGCATACTTGAATTCACACAGGACACCGGATAAGAAAGGAGAATTACACCATAGACTATTGCAGCATAGATACTGGAGACTGAGACGGCGGGGGTCGAGGGACACTCTGGCCCCGTCCGACGATACCCCCGGACAGGGCCAACCAGGCAGGATATAACCCCACACACTTTGCCAAAGCACAGCCCCCACACCCACCACTAGAGGGATATCAACAGACCACCAACTTACTACCCTGAGACAAGGCTGAGTATAGCCCACAAAGATCTCCTCCAGCGCACAAGACCGAGGTGTGAAGTCTCGTATACGGGCATTTAAAAAAAAAAACTGGCCAAGATAAAGCAAAGCAGTTCGACACATACAACAACACAGAGTTACACATGGAGTAAACAAACATACAGTCAATAATACAGTAGGAAAAAAACAAATCTATATACAATGTGTGCAAATGAGGTAAGACATTGAGACAGTAGTGTAACTCTTTCCCTCTCTCCCTCTACTCATCTCTCCCTCTACTCCTCTCTCCCTATCTCTCCCTCTACTCCTCTCTCCCTCTACTCCTCTCTCCCTCTACTCTTCTCTCCCTCTCTCCGTCTACTCCTCTCTCCATCTCTCCCTATCTCTCCCCTTCTCCCTCTCCTAGGTGGGTCTGTTCCGTAAATCTGGTGTGAAGTCTCGTATCCAGGCGTTGAGACAGGAGTGTGAGTCCAGTCCTGACAGTGTGTGTTACGAGGACCAATCAGCGTATGACGTAGCAGACATGGTTAAACAGTTCTTCAGAGACCTTCCTGAACCTCTACTGACGAGCAAGCTGGGAGAGACCTTCCTGCATATATACCAGTGTAAGAACACACACAAACTGACGAACATGGACACACACTCATGGAAGCATGCACACGGGCGGCAGGTAGCCTAGTGGTTAGAGCATTGGACCAGTAACCGAAAGGTAGCTAGATTGAATCCCAGAGCTGACGAAGTAAAACATCTGTCGTTCTGCCCCTGAACAAGGCAGTTAACCCACTGTTCCTAGGCCGTCATTGAAAATAAGAATTTGTTCTTAACTGACTTGGCTAGTTAAATAAAGGTAAAATATATATATATTTTTTAAACACACACACACCCTTGATCCAGAACTTTTCTACTTTCAGCTCAATGCAATTCAAATATCCTTGATTTGGTCCCGTGGGTCGCAAAAAGCTAAATTAGCATGACACGAGCTGAATGAAATGTAAGAGACTGTGAAAATCAAAACACTCAGCGCTCCCTTTGCCATTTCACAGAGATGCAGGAATTTCGAATGAATATGAAAAGCGTAAACTAAAATATGAAAATACTACATGTCATGTCTCAAAATTGATATGCATCTTACCTAAATATTGTTTTATGTTCTGCGGATTCAAGAAGAAAGATGACGAGTTCAACAGATAAGTGAACCTGTCAGGTAGCCAGTAGCCTTGATCTAGCGTAACCTAGCTGAGTTCAACAGGAAAGTAAACCTGACAGGTAGCCAGTAGCCTTAATCTAGCGTAACCTGTCAGGTAGCCAGTAGCCTTAATCTAGCGTAACCTAGCTGAGTTCAACAGGAAAGTAAACCTGACAGGTAGCCAGTAGCCTTAATCTAGCGTAACCTGTCAGGTAGCCAGTAGCCTTAATCTAGCGTAACCTAGCTGAGTTCAAAAGGAAAGTGAACCAGACAGGTAGCCAGTAGCCTTAATCTAGCGTAACCTAGCTGAGTTCAACAGGAAAGTAAACCTGACAGGTAGCCAGTAGCCTTAATCTAGCGTAACCTGTCAGGTAGCCAGTAGCCTTAATCTAGCGTAACCTGTCAGGTAGCCAGTAGCCTTAATCTAGCGTAACCTAGCTGAGTTCAACAGGAAAGTGAACCTGTCAAGTAGCCAGTAGCCTTATTCTAGCGTAACCTGTCAGGTAGCCAGTAGCCTTAATCTAGCGTAACCTAGCTGAGTTCAACAGAAAAGTGAACCTGACAGGTGGCCAGTAGCCTTAATCTAGCGTAACCTAGCTGAATTCAACAGGAAAGTAAACCTGTCAGGTAACCAGTAGCCTTAATCTAGCGTAACCTGTCAGGTAGCCAGTAGCCTTAATCTAGCGTAACCTATCTGAATTCAACAGGAAAGTGAACCTGACAGGTAGCCAGTAGCCTTAATCTAGCGTAACCTGTCAGGTAGCCAGTAGCCTTAATCTAGCGTAACCTAGCTGAGTTCAACAGGAAAGTGAACCTGTCAGGTAGCCAGTAGCCTTAATCTAGCGTAATCTGTCAGGTAGCCAGTAGCCTTAATCTAGCGTAACCTAGCTAAATTCAACAGAAAAGTGAACCTGACAGGTAGCCAGTAGCCTTAATCTAGCGTAACCTAGCTGAGTTCAACAGGAAAGTGAACCTGACAGGTAGCCAGTAGCCTTAATCTAGCGTAACCTGTCAGGTAGCCAGTAGCCTTAATCTAGCGTAACATACCTGAATTCAACAGGAAAGTGAACCTGACAGGTAGCCAGTAGCCTTAATCTAGCGTAACCTAGCTGAATTCAACAGGAAAGTGAACCTGACAGGTAGCCAGTAGCCTTAATCTAGCGTAACCTGTCAGGTAGCCAGTAGCCTTAATCTAGCGTAACCTGTGAGGTAGCCAGTAGCCTTAATCTAGCGTAACCTAGCTGTTCAACAGGAAAGTGAACCTGACAGGTAGCCAGTAGCCTTAATCTATCGTAACCTGTCAGGTAGCTAGTAGCCTTAATCTAGCGTAACCTAGCTGAGTTCAACAGGAAAGTGAACCTGACAGGTAGCCAGTAGCCTTAATCTAGCGTAACCTGTCAGGTAGCCAGTAGCCTTAATCTATCGTAACCTAGCTGAATTCAACAGAAAAGTGAACCTGACAGGTAGACAGTAGCCTTAATCTAGCGTAACCTAGCTGAGTTCAACAGGAAAGTGAACCTGACAGGTAGCCAGTAGCCTTAATCTAGCGTAACCTGTCAGGTAGCCAGTAGCCTTAATCTAGCGTAACCTGTCAGGTAGCCAGTAGCCTTAATCTAGCGTAACCTAGCTGAGTTCAACAGGAAAGTAAACCTGACAGGTAGCCAGTAGCCTTAATCTAGCGTAACCTGTCAGGTAGCCAGTAGCCTTAATCTAGCGTAACCTAGCTAAATTCAACAGAAAAGTGAACCTGACAGGTAGCCAGTAGCCTTAATCTAGCGTAACCTAGTTGAGTTCAACTGGAAAGTGAACCTGTCAGGTAGCCAGTAGCCTTAATCTAGCGTAACCTGTCAGGTAGCCAGTAGCCTTAATCTAGCGTAACCTGGCTGAGTTCAACAGGAAAGTGAACCTGTCAGGTAGGCAGTAGCCTTAATCTAGCGTAACCTGTGAGGTAGCCAGTAGCCTTAATCTAGCGTAACCTAGCTGTTCAACAGGAAAGTGAACCTGACAGGTAGCCAGTAGCCTTAATCTAGCGTAACCTGTCAGGTAGCCAGTAGCCTTAATCTAGCGTAACCTAGCTGTTCAACAGGAAAGTGAACCTGACAGGTAGCCAGTAGCCTTAATCTAGCGTAACCTGTCAGGTAGCCAGTAGCCTTAATCTAGCGTAACCTGTCAGGTAGCCAGTAGCCTTAATCTAGCGTAACCTGTCAGGTAGCCAGTAGCCTTAATCTAGCGTAACCTAGCTGTTCAACAGGAAAGTGAACCTGACAGGTAGCCAGTAGCCTTAATCTAGCGTAACCTGTCAGGTAGCCAGTAGCCTTAATCTAGCGTAACCTGTCAGGTAGCCAGTAGCCTTAATCTAGCGTAACCTGTCAGGTAGCCAGTAGCCTTAATCTAGCGTAACCTAGCTGTTAAACAGGAAAGTGAACCTGACAGGTAGCCAGTAGCCTTAATCTAGCATAACCTAGCTGACAAGATGCCATTTTCCTGATTTCTGGCCCAGTTTTTCTCTGGTTGATCTAGTCACCCGGATTCTGTCCATCATCCTACAAGGGTAAAAACTCCAATAACTTCTGAACGGAATTATGATAGAGACGTTTGGACCATTGGTTTTCTTAGAGGAGTATCTACACAATTACCACTGATTTGTATATCCACGATTTTAACAACACAGAAATCATTGTATGTTCTTTATTCTCCTGCATCTGTCTCTGTCTCTGTCTGTGTCTGTGTCTGTGTCTGTGTCTGTGTCTGTCTCTGTGTCTGTCTCTGTGTCTCTGTCTCTGTGTGTGTGTGTGTGTGTGTGTGTGTGTGTGTGTGTGTGTGTGTGTGTGTGTGTGTGTGTGTAGATGTCCCTAAGGAGCAGAGGTTGCAGGCCGTGAGGGCGGCCATCCTGCTAATGTCAGACGAGAACAGGGAAGTGCTCCAGACGCTGCTCTGCTTCCTGCGTGATGTCACTTCCTGTGTAGAGGAGAACCAGATGACACCTATGAACCTGGCTGTGTGTCTGGGCCCCTCCCTGTTCCATCTCAACATACTGAAGAATGACAACCTGTCCCCCAGGTACACACACACACACACACACAGAACATCTGCTGACCTGTACTGCATTAATAATGTGGTTAGGTTTTGGGCCTCCCACCTGCTCACCTCTGCTACCATCTCACTAACTCCTCCCCTCCTCTCCTCCTATAGGTCGATCCAGAGGAAGTATGCTACGGGTCGTCCGGACCAGAAGGACCTGAGTGAGAACCTTGCTGCCACACAGGGCCTGGCTCACATGATCACTGAGTGCCAGCATCTGTTTGAGGTGAGAAACAACATCTGTGTTAAGAAGTATTTCACAGACTAGTTAATACCTAACTGCAAGGTGATGACAGTTCACTGTACACTTAGAGGTCATTTCCCTGACGTTGGAGGAGATCGCCTTTGCAGTAAACAATGTGGATGTCGGCTCAAGCACAAATTAAATTTGAAAGTCAAGGGTAGTGTCATGTCAGCACATTGTACTTTGTTTAAATTTAAATTTAAAGTCTTATTCTTACTGTTTTTTGACCAGTCAGATCAGCTCATTTGCCTATAATTGATCAGAATGTGGCTGTCGGTGTAAACACAGCCTTATTAATATACCTCATAGCTGACACACACAACTCCTGTCCCATTCAGATCCCACAGGACATGGTAAGCCGGTCCCATAACTCCTACATGGAGGCTGAGTTACTAGCGCCCCCTCTGGACGAGCTGCGTAAGACACATGACGAGGAGGAGGAGGAGGAGGAGGAGGAAGAGGAGGAAGGATCCTACCACACACACATGGAGGGGCTGGTCCAGGGACTACTAAAGGAGGCCAGAGACAGCAGCAAAGGATGGGTATCCCGGGCCACCATTGACCACACTGAACTGGCCTGCAAAAAGGTGTGCGTCGCATACTTAACATGTATACCATACACACACTCATACCATACACACACTCATACCATACACACACTCATACCATACACACACTCATACCATACACACACTCATACCATACGCACACTCATACCATACGCACACTCATACCATACTCATACCGCAC
>CM059787.1:7311012-7383512 GCA_030435695.1 Brachymystax lenok tsinlingensis | reverse complement strand
AGAACCAGGGAACCGAGGAAGCAAGGGGGAAGACTAGCTCGACCTATAACTAGGAACCAGGGTTCTGGAAGCAGCGACCTAGAACCAGGGAACAACGACTGTTGATATAAAACGTATAAACAGGAAATGTGGAACAATCTATCAGGGATTCTTAAACTTTTTCAGAAATTGACTGTCCTCCCATGACCCAAATAGTCCTCCAACGACCCAAATTAAAACTTCTTAGGGCTAGGTGGGACGGTAGCGTCTCACCTCGACAACATCCGATGAAATTGCAGAGTGCGAAATTCAAAATACAAAAGTCGTATTATTAAACATTCATGAAAATACAAGTGTGTTACAGCATTCAAAAGCTTAGAATCTTGGTAATCTAACAGCGTTGTCAGATTTCAAAAAGGCTTTACGGCGAAAGCATAGCATTTGATTGTCTTAGGACAGCGCCTCACATACTTCCTCCATTAGCATAAATTCATACCCTGCACAGGTGTCATAAAAATCCAAAATAAATTGCTTACCTTTGAAGATCTTCCTCTGTTGGCAATCCAAAGGGTCCCAGCTACACTTTAAACGGTTGTTTTGTTCGATAAAGTCCCTCTTTATATCCAAAAAACTCTGTTTGGTTGGCGCGTTTTGTTCAGTATTCCACCTGCTCCAAGGCGTTCAAAACATGTGTAACCGGGTGTGAAATGGCTAGTTAGCTAGCGGGGTGCGCGCTAACAGCGTTTCAATTCGGTGACATCACTCGCTCTGAGACCTTGAAGTAGTTGTTCCCCTGGCTTTTGTGGAGCGATGGGTAACGTTGCTTTGTGGGTGTCAGGTTGTCGATGTGTGCAGAGGGTCCGAGGAGAGGGACGGAAGCTACACTGTTACACATGCTGACTAATGGTACCGGTAAAGTTCGTCGAAACAAGTCAAACGATGTTGCTAATGTATCCGCAGGTTGTCAAATATCAAAAATAAACTATAATATTTCAACCGGGCAATAATGTATTCAATAGGAAAGAAAAAGAACGAAGAGCAGAAGTGCACGTTCCCATAGACCACTTCCTAAAACTTCAAAAACCAAACCTGAAACAATGTCTGAAGACTGTTGACATCTAGTGGAAGCCATAGGAACTGCAATCTGGGAGCTGAAACCCAGTATAGTCAATAGGCTTCCAATGGAAAAATAGTCACATGAAAAATTCACATTTCCTGGATGGATTTTCCTCGGGTTTTCGCCTGCCATGTCAGTTCTGTTATACTCACAGACATTATTGTAACAGTTTTAGAAACTTCAGAGTGTTTTCTATCAAAATCTATCAATTATATGCATATCCTAGCTTATGGGCCTGAGTAACAGGCAGTTTACTTTGGGCACGCCAGACTCTCCGAACTTCCGAACACTGCCCCCTAGCCCGAACAGGTTAAGAAGTGTGTGAGGATAGATGTATTCTTATAACTCGCGACCCACCTCTCACATGCCCAGAACCCACTTTGGGTTCCGACCCATAGTTTAAGAAATCCTTTTCTAAAACTTGGAACCAGAGATTTGGAACAATCTAATGTAGAACCAGTGACACCGAACAATATTGAACTTGGAACAAGGGATACGGAACGATCTAGAACTTTGAATCAGTGACACTGAATAATCTAGAATTCAGAACCAGGAATATGGAATGTTCTAGATTGAACTTGAATACAGATCTGGGCCCAGATTCACAAAACACTTCTTACGCAAAAACTTAAGAAGCTGCTTAAGAAAAATTCCTCAACAATATCTTAAGATTTAATAATTATCTTACGAACTCCTCGAATATCCTCTTACAAATCTTCTTAAGATCTTTGTTTCTAGGCAACCGGTTTAGCTAGCTATCTAGCTAACAATGGTAACCATGTTAGCATGTTTCCTACTGAGATTACTGTTCTTAAACATGTTCATGGGTTGAAAATAATCAATACTGAAACTTTCAGATGATGTTTGTGAGTGAATGAAACATGTTCAGTTGCTTTCATGAGATTTTTCTCTCACTGCCCTGAGTTTAAGACAAGGGTTTAGCTATCTTGGAATTGAGGACAAATCCCAAAACTGTATTTTCAGGAATCGAATTTCTTCTTAACTTCTTTCTTAAGGAGAAACATAAAAAAAAGACCAATAGAACATTTCCAATCACCCTTTTGAGGAATAGCAACTTTGCTTAACTTTCTTCATAAAAAGATTTTGTGAATCTGGGCCCCTGGTTCCTAAAGCTTTATCCTTGCTCTCAGCATCAGCATCACTGTCCTTTTAAACTACTATCATTATTATTCACATTATTATTAATATCATCTTTATTGTCTGTGTTAATTATATTATCTGTTGTATTATTGTTATTTTAATATTATGATGTCCTCGTTGTTGTTGTATAATCGTTGCTTTTCGTTATCCTGTTATACAATGTCTAGGACATTTATCCATTTCACTGCTTCTGGGAAGCGTGTGTGTGTGTGTGTGTGTGTGTGTGTGTGTGTGTGTGTGTGTGTGTGTGTGTGTGTGTGTGTGTGTGTGTGTGTGTGCGTGTGTTAGTCTGTACACACAGTGTAAATATGTGATGCTCTCTGTACCAGCAGATGAAAATGTCTCTCATTGCCCATCAGGACTTTATCATATTGATATGCTGATGTTATTGTAATATCACATGTCCTAAAGCAATACCGTAACTTACTAATGTATTATAATATAACTGTACCATGCCGTTACCGTGACGTTACTAAACTGTTGTATATTGCTATACTGTATTGCCATAGCAGTGCCATCGCCATGACGATACCATGGTGTTAGGTTGCTGTAGGGTTGACGTGGTGTTGCTATAGGATCACCATGGTATTGCCATGGCGTTACTATGGCGGCGCTAAACTGGATTGTTGCTATGGTATCGCCATGGCTTTACCATGGGGATTTACCATGGCACAGCTAAACTGTAATGTTGCTATGGTGTTGCTATAGTACCGCCATGCTCTGTGAATGCTGTTTGCGTGGGAACAGTGTACTTGATTCTGATGTGAGCCATAGGGGATTATGGGTAAATGTGAGGAGATAGCTGAGGAGATCACAGGGTGGCTGATACGAGGCTTTAACTTAGTCTGGTCCCAGACCTGTTTATGCTGTCAGAGGGAAACAGGGTGGCTGATACCAGGCTTTAACTTAGTCTGGTCCCAGACCTGTTTATGCTGTCAGAGGACGACAGGGTGGCTGATACCAGGCTTTAACTTTGTCTGGTCCCAGACCTGTTTATGCTGTCAGAGGACGACAGGGTGGCTGATACGAGGCTTTAACTTAGTCTGGTCCCAGACCTGTTTGTGCTTTCAGAAGACAACAGAGTGGTTGACACCAGTCTTTAACTTAGTCTCGTCCCAGACTTGTGTATGCTGTCATGACAACTTGTCCCCCGGCAGGTGGCTTCATTACTAGACGACATGCAGTCGTCAACCAGTCAATGCAGACAGAATCATCACGCTATCTGATGTAAGACAATGCCTTGTCGGAGACGGCACAACCTTATCTGGAAGGTTAATTACAACAGGACCAGTTCTGGAATCAGGCTAAGGTCAATGACAACAGGACCAGATCTGGGACCAGGTCAATGACAACAGGACCAGATCTGGGACCAGGTCAATGCCAACAGGACCAGATCTGGGACCAGGTCAATGACAACAGGACCAGATCTGGAACCAGGTTAAGGTCAACAGGACCAGATCTGGAACAAGGTTTATGTCAACAGGACCAGATCTGGAACAAGGTTTATGTCAACAGGACCAGATCTGGAACAAGGTTTATGTCAACAGGACCAGATCTGGAACAAGGTTTATGTCAACAGGACCAGATCTGTGACCAGGTTAAGGTCAACAGGACCAGATCTGTGACCAGGTTAAGGTCAACAGGACCAGATCTGTGACCAGGTTAAGGTCAACAGGACCAGATCTGTGACCAGGTTAAGGTCAACAGGGTGGAAGATACAAGGCTGTTTGTTTCTTCAGGGGAGAATAAAACTTCTAAAAAAAAATACAACTGGAGTCTGAGTTCTTTCTTGATCTTTATCCCTTTATTTCTCTGTCTCTTTTCTCGCTCTGTGTGTGTTCTTATCTGTCCGTCCGTCTAGAACAAAGCTACTGAAACCAGCTGAACGTCTGATAAACTACAGGCTCTGAGTGTGACTACTAGTCAACCCTGTTGGAGTTGTTTGTCTTTTAGATGGAGCAACATTCATCAGAGCATGAACCTTACTGGGCCAAGCAACGATGCCCTGTGGCCTGGACACACATCAGCTCTCAGACTTAGGATGTCACCTCCCTGACCCAGAGGTGACCGACCCTCCTCACTCAGTCCTATAACACTCTTAAGAAAACAAAGTGCTCGAAAGTGTTCCATGAAGAACCCTCTATGGAAATGGTTCTACGTGGAACCCTTTTGGATTTTACGGGTTCTCCCACAGGGACAGCTGAATATAACCTTTTGTGTTTTGAATATAACCTTTTGTGTTTTGAATATAACCTTTTGTGTTTTGAATATAACCTTTTATGAGAGTGTACATCACTCTCCCACTCTCGAAGCACTAACACACAGTATCCACCACTGATTTTCACATTACGTACATCACGACAGACTGTTCTCCCACTAGCTATTCATCAGCATGGCCACTAAGTGGCAGTGTTGACCTGCTGTACAACCTGTAGGTCTTTTTAAAGAGCTGAATAGACGGAATAGTAGAGTAGATTATTATTCATCTTTGGCTAGACATGCAGCACAATATAGTTTACTGTTGACCATAACTATATTATATTACATTTGTTGATGTTTCTAAGTGGCTGTTTGATGAAGGTCTGCTTAGACTGAAACAATATATTTTGTATTATTTATATCCAATAAATATAGGTTTTGTCATGTCGAGAGGGCCGTGTCTCACCATGTGATGTGGGACTAAGAATGTGGGTATCAGGAATCTAGGGTAGAGTCCCAAATGGCACCCTATTTCATATATATATATATATATATATATATATATATATATATATATATATATATATATATATATATATATATATAAATAAATAATAAATATAAATAAAAGAGAGAGAGAGAAAAGAGAGAAAGAGAGAGAAAGACAAAGAGAGACCAGCCCAACAAGACCCAGAGGGCAGAAGGTGGTGATGGACTGCTGTCTGAGAGAGCTGGCTGCTCTACGGACTGAGGTAAGAGAACTTAAAGAGGAACACATGGCACAGCTAACAGTAGTGATGGAGGAGGGAGAGGAACACATGGCACAGCTAACAGCAGTGAAGGAGGAGGGAGAGGAACACATGGCACAGCTAACAGCAGTGAAGGAGGAGGGAGAGGAACACATGGCACAGCTAACAGTAGTGGAGGAGGAGGGAGAGGAACACATGGCACAGCTAACAGCAGTGAAGGAGGAGGGAGAGGAACACATGGCACAGCTAACAGCAGTGAAGGAGGAGGGAGAGGAACACATGGCACAGCTAACAGCAGTGGAGGAGGAGGGAGAGGAACACATGGCACAGCTAACAGTAGTGAAGGAGGAGGGAGAGGAACACATGGCACAGCTAACAGCAGTGGAGGAGGAGGGAGAGGAACACATGGCACAGCTAACAGCAGTGAAGGAGGAGGGAGAGGAACACATGGACCAGCTAACAGTAGTGGAGGAGGAGGGAGAGGAACACATGGCACAGCAAACAGCAGTGAAGGAGGAGGGAGAGGAACACATGGCACAGCTAACAGCAGTGGAGGAGGAGGGAGAGGAACACATGGCACAGCTAACAGTAGTGAAGGAGGAGGGAGAGGAACACATGGCACAGCTAACAGTATTGAAGGAGGAGGGAGAGGAACACATGGCACAGCTAACAGTAGTGGGGGAGGAGGGAGAGGAACACATGGCACAGCTAACAGCAGTGAAGGAGGAGAGAGAGGAACACATGGCACAGCTAACAGCAGTGGAGGAGGAGGGAGAGGAACACATGGCACAGCTAACAGTAGTGAAGGAGGAGGGAGAGGAACACATGGCACAGCTAACAGTAGTGGAGGAGGAGGGAGAGGAACACATGGCACAGCTAACAGTAGTGAAGGAGGAGGGAGAGGAACACATGGCACAGCTAACAGCAGTGGAGGAGGAGGGAGAGGAACACATGGCACAGCTAACAGCAGTGAAGGAGGAGGGAGAGGAACACATGGCACAGCTAACAGCAGTGGAGGAGGAGGGAGAGGAACACATGGCACAGCTAACAGCAGTGAAGGAGGAGGGAGAGGAACACATGGCACAGCTAACAGCAGTGGAGGAGGAGGGAGAGGAACACATGGCACAGCTAACAGTAGTGGGGGAGGAGGGAGAGGAACACATGGCACAGCTAACAGCAGTGAAGGAGGAGAGAGAGGAACACATGGCACAGCTAACAGCAGTGGAGGAGGAGGGAGAGGAACACATGGCACAGCTAACAGTATTGAAGGAGGAGGGAGAGTTACACATGGCACAGCTAACAGTAGTGGAGGAGGAGGGAGAGGAACACATGGCACAGCTAACAGTATTGAAGGAGGAGGGAGAGTTACACATGGCACAGCTAACAGCAGTGGAGGAGGAGGGAGAGGAACACATGGCACAGCTAACAGTAGTAGCTAACAGTAGTGATGGAGGAGGTGGTGAGAAAGCGGAGGTGTGAGAGAGCAGGACACTCCCTCAGAGAAGCCAGCAGAACAGCCAACCTCAGACCCGGACCACAAACTCAACACCACAATTGGACACACAACACAGGACCCATCAACCCAAAATACCCCCTCCTAACAGCCCTCCTGTCAGCCCCCTGATAGCCCTCTTGACAACCCCCAGACATCCACTGACGACACACAAAAGCCACAGATTGTTCTCCTCATTGAGTCAAATGGAAAATATATGCCCAAACACAATTATTTTGTGTGAAACAAACAAGAAATAAGACAAAGAAACTGAAAACTTGAGCGTGCATAACTAGAGCGTGCATAACTATTCACCCCCCCAAAGTCAATATTTTGTAGTGCAATTGTAAGCAATGGCTTTTTTTCTGGCCACTCTTCCGTAAAGTCCAGCTCTGTGGAGTGTACTGCTTAAAGTGGTTCTATGGAAAGACACTCCAATCTCCGCTGTGGAGCTTTGCAGCTCCTTCAGGGTTATCTTTGGTCTCTTTGTTGCCTCTCTGATTAATGCCCTCCTTGCCTGGGCTGTGAGTTTTGGTGGGAGGCCCTCTCTTGGCAGGTTTGTTATGGTGCCATATTCTTTCCAAAGAGCAGGAACCCAGACTTCATGAAAGAAATTGGAAATACAGACATTGTCATCCTACAAGAAACATGATATAGAGGAGACGGACCCACTGGTTGCCCTCTAGGTTACATTGAGCTGGTAGTCCAGTCCACCAAACCAGGAGTGAAACAGGGAAGGGACTCAGGGGGTATGCTAATTTGATATAGAGCAGACCTAACCCACTCTATTAAATTGGTCAAAACAGGAAAATTTTACATCTGGCTAGATTTTACGTCTGAGTCACCCAATAAATTAATGGGAGTTTATATACAGAGTGTGTGACTCTCTTTATTTTCATAGCTTATGGTTTATTCGCCATTAGTCAGCACCTCTACATAAAATAATTTTCTCTGGGTGTGCGCCAGCTCATGTTTTTTATTAGAAATTTAAAAGGAAATGATCTCAACAGAGAAAAATTTCCTCATGTGTGCTCCCTTTATCCCCCCACTAGAATCCCCATACTATAATGAAGACAGCTTCTCCATCCTGAAGGGTGAGATCAATCATTTCCAGGGTCAGGGACATGTACTAGTCTGTGTTGACCTAAACGCCAGGGGCCTCATTTATAAAACGGACTTACGATCAATTTTGATCTTAAATATGACTTATGCAGAAAACCCCGTATAAGTAGTTGTTTATGAAACCTTACTTTGACGTAGAAATGATCTTATCTATACGCTAAATCTAGACTTGACGTAAGTGATTTTTCCTGCTGGTTATGTATAGCTATTCTTTTTTTCCCTTGCAGTTTAAGATCAGACCCTTTCTTTTTCACATCAGCCACAGTTCTGTCTTGCTGCCCCACCTGGTTCACTGCAGCGGCGACACACTCCCAAGCTTCCTGTTTGGCTATGTCAACCCATTATTTAGTCCACCGAATAGTACGTGTTTCTTGTCTTCAATCTCCTCTACCAATGCCGTGATCTCGTCTTCCAAAACGTTCGCTTTTCTTTTTTGGTCCATGGCTACTCCTGACTAAACCCTCATTTGTGCTAGCATTCTGTAAGGGGAAATCTCTGATTGTAAGGCACATTCAGAGGCCGTCAATTTTAAGTTAATTTGAGATTTATAGATCACAGGAGCGTAAGTTACAAACGGGCTTCTTAGAACCCGCATAAGCAAGGTTTTTTATGCTCAGTATCCTTTATGAATCGAATGCAAGTACACCGTCAGAAATTATCTTATGACTAAGTTCAAGTATAAATCTAAGATTTTTTTTTAAATAAATAAGGCCCCAGAACTGGACAATAAGCTGACACCCTCAGCACACAGGGGGACAAACACCTGCCTGGAGGTGACAGCATTCCCTCCCCCATATGCCCCTCTAGAAACAACAACGACAACATAACCAACAAAAACAGGTCACAACTCCTGCAGCTCTGTCGCATGCTGGGTCGGTACATAGTCAATGGTAGGCTTCGAGGGGACTCCTACGGTAGATACACCTATAGATCATCTTTTGGCAGTAGTACTGTAGACTGCTTTATCACCGACCTGAACCCAGAGTCTCTCAGAGCGTTCACAGTCAGTCCACTGACACCCCTATCAGATCACAGCAAAATCACAGTCTACTTGAACAGAGCAATACTCAATCATGAAGCATCAAAGCCAAAGGAACTGAATAATATGAAGAAATGCTACAGATGGAAGGAAAGTAGTGTGACAATCTACCAAAAAACTATTAGGCAACAACAAATTCAACCTTTCTAGACAATTTCCTGGACAAAATGTTTCACTGTAATAGTGAAGGTGTAAAACTTGGCATTAGAAAACCTAAACAGACCTCTCAGCTTTCCTATAAAATCAAAACTTTTCAAGCAGACACCCTAAGAAAATTAACAACAATGACAAATGGTTTGATGAAGAATGCAAAAACCTAAGAAAGAAATTGAGAAACCTGTCTAACCAAAACATAGAGACCCAGAAAACCTGAGCCTACACCTTCACTATGGTGAATCACTAAAACAATACAGAAATACACTACGGAAAAAGAAAGAACAGCACATCAGAAATCAACACAATGTAACTGAAGAATCCATAGAATCTAACCACTTCTGGGAAAATTGAGAGTTATCTATCCAAAACGGAGATGTTTGGATAAACCACTTCTCCAATCTTTTTCGCTATTTAATAAAGAACAAACAGCAAAAACATATACATTATCAAATGCAAATCTTGGAATCAACAATTATAGACTACCAGAACCCACTGGACTCTCCAATTACATTGAATGAACTACAGGCCAAAATGAAAAACACTCCAACCCAAAAAGGCCTGTGGTGTTGATGGTATCCTCAATGAAATGATCAAATATACAGACCACAAATTCCAATTGGCTATACTTAAATTCTTTAACAGTTGTGTAGTCTTAACATTTCGTATACTCCCCTTGTCCCAAAGGTAAAAAATGACCCGCCTTCACTAAACCCCTAAAATAGAGCAGCGTAACTGAATTTTAAACCCCAAATCTATTTTTCATGAAGAAACAACCTGTCATTCATCACAAGCTTTGTGAATTTCTGGGTTTTCCCTCTTCACAATGCAGAAAGACTGCATTTAATCAGTGGGCACCACTCGTTTTTATTACAACACACCTGTCATAATTGTTTTCCTTACTAAAGTAGAGGTTTATTATTATTATTATTATTGGTACTGCATAGGTGTAAACATCATAAAGAGAGAGCACTTGTATAGCCTAAGAAAGAAGCAGAGATGTGCAGAAAGTAGTTTTGAATGCATATTATTGAAGGGAAACAATAACAGTATTGAACTTCTTTGGCAACATAGTGATCTATTCTTATGTACTGTACATGAGGAATTCAACTACAATATACTAGCCCTTCTCCCATTTTTTAACCATTGCCCCCACCCACAAGGTGTATAAACAACAACAATAAATAAGAATAAAATAAAACAAAAATGTGAAGAACATAAATCAAATCAACTCTAATTAGCACATGTAGGACAATATGCAAGTGTGTGTGCATGGACTTTGCAGATGTATTTCTCATATGTGCAGCACATAGTATTTGTTTTACAGTCCTTCAATGGGGGGCAGAATTGGCATCTCCTCCTCTTGCCTGCCCCAGCTACAGCCTCGGGTGGATCAGGACAAGATTCAGCCCCCTGAACAGCTTTCACAAGCGCTGCAGAGGCTGCTGTGCGGGGGAGGCACTCCCTTCTTTGATTGTGTGGGGTTACAAGTGCCTTTCCCAGCTGCTCCAGGAACACTCTCCTCTTGTTTTGCTTATCAGGAAACCAGGTAGGGTTGATCTTGTTTCATATCACGAAGGCATTGCTTGAGGACACATCAATGATGCTATGGAAGATGACCAGGGGCCAGCGGGCAGTCATTCTCCTGCAGCTGTAAGTTCCAATCACCTTGTCCAGGTTGTCCACGCCTCCTTTGTTGTAGTTGTAGTCCAGGATGATGGCTGGCTTCCTGTTCTCACGATCTCAGCCATTTTGTGCAGTGTGCTGAGGACCACATTCTTGTTCCTCTTTGGGAGGTAAGAAACTAGAGTGGTGGTAGGGGTGAAGGCAAACGTTGATGAGAAGACCTCTCCCCCCCTTGTTGTGGGGACTGCAGGGGGGAGCTCAGGCTTGTTCTTTCTAACTGTGCCAACCATGGTGATCTTCCTCTTCAGGAGCTGCTTGCTGAGTTCATAAGAGGTGAAGAAATTGTCACACGTGACATTGTGCCCCCTCAGTCCATCTGTCACATCAAGCACAACCCGCATCCCCTGGTTGTTCTCTGGACCTCCACTGGTTGGCTTCCCTGTGTAGACTTGCATCTTCCAAGCATAGCTGGATTGTGCATCACAGGCCACCCATATCTTGATGCCATACTTTGCTGCCTTGCTGGGCATATACTGCCGGAAAGGACAGTGACCTTTTAACAAAAGAGATGACTATCAGTAATTAGTATCAGTGTCACAGAAAACAATCACAATAAATCAATGATGTTACAGCAATACATCATACAATTAGCAGTGAAAATCACTTACATTACAGTGTCATGACGTTGGCCTGTTGGCGAGGTTTATGACCCCCATAAATACCTTTCCCCCTTTCCTCTCTCTCTACTCTATAGAGTTGACTCTTCAAATCCCTTTGTTAACATAGAGAGAGTCTGGTAACATCAAAAGGGTGGGGAAAGGAACCATATTTCGGTAATCCAAACAGCTGAAAAGATGCGTTGGTACTTGGCGTCCGAGACATTATTACTGATGATAGGAAGACATAAACTGTATCTTGGAAAGTCAACACATTTTAGTTATTAGATTCACATGGAATTGTTGTGCAATTTAGAGGTTTAAATATGAAACTATTTGTGGAAAGATTATATGTAATTTTAGCTCCTAAATGAGAGAATGATTTTCATAGAGTAAAAAGTCTGCTCACTACGGACGCCCAAGTGAACCGCCCAAGTGAACTGACATTATGTGTAAACTATGAAAAACGCCTCTCTCTCCCACTACTATATAAGCCCGTTGACGAAAATTCAACTTTGTGTTCCAAGGACGTTAGGACGACGGTTCCACGTTAAAAGGACTAAGATAATAACGAAATTAGCATCCTGGTCAAAGTGTAGGTGACAATCGACACACCAAAAGGATGAATTTCGACTATACCAGCCAGAATATAGCATGAGCTTAAAAGTATGGCAACTTGGTATGAACTTTGAACTCTTATTCACTCCAGAAGTGATACCTCCTAGCCATTGTGAAAGTGGGCTAGGAAAGGACGCATGACGTAACACAAGGACAAGAGATCTCAGCTGGGCAACCCAGCCTTCCATCTACGACCAATCTATCGAGGCGCAGCTCAGAGTAAATATGTCTTGCATTTTCGTTTTCCAAATGGGCGGTTATTTAGAATGCATAAGATTCTGTATTTACGATAGCATGGCTTCATAAGGTCCGATAGAGACCAAATCCTGTTGTTCCTCAGTCTTCCCGCGTTTTCATTCAAGCCCGAACCCCCTCTCTTTGTGTAACCAGACGTCAAATCGGTTCTGTCCACCAGGGACGTTTAATCAGGTAATATTAATTACAGAGAAATTATTTTATAGAATAGCATGTCATATCACTTAATCCGGCATAGCCAAAGACACGTCAACAGATATGAAAATAAAAATGTACCTCTGAATGGAACCAGTTGCTCATCCACTGTTACTTCAGGTTGTAGAGGTATGGCAGACGCTCCACCCACTTCTCCCAGACCTCTCTTATGGCCGCCAGTTTGTCTCTCACACGTCTTGCAGGGCTTGACTCACGGTTATCAAATCGTTGCATTCTTGAGAAAGTGTGAAAGACTTTCAGTGGCATCGTCGCACGGAAAATCACCCTTCCACTCTTAGAGACTACATGTAGCCTCGTCTCGGGACCTATACACACCCGCTAAGATTAGCAGCCCTATGTAGGCACGCAGGTCAATCTCATCCATCTTTTTCCAGTTGTCTCCATATTTACAGAAACCCTCCAAATTTGTCATCTCCAGGATTATTTTTTCGATGGCTGGTGTGATGAACATGTAGAATGTTGAGGCGATGTCCTGGGCATGCATGGGCAACTGCATGTCTTGTGGGCCCTGGGGTCATCCTTATGACATTTTGTGCTGCCATCCTGCCCTGGTTGTCATATGGTGACAAGGACCATACACACATACAGTAGCACACCTAATCTCAATTTCTCATTGTCTGTGTGTGTGTTTGTGTTTGTCTTTGTGGTGTGTAAATTGTTTTATAACTGCTGGGTCAAAAATGACCCTAAGACAATCTTTGTACCCTGGTGGTGTACAGCTTTCATGGAAATATGAACAAAGGCGATGTTTCACTTTTTCTAATGTTGGGGTCACTCTAGGAAAAGTAATCACATTTTAAGTTGAAAAAGCATAATTTAGGGTCATTTTTTACCCTTAAGACAACACAAGGGGTAACATCATCCTCAGCTCTGGCATACATTTCCTCAGCGAAAACAATGTACTGAGCAAATGTCAAATTGGCTTTTTACAGAATTACCGTACGACAGACCACGTACTCACCCTGCACACCCTAATTGACAAACAAACAAAACAAAACAAAAGTCTTCTCTTGCTTTGTTGATTTCAAAAACGTTTTGACTCAATTTGGCATGCTATACAAATTGATGGGTAGTGGTGTTGGGGGAAAGACATACGACATTATAAAATCCATGTACACAAACAAGAAGTGTGTGGTTGAAATAGGGAAAAATACACATTTCTTTCCACAGGGCCAAGGGGTGAGACAGGGATGCAGCTTAAGCCCCACCCTCTTCAACATATATATTAACGAGGGCACTAGAAATGTCTGCAGCACCCGGCCTCACCCTACTAGAATCTGAAGTCAAATGTCTACTGTTTGCTGATAATCTGGTGCTTCTGTCACCAACCAAGGAGGGCCTATAGCAGCACCTAGATCTTCTGCATAGATTCTGTCAGACCTGGGCTCTGACAGTAAATCTCAGTAAGACAAAAATAATGGTGCTCCAAAAAAGGTACAGTTGCCACTGTTGCCCTAGAGAACACAAAAATATACGTACCTCGGCCTTAACATCAGCGCCACAGGTAACTTCCACAAAGCTGTGAACGATCTGAAAGACAAGGCAAGAAGGACCTTCTATGCCATCAAAAGGAATATAAAATTTGACATACCAGTTAGGATCTGGTAAAAAAATACTTGAATCAGTTATAGATGAGGTCTGGGGTCCGCTCACCAACCAAGAATTCACAAAATGAGACAAACACAAAATTGAGACTCTGCATGCAGAATTCTGCAAAAATATCCTCTGTGTACAACGTAAAACACAAACTAATGCATGCAGAGCAAAATTAGGCCGATACCCACTAATGATCAAAATCCAGAAATGAGACGTTAAATTCTACAACCACCTAAAAGGAAGTGATTCCCAAAACATCCATAACAAAGCCATCACCTACAGAGAGATGAACCTGGAGAAGAGTCCCCTAAGCAAGCTGGTCCTGGGGCTCTGTTCACAAACACAAACAGACCCCACAGAGCCCCAGGACAGCAACACAATTAGACCCAGCCAAATTATGAGAAAACAAAAAGATAATTACTTGACACATTGGAAAGATTTAACAAAAAACAGAGCAAACTAGAATGTTATTTGGCCCTAAACAGAGAGTACACAGTGGCAGAATTCCTGACCACTGTGACTGACCCAAACTTAAGGAAAGCTTTGACTATGTACAGACTCAGTGAGCATGGCCTTGCTATTGAGGCAGACCAGGCTCTCAAGAGAAGACAGGCTATGTGCACATTGCCCACAAAACGAGGTGGAAACTGAGCTGCACTTCCTAACCTCCCTCAGATTACACAGAACCACAACGAATTCGAATACAAATCAAATTTTGATAAACTCCCATATCTATTGGGTGAAATACCACAGTGTGCCATCACAGCAGCAAGATGTGTGACCTGTTGCCACAAGAAAAGGGCAACCAGTGAAGAACAAACACCATTGTAAATACAACACATATTTATGTTTATTCCTTTTCCCTTTTGAGAGAGAGAGAGCGCAATACTGTTATTCCCGCTGTGATTGGTTAATCCAGCCTGACCGTAGACAGAGATAAAGTAATTAGTGAATAAATAATCACACTGATGAATTAATGATGACTTACTGTGTGTGTGTGTGGGCTGGTGGGTGGGTTGTACTAACTGATAGCTGTCAGTGTGTATGTGTGGCAGGCTATTATCATGTCTGCCCTTGGTGATGAATAGGGTCTGGTTTACCAAGCTACCACACACAAACACACACAGTCACACACATCAAATTATGAGTAACCATGAGACCTAAAGCCTAATGCCATTAGCTCAGCGGGCTACAATAGTGTTGTTGCACGCATATGCTCTGAGTTCAGGCTCACACACACAGAGACACACACAGACACACAGACACAGAGACACACACAGACAAACAACTTAAGAGTTGAATAAGACCGATTAGGTCAACCTTGTCCCCAGTGCATAACAGATTTGAAGATGAATTACTAGTTTTTTTACAATCACTTTGGCACTAATTTCAGAACCTTGTGGTCATTTTTCAAAACTCTAGACACAAAACTCAAAACAGTCATCACTTGTAACACAGGCTGTCCAATGTTCAAAACATTGCATTGTGCATTCATATCTTTAAAGAATCCTTGCACTTGCAGAATCATTGGTTCAAATAACTCATTTATCTTGAAATACCATAGGAACATTCATTTAGATCACCCACACACAAGATACCGATAGTTTCACTGTGTAGTTGTTCGAACAATCATTAAATATTGGAGTACAAAATATGTGATACATGTTTCATTATGGTACTACATGTAAATACATCACTGTAAAAGGACTAGTAGAGAGAAAACTACAGCCACAGTGGAATCATTGAACAAAATATGACATTTATTGATGAAATACAATAAAATCACAACATAGGTTTCTTTGAATCAAAGCAAAAATAATTAGCTACAAAAAAAGTTAAAGTTAAAACAGTTAAAGGTCAACTGCAGTGTTCCTCACCTGGCTTACTGTAAAAACCAGAACAAAGGCTGGTTACTGTACTTCTATATTCCCATCAACCCTGTCTTGTGGATTTGGCCACAGGTTCTCATCCACATCATAATGGATGTTTTCATTAGCCAAACATCTTGGGAAGAATCTTCCGGCATGGCGAATCCAGGCCTGACACTGGTCCACCGTGATGTCATTGCATGCGTCCTCCATGGCCTGGAGAAGGGTGGTGGCGATAGGCGCCATCACGAAGGGTGGTGTTCGTGATGGCGCCTATCATATACCTTCCACCTCCATGTGGAGAAAAATTCCTCAATCGGGTTAAGGAAAAGAGAGTATGGGGGTAAGTACAGGGTGGTAAATTGTGGATGGGCCTGAAACCCTGCTTGCACCATTTGAGCATGGTGGAACCTGACATTATCCATCACAATGACATAGGTCACGCCATCAGCTCCACAGACCTGATTTAGCTCATCAAGGAAGGTTACAGGGAGAGCTGCATTATATGATCCAATACGAGGTCTGCGTCCCACCACACCATCTTCCGATATAGCCGCACACATGGTGATGTTGGCCTCACGTTGTCCAGGTACTTGTATGGTTTCCTGCTGGCCAATGAAATTCCGACCTCTCCTCCTTGTCTTGGCCAGGTTGAAGCCTGCCTCATCCAAAAAGAGGAATTTGTGATGGTTTTCATCAGCATCCAGCTCCATCACCCTCTAAAAATACATTTTGGAAAGAGAATTACTGATTACGATGATGTAGAATTTTGGGGGAATTTTTCACAACAGGCATCTTGAAACTGAACATACCTGAACATACTCAGTCCTCAGTCGCTTCACTCTGTCTGCATGTCTTTCAAAAGGCACACGGTGTATCTGTTTTAGAGATACCTGGTGCTTTTTCAGCATGCCTGCAATAGTCTGCAAACTTATAGCTTCCACATTGTTGAACATGTCGTTATTGTCCAAGATGTGCTGCCGAACTTCTGTAAGGTGAATATCATTTCTGGCCCGAACCAAATTGACCACAGCCCGCTCTTGTTGGTCAGTCAGAATTTTACCTCTGCCTCCCCTATTTGGCCTTGTCTCAGTTCTGCAGGGAAAATTACAGTAAGAACACATTAAGTCACATCACCTACTGTGTGGTACACATTGGCATGAAGTATACGGTCATTTGACAATTGAGAGTAACCTAATGTTTAGTGCATGCTGAAGACTTACCGGTTCTCATTGCGGGAAAGTTCTGATGATTGAGGTCACGGTTGATCTTCCAGCTGCCTCAGTCATTGTCATGCCATGATTTACGACATGGTCTACAACTATTGCTCAGATTTCATTGGACACTCTTTGCTGTTGCTGCCGCTGTCTTGGTCCGTGGCCTTGTCCTCTACCACGTCCCCCCCCCTAAACGAGGCCCACGACCACCTCTCAAAATGGGTGTTTGTCCCCTGCCATTCCTTTGACCACCACGTCTTCCTCGTCTTCCTCCTCCCACTGCCTGACCTTTATTGTGACCTGGATCACCTGCCGGCTCCATGTTATCGCTATGTTGTTGTAGGTGGATACCACTCATTTCAATATATACTCGTACCACAATGTGAAATCAATCATCAGTAACGAGTTGGCAGTATTGGAAAAGCAATTACAAGGGCCTGCATACATACACTCACCGGCCACTTTATTAGGTACACCTGCATGTTAACGCAAATAGCCTGCTCCATTGAACAGCAATTCATGTGGCTGCCTGCAACTCAATATATAGAGTATATAGAGTAGAGCAACTTTGACTGTGGTATGATTGTTGGTGCCGCACATGGTGGTTCCAGCATCTTAGAAACAGCTGCCCTCCTGGGATATTTACACACTACGGTCTCTAGAGATTACAGAGAATGGTGCGATAAACAAAACACATTTAGTGAGCGGAAGTTCTGTCGGCAGAAACATCTTGTTAATGAGAGAGGTCAGAGGAGAATGTCCAGACTCATTCAAGCTAACAGAAAGGCCACAAATGCTCAAATAAAAGCCGTTTAAAACAGTGGTGTACAGAAAGGCATCTCTTAACATACAACACCGTTAATAATTCAGGCTGTTGTGGAGGCAAAAAGGGGTCCTACCCAGTACTAGACAGGTGTACCTAATAAAGTGGCCGGTGAGTGTACAGTAATGTCAAATCTGAAAACATGGTCTGGAAAAGTGGTACATGGGACCATGGAAACAGTGTCTGATAAAGAATGATGATGAAATATCACATCCATAGATAATGTAGTCCACTTGGTTCATGTTCCACGGTAATCGGCGTCAATGGATCTCATTATCCTGAAACTTTCATGATCTAAACATGGAATATTGTTCGTCAGTTTCCATAAAACTATGCATTAAGAGTAATGCAACAGCTACTTATCATTTTGATCAGTTCTATCAGTTGATAGTTAGATAATTGTAAAGAAATGAATAGACAGTCATCTCAGATGTAATGTGTGAATTGCATTTTGAAATGGTAATACTTTGATGTTAAGTTGTGTCATTTTGAACAGGTGATTTTAGTTCAATGAACACATGATCTTAGCTTTATGTTTATTGTATCCAAGCAATTGGAAAAAGTATCCAGAGTTTTGAAAAATGTGCATTTTGATCATCGGATGTGAGTTTTGTGTCTAGAGTTTGGCATCAAGGTTCTGAAATTAGTGCCAAAGTGATTGTAAACAACTGTAATGAGCTGTGTGAGTGTGTGTCAGTGGCGGCTGGTGGGAGGAGCTATAGGAGGACAGGCTCATTATAATGGCTGGACTGGAATACTGTTAACGGTATCAAACACATCAAACATACGAAACCACATGTTTGACTCCGTTCCATTCATTTAATTCCAGCAATTACAATGAGCCCGTCCTCCTATACTTCTCCCACCAGCCTCCACTGGTGTGTGTGTGTGTGCGACTTTGAGGCATCCCAGACACCATGCTATGTGACAGGGAAAAGTTCTTAGAGATGACAGAAGCAGAGAGAAAGGGAAAAAGAGATTAACCTCTTCTCTCTAGACTATCAACCTCCTCTCTCTAGACTGTTAACCTCCTCTCTCTAGACTATCAACCTCCTCTCTCTAGACTATCAACCTCCTCTCTCTAGACTATCAACCTCCTCTCTCTAGACTATCAACCTCCTCTCTCTAGACTGTTAACCTCCTCTCTCTAGACTATCAACCTCCTCTCTCTAGACTGTTAACCTCCTCTCTCTAGACTATCAACCTCCTCTCTCTAGACTGTTAACCTCCTCTCTCTAGACCGTTAACCTCCTCTCTCTAGACTATCAACCTCCTCTCTCTAGACTATCAACCTCCTCTCTCTAGACTATCAACCTCCTCTCTCTAGACTATCAACCTCCTCTCTCTAGACTGTTAACCTCCTCTCTCTAGACCGTTAACCTCCTCTCTCTAGACTATCAACCTCCTCTCTCTAGACTATCAACCTCCTCTCTCTAGACTATCAACCTCCTCTCTCTAGACTATCAACCTCCTCTCTCTAGACTGTTAACCTCCTCTCTCTAGACTATCAACCTCCTCTCTCTAGACTGTTAACCTCCTCTCTCTAGACTATCAACCTCCTCTCTCTAGACTATCAACCTCCTCTCTCTAGACTATCAACCTCCTCTCTCTAGACTGTTAACCTCCTCTCTCTAGACTATCAACCTCCTCTCTCTAGACTATCAACCTCCTCTGTCTAGACTGTTAACCTCCTCTCTCTAGACTATCAACCTCCTCTCTCTAGACTGTTAACCTCTTCTCTCTAGACTATCAACCTCCTCTCTCTAGACTATCAACCTCCTCTCTCTAGACTATCAACCTCCTCTCTCTAGACTATCAACCTCCTCTCTCTAGACTATCAACCTCCTCTCTCTAGACTATCAACCTCCTCTCTCTAGACTATCAACCTCCTCTCTCTAGACTATCAACCTCCTCTCTCTAGACTATCAACCTCCTCTCTCTAGACTATCAACCTCCTCTCTCTAGACTATCAACCTCCTCTCTCTAGACTGTTAACCTCCTCTCTCTAGACTATCAACCTCCTCTCTCTAGACTATCAACCTCCTCTCTCTAGACTATCAACCTCCTCTCTCTAGACTGTTAACCTCCTCTCTCTAGACTATCAACCTCCTCTCTCTAGACTATCAACCTCCTCTCTCTAGACTGTTAACTTCCTCTCTCTAGACTATCAACCTCCTCTCTCTAGACTATCAACCTCCTCTGTCTAGACTGTTAACCTCCTCTCTCTAGACTATCAACCTCCTCTCTCTAGACTATCAACCTCCTCTCTCTAGACTGTTAACCTCCTCTCTCTAGACTATCAACCTCCTCTCTCTAGACTATCAACCTCCTCTCTCTAGACTATCAACCTCCTCTCTCTAGACTATCAACCTCCTCTCTCTAGACTATCAACCTCCTCTCTCTAGACTATCAACCTCCTCTCTCTAGACTGTTAACCTCCTCTCTCTAGACTATCAACCTCCTCTCTCTAGACTATCAACCTCCTCTCTCTAGACTATCAACCTCCTCTCTCTAGACTGTTAACCTCCTCTCTCTAGACTATCAACCTCCTCTCTCTAGACTATCAACCTCCTCTCTCTAGACTATCAACCTCCTCTCTCTAGACTATCAACCTCCTCTCTCTAGACTATCAACCTCCTCTCTCTAGACTATCAACCTCCTCTCTCTAGACTATCAACCTCCTCTCTCTAGACTATCAACCTCCTCTCTCTAGACTGTTAACCTCCTCTCTCTAGACTATCAACCTCCTCTCTCTAGACTATCAACCTCCTCTCTCTAGACTATCAACCTCCTCTCTCTAGACTATCAACCTCCTCTCTCTAGACTATCAACCTCCTCTCTCTAGACTATCAACCTCCTCTCTCTAGACTATCAACCTCCTCTCTCTAGACTATCAACCTCCTCTCTCTAGACTGTTAACCTCCTCTCTCTAGACTATCAACCTCCTCTCTCTAGACTATCAACCTCCTCTCTCTAGACTGTTAACCTCCTCTCTCTAGACTATCAACCTCCTCTCTCTAGACTGTTAACCTCCTCTCTCTAGACTATCAACCTCCTCTCTCTAGACTGTTAACCTCCTCTCTCTAGACTATCAACCTCCTCTCTCTAGACTATCAACCTCCTCTCTCTAGACTATCAACCTCCTCTCTCTAGACTATCAACCTCCTCTCTCTAGACTATTAACCTGACCCTGTAACTCCCATTACCCTCCAGACCCTGTAACTACCATTACCCTCCAGACCCTGTAACTCCCATTACCCTCCAGACCCTGTAACTCCCATTACCCTCCAGACCCTGTAACTCCCATTACCCTCCAGACCCTCCAGACCCTGTAACTCCCATTACCCTCCAGACCCTGTAGCTACCATTCACTTTCCACTTTCCCTCCATAGATTATTATCTAGCCTCTATACCAAGTGACACCCTATTCCCTTTATATTGCACTCCTTTTGACCAGGTCCCATGGTCAAAAGTAGTGCTCTATATAGGGTATAGTGTGCCATTTGGGATGCATATCCTAGTCAAGGTCTTTCCAATACCTCTGTACAATAATACACCCACTCACACTCACTCAGTCAGAGCAACCGGCAAAATGACCATCTGCCCGTGTACTGAGTCTATACACCGGGTAAGAGAGAGAGAGGGTGATGGAGGGAGGAGAGCGAGAGATGAGTGGGGGAGGAATTGAACAAGAGAGAGAGACAGACGGGCAGACAGAGAAAGAGAAAGGAGGGAGGAAGGGAAGAAGGGAGAGAGAGGGAGTGAAAGGGAGAGAGAGAACAAACAATGCAAGTGTTTTAGCCAGTCAGCCCTAGTAGATCCAGCTAAGACCTTTGTGTTGCTGCTGAAGGAGTCTTTGTAGGATCATGACAAAGCTGCAGAAAGGTTCCTTTGTGTGCTAACAAAGAAGGTGTGCGTAGGAGGGGGTGAATCTAAGGCATCCCACTGGGCGCACACTGGTTGGATCAATGTTGTTTGAAATTAGATTGAACCAACGTGGAATACACATTGAATTGACTTCTGTGTCTAGTGAAAACGTGTGTTTGTTGGGTGTGTCTGTGAATGCATTTTATATGTCTGTCTGACCGTGGCGCTACTTCTCTCTCTCTCTCTCTCTCTTTCTCTCTCTCTCTCTTTCTCTCTCTCTCTTTCTCTATTTCTCTATTTCTCTATTTCTCTATTTCTCTATTTCTCTCTCTTTCTTTCCTTCTCTCGTGTGTGTGTGAATACATGTTCTATGATGGCCAGAGCCAGTCGAAGGAGAGTGCTTTTAGAGACGCAACTGAAAGAGAGGGGTACTTAGCTAAAAGGTTCCACACACACACACACAGACACACACAGACACACACACACACACACACACAGACACACGTGAACACACACAGATACAGAGTGCATAGAACATGTGGGCTGCTGGCTGCATTAGGGTCTGTGAAACTGGATGTGATGGAGGGATATATGGTTCAAAGACGAGGGGATGGAAGGATGAAGGACGAGGGGAGAGGACAGGATGAGAAAAGATGAGGGGAGAGGACAGGATGAGAGAAGATGAGGGGAGATGACAGGATGAGAAAAGTTGAAGAGAGACGACAGGATGAGAGAAGATGAGTGGGAGAAGATGAGGTGGAGAGGACAGGATGAGGGGGAGACAACAGGATGAGGGGAGAGGACAAGATGAGAAAAGATGACGGGAGATGACACGATGAGGGGTGAGGACAGGATGAGAGAAAATGAGGGGAGAAGACAGGATGAGGGGAGAGGACAGGAAGAGAGAAGATGAGGGGAGAGGACAGGAAGAGAGAAGATGAGGGGAGAGGACAGGAAGAGAGAAGATGAGGGGAGAAGACAGGATGAGAGAAAATGAGGGGAGAAGACAGGATGAGAAAAGATGAAGGGAGACGACAGGATGAGAGAAGATGAGGGGAAAGGACAGGAAGAGAGAAGATGAGGGGAGAGGACAGGATAAGAGAAGAAAATTAAGGGAGAGGAGGAGATGGGGGCAGAGGAGGAGACGGTGGGGGAGAGGAAGAGGAAGATGAAGGGAGAGGAGGAGAAGATGAGGGGAGAGTTGGAGAACATGGGTTAACCCACTGTTCGTAGGCCGTCATTGAAAATAAGAATTTGTTCTTAACTGACTTGCCTTGTTAAATAAAGGTAAAATAAACAATACAACATGTGGTGAGTGTATAAAGGGAGGAGAAGGAGAGCAGAGGGGTCTGAAGAATGAATAGACAGTGTATGTGTGTGTAGTGTCTGTGTGTGTATGTGTGTGCGTGTGTGTGTGTATGTGTGTGTAGTGTCTGTGTTTTAGTGTGTGTGTGTGTGTATGTGTGTGCGTGTGTGTGTGTTTTAGTGTGTGTGTGTGTGTGTTTTAGTGTGTGTGTGTGTGTGTGTGTGTTTTAGTGTGTTTTAGTGTGTGTGTGTGTTTTAGTGTGTGTGTGTTTGTGTGTGTGTGTGTGTGTGTTTTAGTGTGTGTGTGTGTGTGTGTGTGTGTTTTAGTGTGTGTGTGTGTGTGTGTGTGTGTGTGTGTGTGTGTGTGTGTGTGTGTGTGTGTGTGTGTGTGTTTTAGTGTGTGTGTGTGTTTTAGTGTGTGTTTTAGTGTGTGTGTGTGTGTGTTTTAGTGTGTGTGTGTGTGTGTGTTTTAGTGTGTGTGTGTGTGTTTTAGTGTGTGTGTGTGTGTTTTAGTGTGTGTGTGTGTGTTTTAGTGTGTGTGTGTGTGTGTGTGTGTGTGTGTGTGTGTGTGTGTGTGTTTTAGTGTGTGTGTGTGTGTGTGTGTGTGTGTGTGTGTGTGTGTGTGTGTGTGTGTGTGTGTGTGTGTGTGTGTGTGTGTGTGTGTGTGATAAGAGCTAATGATAATTGTATTACAGGAAAACTTTATTGACCTGAAATTAGTATTGAATGTAAAACTCAGTTCAGTTCATTCGGAGTGTTATTCAGACCACTTCCCTTTACCACAGTTTGTCACCTTACAGACTTATTCTAAAATGTATTCAATAATTTTTTTCCCGCATCGATCTACACACAATATCCCATAATGACAAAGTGAAATCAGATTTTTGGAAATGTTTGCAAATTTATTAAGGTGCATCCTGTTTCCATTGATCATCCTTGAGATGTTTCAAGTACTTGATTGGAGTCCACCTGTGGTAAATTCAATTGATTGGACATTATTTGGAAAGACACATACAGGTCTATATAAGGTCCCACAGTTGACAGTGCATGTCAGAGCGAAAACCAAGCCATGAGGTTGAAGGAATTGTCCGTAGAGCTCTGAGACAGGATTGTGTCGAGGCACAGATCTGGGGAAGGGTACCAAAAGAATTCTGCAGCATTGAAGGTCCCCAAGAACACAGTGGCCTCAATCATTCTTAAATGGAAGAAGTTTGGAACAACTAAGACTTCCTAGAGCTGGCTGCCCGGCCAAACTGAGCAATCGGGGGAGAAGGACCTTGGTCAGGGAGGTGACCAAGAACCCGATGGTCACTCTGACAGAGCTCCAGAGTTCCTCTGTGGAGATGGGAGAACCTTTCAGAAGAACATTATCTTTGCAACACTCCACCAATCTGGCGTTTATGGTAGAGTTGGCAGACGGAAGCCACTCCTCAGAAAAAGGCACATGACAGTCCACTTGGAGTTTGCCAAAAGGCACCTAATGGACCCTCGGACCATGAAAAACAAGATTCTCTGGTCTGATGAAGCCAAGATTGAACTATTTGGCCTGAATGCCAAGCATCACGTCTGGCACCATCCCTACGGTGAAGCATTGTGGTGGCAGCATCTTGCTGTGGGGATGTTTTTCAGCGTCAGGGACTGGAAGACTAGTCAGGTTCGAGGGAAAGATGAACGAAGCAAAGTACAGACGAATCCTTGATGAAAACCTCCTCCAGAGCGCTCAGGACCTCAGACTGGGCGGCAAAGATTCGCCATCGAACAGGACAACAACCCTAAAACATAACCAAGACAATGCAGGAGTGGCTTTGTGACAAGTCTCTGAATGTCCTTGAGTGGCCCAGCCAGAGCCCGGACTTGAACCTGATCAAACATCTCTGGAGAGACCTGAAAATACGCTCCCCATCCAACCTGACAGAGCTTGAGAGGATCTGCAGAGAAGAATGGGAGAAATTCCCCAAATACACGTGTGCCAAGCTTGTAGCGTCATACCCAAGACAACTTGAGGCTGTAATCGCTGCCAAAGGAGCTTCAACAAAGTACTGAGTAAAGGGTCAGAATGCTTATGTATATGTAATATTTCAGTTGTTTATTTGTTATAAATGTGCAAACATTTCTAAAAACCTGTTGTTGCTTTGTCATTATTGAGGATTGTGATGTCATTATGGGGTATTGTGATGTCATTATGGAGTATTGTGATGTCATTATGGGGTATTGTGTGTAAATTAATGAGGGGAAAAAAATGATTGATTTAATTTTAGAATAAGGCTGTAACGTAACAAGATTGGGAAAAACTCAATGGGTCTGAATACTTTCCCAATGCACTGTATATGTTGTTCTCTAGCCAAAATGACTCTGATGATTTGATCATATGCACTCTGGATGGTGTCAATGTTGATCGTGTTCCTCCTTTGAAATATCTGTCTTTTAAAGGCATATTGATGAGTGAGAAGCTGAGAGTAAAAAAATGGCTTCTTCTATAGAAACAAGTCATGCAACATGTAAAGTGTTGGTCCCGTGTTTAATGAGCTGAATTAAACGATCCCAGAAATGTTCCATATGCACAAAAAAGCTGATTTCTCAAAATGTTTGTTCACACATTTGTTTACATCCCTGTTAGTGAGTATTTCTCCTTTGCCAAGATAATCCATCCACCTGACAGGTGTGGCATATCAAGAAGCTGATTAAACAGCATGATCATTACACAGGTGCACCTTGTGCTGGGGCAATAAAAGGCCACTCTAAAAATGTGCAGTTTTGTCGCACAACACAATGTCACAGATGTCTCAAGTTTTGAGGGAGAGTGCAATTGGCATGCTGACTGCAGGTATGTCCACCAGAGCTGTTGCCATAGAATTGAATTTCCATTTCTCTACCATAAGCCGCCTCCAACATTGTTTTAGGGAATTTGGCAGTACGTCCAACCGGCCTCACAACCGCAGACCACGTAAAACACGCTAGCCCAGGACCTCCGCATCTGGCTTCTTCACCTGTGGGACCAGCCACCCTGACAGCTCATGAAACTGTGGGTTTGCACAACCGAAGAATTTCTGCACAAACTGTCAGAAACCGTCTCAGGGAAGCTCATCTTCGTGCTCGTCTTGACCTGATTCCAGTTCAGCATCGTAACCGACTTCACTCACCATATGCTCAAATTCGATGTCCATTGGTACGCTGGGAGACGTGTGCTCTTCACGGACTAATCCTGGTTTCAACTGTACCAGGCAGATGGTAGACAGTGTGTATGGCGTTGTGTGGGTGAGCGGTTTGCTGATGTCAACTTTTGTGAACAGAGTGCCCCATGGTGGCGGTGGGGTTATGGTATGGGCAGGCATAAGCTACGGACAACAAACACAATTGCATTTTATCAATGGCAATTTGAATACACAGAGATACCGTGACAAGATCCTGAGGCCCGTTGTCGTGCCATTCATCCACCGCCGTCACCTCATGTTTTAGAATGATAATGCACGGCCCCATGTTGCAAGGATCTGTACACAGTTCCTGGAAGCTGAAGAAGTCCCAGTTCTTCCATGGCCTGCATACTCACCAGATGGGTCACCCATTGAGCATGTTTGGGATGCTCTGGATCGACATGTACTACAGCGTGTTCCAGTTCTCGCCAATTTCCAGCAACTTCACACAGCCATTGAAGAGGAGTGGGACAACTTTCCACAGGCCACAATCAACAGCCTGATCAACTCTATGTGAAGGAGATGTGACGGGATGCATGAGACAAATGGTGGTCACACCAGATACTGACTGGTTTTCTGATCCATGCCCCTGCCTTTTTTAAAGGTATCTGTGACCAACAGATGCATATCTGCATTCCCAGTCATGTGAAATCCATAGATTAGGGCCTAATGAATGTATTTCAAATTACAAATTTCCTTCTATGAACTGTAACTCAGTAAAATCTTTGAAATTGTTGCGTGTTGCGTTTATATTTTTGTTCAGTGTAGTAGAGAGCAGAATATTCAGTCGACGTTCCTCCTATCGGTCCTAGACTATGGCGACGTCATCCACTGTATATGAACGTAGCTGCCACCTTGTTATCGCCACCTCGTTATCGCCACCTCGTTATTCCCACCTCGTTATCGCCACCTCGTTATCCCCACCTCGTTATTCCCACCTCGTTATTCCCACCTCGTTATCGCCACCTCGTTATTCCCACCTCGTTATTCCCACCTCGTTATCGCCACCTCGTTATCCCCACCTCGTTATTCCCACCTCGTTATCACCACCTCGTTATCACCACCTCGTTATTCCCACCTCGTTATTCCCACCTCGTTATCGCCACCTCGTTATCCCCACCTCGTTATTCCCACCTCGTTATTCCCACCTCGTTATCGCCACCTCGTTATCACCACCTCGTTATTCCCACCTCGTTATTCCCACCTCGTTATCGCCACCTCGTTATCACCACCTCGTTATCACCACCTCGTTATTCCCACCTCGTTATTCCCACCTCGTTATCGCCACCTCGTTATCCCCACCTCGTTATTCCCACCTCGTTATTCCCACCTCGTTATCGCCACCTCGTTATCACCACCTCGTTATTCCCACCTCGTTATCACCACCTCGTTATTCCCACCTCGTTATTCCCACCTCGTTATTCCCACCTAGTTTATCATAGTGCACTGTGTTTTAATACGGGTGACAGTTTTAGTACTAATCACTGTATTCTCTACCAGGAAGATGGCTGGTCCTCTTTGATGTTGATACATTGCTATGTTTTCATTTATAAATCCCTTTTACAAAAAGTCCCACTGTATCTATCTTTCTCTTTATATATCAATGATGTCGCTCTTGCTGCGGGTGATTCCGTGGCCTCCAACTGCTCTTAAACGCTCTCAGTCTATCACAGTGCCATCCGCTTTGTCACCAAAGCCCCTTATACCACCCACCACTGCGACCTGTATGCTCTAGTCGGCTGGCCCTCGCTACATACTCGTCGCCAGACCCACTGGCTCCAGGTCATCTACAAGTCCCTGCTAGGTAAAGCCCCGCCTTATCTCAGCTCGCTGGTAACCATATCAGCACCCACCCATAGCACGCGCTCCAGCAGGTATATCTCACTGGTCATCCCCAAAGCCTTTCCTTCCAGTTCTCTGCTGCCAATGACTGGAACGAACTACAAAAATCACTGAAACTGGAGACATTTATCTCCCTCACTAGCTTTAAGCAACAGCTGTCAGAGCAGCTCACAGATCACTGCACCTGTACATAGCCCATCTGTTAATAGCCCAACCAACTACCTCATCCCCTACCATATTAATTTATTTATCTTGCTCCTTTGCACCACAGTATTTCTACTTTGCACATTCATCTACTGCACATCTACCATTCCAGTGTTAAATTGCTATATTGTAATTACTTTGCCACCATGGACTATTTATTGCCTTTACGTTCCTTTATTACCTCATCACAGTTGTAAATGAGAACTTGTTCTCAACTTGCCTACCTGGTTAAATAAAGGTGAAATAAAAAATATATAAAAAAAACAAACATAATTACTAAACGTTATACTTATGAGTTTACCACCCATGGTCTCAGGGATGTTAACTCTGGAGATTCTTCTGGTCTAAACAGCTAAATAAATCCTCTTTTAGTTTGCTTGCACCTTATATGTGGAACTAAATGTTCTTGAATGTGATGGTTTGGAGCCTCTAGGTCAATTCAGAAAGCTGATTGGGGACCTTATAACTGATTAATGTGTTTGTTTTTTATGACTGTGTCTTTCTTTCTTCTTGAATTTGTTTTTATATTTTGAAATGTGTATTTTCTGTCAGTTCTGTGATTCAGGGCTCATCTGTAAAATAGACCTTGGTCTCAGTATGACTCCCCCCCCAAAATAAATGTTATTTTTCGCTGTTAACATAGACAGTCATGCTACTGTAATAATGCACAGCGATGGATCTTAAATGAGCTTCCCTTCTGTTTCACAGTTATTTAAAGTTTTATTTGGCCTGCAGTCAATATTTCCCGGTGTGATTACGAATGTCATAACATTGTCAAGAAAGCTCTACAAACATGTTTAACTATTTATGACAGATTTTGTTAATTTAGCCAACATTTTGTTTCCAAGGAGGAAACTGTCTTGAGACATAATAATCTCCTTTACTATATGCCTATTTAAAATACATATTAGCTTTAGTTAGGCCTACCCATCCTGTCCTACATATTATACATTTGACATGTTATTACACATGTAATGAGGCATTATAACGGTGCTTGAGACGTTGTCACGAAGGCGTTACAACGAGCTGTGCAAACCAAAAGGTTGCTGATGTAGGCTATGTAGGTGGGCTCCAGCGACTCTCGCTGATCTTCCAGTGCGCAGGCGTGGCGAGCGCGCACTGCCGCAGACAGGGGACGTCCACATGGAGCACTGCAGCCTGCCAGAGACGGAGCGGAGAGACAGAGAGACGGGAGGCGATAATACGAACAGGGTACCACTCTGCCGAGCATCAAGATAACTTGTTTTTATTTATGCATTCTTTCGCACCATCGGGAGGATAGGGTGCGATTCGAAGAACAGGAGAGGATAATTGATCCTTTCTTTTTAATATTCCTTAATATCCCCCACATTTCCCCCCGGCCTCTCCGTAGTCTTATTTGATGCACCAGAAGGACTGACGGTTGAGGGCTAGAGCAGGTGTGTGTGTGAGAGAGAGAGAGACCCCAGCGGCCGCTCCTCTCTCCGTCCTCTCCAGTGTCCAAAGAGGAAATGTCGAGCGAGAAGCCAGCTTCTGCACCTCTACTGTCGGATCCAGACCGAGACCGAGTCGATCATCCCCCGGGCCCCGGCCAGCCCCAGGTCGTTACGGGCGCTGGCTCTGCTCCCATCGGGGACAGGATGGTCTCAGGATCGGGCTCCATGGTGCTCCCGGCCGGGGTAATCAACCCCGCCGTGCCGATCAGGAATATCCAAATGAAATTTGCCGTACTGGTCGGCCTCATTCAGGTTGGCGAGGTTAGCAACCGGGACATCGTCGAAACGGTTCTCAACCTGGTAAGTAGAAACCGCTATCCTAGCCTAGCATTAGCAGATAGCTAGAATAACTGCGCTGCTGTAGCCCAGTCCTATAACCAACCTACCGCCGTGATGTGTAGCAGCAGAAGATCCTGTTTTATTTACGACGCTGCTTTTAGGTTATTTCCCCCCATCCATCCATGTTGTGGTGGCTAAGGCTTGCAAGATGATGTCATATGTTTGCTCAGTGGAAGGATTAGGTTTTTTTTCTTGTCATGCAGTGGCGATAATAAGGGTTATGGGGAACTAGATTATTCTAAAAGCTGTAGAGGGAGAGAGAGAGGGTGTGATTTGTAAAGTATTGAAGCTAAACCAATGGATGTAATGACCCTCGCTACGGATCGGAGGGTAACAGTTATTTGGCCATTATTGACAACATGGCCAGTCACTCACTCTCTGTTAAGGCTGAGCTATTCATTTATAGCTGTGGCGACACTCGGAAATATGTGGCCGGAATACCTTCGCTCAGTGGGTCGAGATTGGTGCGTGTGTGTGTGTGTGTCCCATATCCCGTTTTAGACCACAAATAAAAACATGTAGCCATTCACTTGACCCCATAGACAAGACGATGAAACGTGATACAGCATTGATACATCAGCAGCTGGTGAATGTGTTAGGCTGCAACACACACACACTCTCTCTCTCTCACCCACACACACACACAGACACACACGCCAAATCGTTACATTGTTTCGGCACCTTGCACGACACTCGCTGTATTGGAACAATGTTTCATATTCCTCGCCAACAGTGGAAGAAAAAGCGTTAATTGTATATTGTCTGGGGCCAGAATTGTGTTCGGGCTGCAGCGTCTGCGTTGTTTGCCACCGGACTGAACAAAGGCATTGTGCTATGCATTGTTGTTGCCACATGTAGCCTACAGCTAGCCCATGAGTGTCTCAGAAAAGAATTAGCCTATGCATAAACTAATCTTTGTTTTGAATAAGAGATTTGGTGCCTATATTTTATTTTATATTATATTATATTATATATATATATATAGGCATATGCCAATCCAATAGGCTAGGATCTCTTGTTTCTTTGTAGTTTAGCTATGTGCTAAACTACCGAAGATGCCGGCCTTTAGCATCATACCCTGTCGTTATGACTGAATATCACCTAGCGATGCTTTGGTCTGTTCCAGTGAGTATAGGAGGGGGAATTTCAACCTGGCTGCGGATGAAACAAATGGGGACTTTTGTTATGAAACAGAGCCGTTTTTAATGCACATCACAGATGCACTAATTGCGCTATAGCCTTTGGAAATGTTGTGTGTGTGTGTGTGTGTCAAGGGAATGTTTTTCTTCTTCTATGCTAGAATCAATCCCTCTATAGTTTATAGACTAAGGTGCTTAGCCTACCGTTACACATTGTGATCTGTTTTGAGAGGGACCTAGGCCTATATATCCCAACAACGTGGTTTATATAGACGAGGTTAAATGATAAGTCAAATCATTAGCGTATTTATTTTCGCTAATTGTGGGGCAGTTTTGGTGAATAGCCTAAACCCATTTCTACCCCTGTGCGATGTTTCTGTAGCATGGTTCAAATCTTGTAGTCAGTATTGACTTGAGGAGGACTCACCTTGGCCTACTCATCTCCCTCCTCTTCCTCCTCTCAGCACCTCCTTCTCCTCCCTCTTTTCTGTCAGATATAGGTGAAGTTTTCATCCTCAACCTCAAACTGACATGCTAATAGGCTACATCCATCGGATGCTGCTGCGTCCTGCACAATTCATTTGACCATTTACCATAGCCTGTAACAGAATAAGGAGATGGTAAGGAGATGATAAGGAGATGGTAAGGAGATGGTAAGGAGATGATAAGGAGATGGTAAGGAGATGATAAGGAGATGATAAGGAGATGGTAAGGAGATGATAAGGAGATGGTAAGGAGATGAGAAGGAGATGGTAAGGAGATGAGAAGGAGATGGTAAGGAGATGAGAAGGAGATGGTAAGGAGATGGTAAGGAGATGATAAGGAGATGGTAAGGAGATGATAAGGAGATGGTAAGGAGATGAGAAGGAGATGATAAGGAGATGGTAAGGAGATGGTAAGGAGATGATAAGGAGATGGTAAGGAGATGATAAGGAGATGGTAAGGAGATGAGAAGGAGATGGTAAGGAGATGGTAAGGAGATGATAAGGAGATGGTAAGGAGATGAGAAGGAGATGATAAGGAGATGGTAAGGAGATGATAAGGAGATGGTAAGGAGATGAGAAGGAGATGAGAAGGAGATGGTAAGGAGATGAGAAGGAGATGATAAGGAGATGGTAAGGAGATGATAAGGAGATGGTACGGAGATGGTAAGGAGAGGAGGAAAGAAAGAGGAGGGAGAGAGATGGTAGTCTGGCCTGCAGGCAGCATGCAAGTGGAAAGCGTCATGCATTTAAAAGCAGGTAGTGGAGGAGAGGGGCGGGGGATGAGAGAATGAGGGGTTGGGGAGGAAGAGGATGCTGCAGTGTCAGAGAGGCAGACAGGCAGAGCGGCAGCCAGAGAGGCAGAGAAGTAGCCAGCCAGAGAGGCAGAGAAGTAGCCAGCCAGAGAGGCAGCCAGACAGCCAGAGAGGCAGAGCGGAAGGGTACTGGATAGATGATAGATGGATAGATGATAGATGGGCCTGTAGATCCTACACGCAACAACACACAGATATAGCATCAGCTTACATCTTACTCTCCTGAAATACTAATTAATTCCTTTAGGCTACCATTAAGGGAGAAAAGCAAAACTGAGGCTTAGATCAGTATTAAAGGGCAACTTCTGAATGAGAGAGAGAGAGAGAGAGAGAGAGAGAGAGAGAGAGAGAGAGAGTGCGAGAGAGAGAGAGCACACGAACACCAACCAGCTTATTTGGATGAACAGAGCACTAGAGACCAATCCTCCAGCCTCTCTCCATATCCCCATCGTCCATTATCCTTGGCGGGCAGTAATGTCTGAATCTGAAATACTATAGCCTTAATTGAAAGAGCTGGTGGTCTGAGAGCCAGGGTAGGGACCGTGGCAGTGGTTTGTTGGCCCAACACAGTCCTCAGAGGCTGGGATAGCTACTCTATTATTCAGCCAGGTCGTTCAGTGGAGAACCGCAGAGAGGGATTCACACACCACACAAGTATTGATGGAAGGATAGATGGGCAGATGGAGGGATGGAAGGATAGATGGGCAGATGGTGGGATGGAAGGATGGATGGAGGAGACCGCAGCGCACCACAACCTTATTAACATGGCCCCAGCACAGATGGATGGATGGAGGGATGGATGGATGGAGGGATGGATGGATGGATGGATGGAGGGATGGATGGAGGGAGGGAGGGAGGGAGGGATGGATGGATGGAGGGATGGATAGAGGGATGGATAGAGAGATGGAGGGATGGAGGAATAGAGGGAGTAAAATAGTGATGGGGAGATTTTCGGATGGAGGGATAGAGGGATGTAGGGATAGAAGAATGGATAGAGGGATGGAGGGAGTCAAAGAGGGATGGGGAGATTTGGATAGAGGGATGGAGGGATGGAGGGATAGAGGGATGGAGGGATGGAGCGCTGGAGGGATAGAGGGATGGAGGGATGGAGGGATGGAGGGATAGAGGGATGGAGGGATAGAGGGATGGAGGGATGGAGGGCTGGAGGGATAGAGGGATGGAGGGATAGAGGGATAGAGGGATGGAGGGATAGAGGGATGGAGGGATAGAGGGATGGAGGGATAGAGGGATGGAGGGATGGAGGGATGGAGGGATGGAGGGATGGAGGGATGGAGGGATAGAGAGATGGAGGGATGGAGGGATGGAGGGATGGAGGGATAGAGGGATGGAGGGATGGAGGGATAGTAACACTGCCTTATAGAAAAGTGTTTGTTTGTTTTTCCAAACATAATAATCAGAGTGAGTGAAAGCAAATATGACACAGACAACTTGGTTGAATTGTACCGTGGAGTGTTTCCTGTGGTTTCGCCCGCTGTCAACACATTCTGATACAGTTACCCTTTAATAGCTCAATGCATTAGTTTGGATGCTTCAGTTCGCTTAGCTTATCCCTGGGCCAGGGTAAGGGCTAGGTTGCCACAGTTACCCTTTAATAGCTCAATGCATTAGTTTGGATGCTTCAGTTCGCTTAGCTTATCCCTGGGCCAGGGTGGGGCTCTGACAGTCAATTTCAAATGAGTCTGACATAATGTATCTTACCTCACCACCACTATTGGGGTGGGGGGTGTCGACAGTGTGCAGCTCACCTCTGCTGTCACATCCAACCTGGATCGATATTTGGGTTAAATGCAGACGAGAGCACTAATGGTGCCTTCAAGACAACTGGAGCTTGTTTTTTTTCCAAGTTCTCACCTGTCTTGAACGAACTGAAGTTGGAGATTTTCAGAGTTCCCAGTTCCGAGTTAATGCTCAGACAGAGACGGTCGGCTATTCCCTTCGAGTCAGGAACCAAAACTCCTCCGTAGTGACCCGGGAATGCATTCGGTCACATGACAGCTCGATCAGCTGTTCGATTTCACACCGGCATGTCAACTGAGCCAGGATCACAGTCAAACAGATTGGGAAGTAGGTCCCAAAGTGCTTTTCCAAGCGTTGGGAGGTGAGCAGTCATCACTCCTGTGGGACACTTACTGATGCAGTTTTCGGTTAGAAACACGCACGGCCAAGGGAAGGGGGCGTGGTTCACTTTTGAAATAATTCTTTCCTCTGAATCCACTGATTTGTTCACTCATCTGTAGAATGTTTTTGTGTTTCCCCTGCATGCTTGCGTTCAGTTCGATCAGTTCCCCAGATATGTCTGTTACATCGGCAAGGAGACACATTCTATGTTCATTTCACAGAAAGTTAACAAAGTCCGTTTTTTTTTACATCCATTGTGAACGACAACGCTTCCTCTAGCAATGCGAAAATTCTTTCCACACCGTCGATAACCACCAAGCCTTGGTATGAAATAGAGCATTGTCATGCTGTGATCTCATATCTCCACATTGTTTTGTGAACAGGCGTGAGGGCAGTGGATGTGGTTTGATGTAGTTTACAATGGAAGTTTCCTGCTGCGGTATATCTCAGAAAATCAGAGGGAGACACAGTCATAACTAGAGTGCAGAGGCCTGCCCTCCGTCCCACCTTTTGATCCCGTGGAATCTGTGTTTCATCAATATAGCCACGCAGCACTCTGAACATCCCATGGAATCTGTGTTTCATCAATATAGCCACGCAGCACTCTGAACATCCCATGGAATCTGTTTTTCATCAATATAGCCACGCAGCACTCTGAACATCCCATGGAATCTGTGTTTCATCAATATAGCCACGCAGCACTCTGAACATCCCATGGAATCTGTTTTTCATCAATATAGCCACGCAGCACTCTGAACATCCCATGGAATCTGTTTTTCATCAATATAGCCACGCAGCACTCTGAACATCCCATGGAATCTGTGTTTCATCAATATAGCCACGCAGCACTTTAAACATCCCATGGAATCTGTGTTTCATCAATATAGCCACGCAGCACTTTAAACATCCCATGGAATCTGTGTTTCATCAATATAGCCACGCAGCACTCTAAACATCCCATGGAATCTGTTTTTCATCAATATAGCCACGCAGCACTCTAAACATCCCATGGAATCTGTTTTTCATCAATATAGCCACGCAGCACTTTGAACATCCCATGGAATCTGTTTTTCATCAATATAGCCACGCAGCACTCTGAACATCCCATGGAATCTGTTTTTCATCAATATAGCCACGCAGCACTCTGAACATCCCATGGAATCTGTGTTTCATCAATATAGCCACGCAGCACTCTGAACATCCCATGGACTCTGTGTTTCATCAATATAGCCACGCAGCACTCTGAACATCCCATGGAATCTGTTTTTCATCAATATAGCCACGCAGCACTCTAAACATCCCATGGAATCTGTTTTTCATCAATATAGCCACGCAGAACTCTAAACATCCCATGGAATCTGTTTTTCATCAATATAGCCACGCAGCACTCTGAACATCCCATGGAATCTGTGTTTCATCAATATAGCCACGCAGCACTCTGAACATCCCATGGAATCTGTTTTTCATCAATATAGCCACGCAGCACTCTGAACATCCCATGGAATCTGTGTTTCATCAATATAGCCACGCAGCACTCTGAACATCCCATGGAATCTGTGTTTCATCAATATAGCCACGCAGCACTCTGAACATCCCATGGAATCTGTTTTTCATCAATATAGCCACGCAGCACTCTGAACATCCCATGGAATCTGTTTTTCATCAATATAGCCACGCAGCACTCTGAACATCCCATGGAATCTGTGTTTCATCAATATAGCCACGCAGCACTCTGAACATCCCATGGAATCTGTGTTTCATCAATATAGCCACGCAGCACTCTGACCATCCCATGGAATCTGTTTTTCATCAATATAGCCACGCAGCACTCTGAACATCCCATGGAATCTGTGTTTTATCAATATAGCCACGCAGCACTCTGAACATCCCATGGAATCTGTTTTTCATCAATATAGCCACGCAGCACTCTGAACATCCCATGGAATCTGTGTTTCATCAATATAGCCACGCAGCACTCTAAACATCCCATGGAATCTGTTTTTCATCAATATAGCCACGCAGCACTCTGAACAGCACCTGTGCCGTTTCATGCTGTGGAATCATGTGACAGAACAACATGTCGTGGTGCATAACATCCCCCGACATGTAGAGAACAAAAGCCAACACATGGTCATCTGGGCCCTCACAGCTAAACTCCATTTGGAGAGCATAAACTGGGGAGTTTGTGAGTCGTTCAGTCAGAGTTTCCTCTTGATTGCTAACAATAGCTAACAATTCTTAGTTTCACAGTGTTATCTGACAAAGGCATTGATGTGAGTTTCTGTGCCTCTGCCTCCCCACACATTGTTTTCACCATATCAACTGCGGCCGGTAATATCAAAGTCTCTGCAATAGTGTGTGGTTCCATAGCGTGGGAATGAATCATTCACCGTGGGAATGATTCAAGTGCAACGGTCAAGTGCTGCCTTTTCCCATGATCTAAGGGCACTCTCTAGTTGAATTTGATCTTTTCGATTTTAATAATTTTCATTAACATTTTTAAGGTTAATCACATTACAATGATTTTGAGAAACAAAGACGATATTATAATATATATTTTTTTGTATACACAGTACCAGTCAAAACATTGGACACACCTACTCATTCCAGGGTTTTTCTTTATTTTGACTATTTTCTACATTGTAGAATAATAGTGAAGACATCAAAACTATGAAATAACACATATGGAATCATGTAGTAACTAACCAAAAAAGTGTTAAACAATTCAAAATAGTTTGAAATTCTTCAGAATTTACCCTTTGCCTTGATGACATTTTTTCACACTCTTGGCATTATCTCAACCAGCTTCACCTGGAATGCTTTTCCAACAGTCTTGAAGGAGTTCCTACATATGCTAAGAACTTGTTGGCTGCTTTTCCTTCACTCTGTGGTCCAACTCATCCCAAACCATCTCAGTTGGATTACACCATCACACATCCTCCATGCTTCACGGTGGAAACCGCACATGCGGAGATCATCCGTTCACCTACTCTGCGTCTCACAAAGACATGGCGCTTGGAACCAAAAATCTCAAATTTGGGCTCATCAGATCACAGGACAGATTTCCATCGGTCTAATGTCCATTGCTCATGTTCCTTTCCCCAAACAAGTGTCTTCTTCTCATTGGTGTCCTTTAGTAGTGGTTTCTTTGCAGCAATTCGACCATGAAGGCTTGATACACGCAGTCTCCTCTGAACAGTTGATGTTGAGATGTGTCTGTTACATGAACTCTGTGAAGCATTTATTTGAGCTGGTAACTCTAATGAACTTATCCTCTGCAGCAGAGGTAACTCTGGGTCTTCCTTTCCTGTTGCGGTCCTCATGAGAGCCAGTTTCATCATAGCGCTTGATGGTTTTTGCGACTGCACTTGAAAAAACAAAGTTCTTGAAATGTTCTGTATTGTCTGACCTTCATGTCTTAAAGTAATGATGTACTGTCGTTTCTCTTTGCTTATTTGAGCTGTTCTTGCCATAATATGGACTTGGTCTTTTACCAAAATAGGGCTATCTTCTGTATACCACCCCTACCTTGTCACTGATTGGCTGAAATGCATTAAGAAGGAAAGAAATGCCACAAATTAATTTCTTAACTGACTTACCTAGTTCAATAAAGGTTAAATAAAAATATATAAATAAATAAATAAAACAACCCCTAATTTGAGAACCGCTGCCATAATCAGATTCTACCTGTCCAAACATTCCTGGCTGGCTTCCACAGTACAGCTGTGTGTTAAACTGTGTGTCTGTGTGTGTGTGTGTGTTTCAGCCTGAGAGTATGTGTGCTGTAGTGCAGCTTTCCTCTCTCAAGGTCGAGTCATGGTCTGTCCTGTGGTTCACAGGCAGTTCACTTCAAATCTGGCATTTGTCCATCTTCCTCTCTGCTCTCTCCCTCCCTCTCTATCTCTATCATCTGCTCTCTCTCGTTCCTCTGTTCTTTCTCTGCACTTTCTCTCTCTTTCTCTCTCTCTCTCGTTCCTCTGTTCTTTCTCTGCGCTCTCTCTCTCTCTCTCTCTCTCTCTCTCTCTCTCTCTCTCTCTCTCTCTCTCTCTGTCTCTCTCTCCTCTCTGTCACTCACACTCTTGAGATACTTGTTGTCACGTTGGTATAAAGGGTCGGGAGACCGGCGCAGGAATGAGTAATATGGGTAATATTACGGCGTGCCGTGTATAGGCACGGGGACGAAGACGAAACCAACACGTATACAAAAACACAGGGTTGAACCCCAAAACAAAAAGAGCAAGGAGTACCTTGAATAAATACACACGCGCACAATGATTAAACCACGGGACGAGACCCGGAATCATCTGCGCAATCCACAATGGCACGAAAGCCCAAACACACAGCACAGGTACCCACATGCACCAACGGACATAGTGCAACAATCGACAGCCCAATGGAGAACCAAAGGGCACATATATACAAACGCTAATCATTGGCAATTGGGGCCAGGTGTGCGCAATGACAGTTCCGGAGGGATCCGTGACACTTTTTTTGAAGTCAGACACACTTTATTTGGATAGTCCATCCGTATATGCTCTACAGACTTTCTACAGACTATCATTAACATTTAAAATAACTTAACTATCTACTAACCCTAACCGTCAGAACAGGGTTCTGGCTGGCCCTTACATGTATACGGAGAGCTAACATTGTCAATCTCTCATGGCTCAAAGTGGAGGAGAGATTGACTTCATCACTACTTGTTTTTGTAAGAAGTGTTGATGTGCTGAATGCACTGAGGAGTCTGTTTAAACTACTAGCACACAGCTTGGACACCCATACATACCCCACAAGACATGCCACCAAAGGTCTCTTCACACTCCCCAAGTCCAGAACAGACTATGGGAGACGCACAGTACTACATAGAGCCATGACTACTCAAACTGGACAGTTTTATATCAATCTCTTCATTCAGAGACTCAGTCATGGACACTTTTACTGACAGTTGTGGTTGTTTTGCGTGAATAATTGTTCTCTACCTTCTTGTCTTTTGTGCTGTTGTCTGTGCCCAATAATGTTTGTACCAAGTTTTGTGCTGCTACCATGTTGTGTTGCTACCATGTTGTTGTCATGTTGTGTTGCTACCATGTTGTTGTAATGTTGTGTTGCTGCCTTGCTATGTTGTTGTCTTAGGTCTCTCTGTATGTAGTGTTGTGTTGTCTCTCTTGTCGTGATGTGTTTTGTCCTATATATAGAGATTTTTTATTCCAGCCCCCGTCCCTGTAAATTGTAAATAAGAATTTGTTCTTAACTGACTTGCCTAGTTAAATAAAGGTTAAATAAATAAAAGACATGGAACTCTATTCCACATCAAAGTGTCATGTAATATCTTAAATGGTAAAAAACTGCTTTAATGTTGCTGGAACTAATGGGGATCCATAATGAACCCCAGGAAAAGTAGCTGCTGCCTTGACAGGAACTAATGAGGATCCATAATGAACCCCAGGAAAAGTAGCTGCTGCCTTGACAGGAACTAATGAGGATCCATAATAAACCCCAGGAAGAGTAGCTGCTGCCTTGGCAGGAACTAATGGGGATCCATAATAAACCCCAGGAAGAGTAGCTGCTGCCTTGACAGGAACTAATGGGGATCCATAATAAACCCCAGGAAGAGCAGCTGCTGCCAGGGCAGGAACTAATGGGGATCCATAATAAACCCCAGGAAGAGTAGCTGCTGCCTTGGCAGGAACTAATGGGGATCCATAATAAACCCCAGGAAGAGCAGCTGCTGCCTTGGCAGGAACTAATGGGGATCCATAATAAACCCCAGGAAGAGTAGCTGCTGCCTTGACAGGAACTAATGGGGATCCATAATAAACCCCAGGAAGAGCAGCTGCTGCCTTGGCAGGAACTAATGGGGATCCATAATAAACCCCAGGAAGAGCAGCTGCTGCCAGGGCAGGAACTAATGGGGATCCATAATAAACCCCAGGAAGAGTAGCTGCTGCCTTGGCAGGAACTAATGGGGATCCATAATAAACCCCAGGAAGAGTAGCTGCTGCCTTGGCAGGAACTAATGGGGATCCATAATAAACCCCAGGAAGAGTAGCTGCTGCCTTGGCAGGAACTAATGAGGATCCATAATACACCCCAGGAAGAGTAGCTGCTGCCTTGGCAGGAACTAATGGGGATCCATAATAAACCCCAGGAAGAGTAGCTGCTGCCTTGGCAGGAACTAATGGGGATCCATAACCCCAGGAAGAGTAGCTGCTGCCTTGGCAGGAACTAATGGGGATCCATAATAAACCCCAGGAAGAGTAGCTGCTGCCTTGGCAGGAACTAATGGGGATCCATAATACACCCCAGGAAGAGTAGCTGCTGCCTTGGCAGGAACTAATGGGGATCCATAATAAACCCCAGGAAGAGTAGCTGCTGCCTTGGCAGGAACTAATGGGGATCCATAATAACCCCCAGGAAGAGTAGCTGCTGCCTTGGCAGGAACTAATGGGGATCCATAATAAACCCCAGGAAGAGTAGCTGCTGCCTTGGCAGGAACTAATGGGGATCCATAACCCCAGGAAGAGTAGCTGCTGCCTTGGCAGGAACTAATGGGGATCCATAATAAACCCCAGGAAGAGTAGCTGCTGCCTTGGCAGGAACTAATGGGGATCCATAATACACCCCAGGAAGAGTAGCTGCTGCCTTGGCAGGAACTAATGGGGATCCATAATAAACCCCAGGAAGAGTAGCTGCTGCCTTGGCAGGAACTAATGGGGATCCATAATAAACCCCAGGAAGAGTAGCTGCTGCCTTGGCAGGAACTAATGGGGATCCATAATAAACCCCAGGAAGAGTAGCTGCTGCCTTGGCAGGAACTAATGGGGATCCATAATAAACCCCAGGAAGAGTAGCTGCTGCCTTGGATCCATAATAAATACAAACTCAGTAAAAACGTAGAAATTGTTGCATGTTGCGTTTATATTTTTGTTCAGGATGGTAGTACAACATAACAATCATTTCAATGTCCAGGTGGGAGGAGGAGAGGCGATGGTGGTATAAGATCTATTCTCAAGTAGGACTGATTTAATTCTGCCATCTGCCATGAACACATTGTTAACATTGATCTGTGCAGTGAGGCTGTCCGACCCTGTGTCTGTTCGGAATAGAGGAGAGGAATAATATGTTGTTACAGCTGCTGTCATAACAACCAAGGGCCCTTGACTCTAGGTGTGTTAGTGACTGACGTCATGATATTGAACGTCTCAGTGTTATTTTAGTTTGGTGTGTTTATCTTGTATTATTTTATAGCTTAAGCATATTGAAATGCATTCTCTGTAAGAAACGTGCTATACAAATACAGCTTGATTGATACTGATGGGGATTTTTATAGACCAAACGGCTTCACTCATGTGTGTGTTTACTGATGTTTTTGTTTGTAGACCAAAGGTTTGCCTGTACAGTACGTCTGGTGAGTGAAGTTCTCCGCTTTTAATTTATTCTTTCTTTCTCATACTGTCAGTCGTTCTCTCCTTCTTTCTCCCTCTGTTTTTCTCTCCGTCTATAATATCAGACTGAAGAGAAAACAACATGTGAGAATAGAATATAACCATTAGCCTCTATATATCCCTTTAGGTGTAAATCTGAAGGGAACTGAAGATATCTAAAGGGATCTGTAGGGATCTGTAGGGCTCTGTAGGGATCTGTAGGGATCTATAGGGCTCTGTAGGGATCTGTAGGGCTCTGTAGGGATCTCTAAGGGATCTGGAGGGATTGGTAAGGGATCTGTAGGGATCTGTAAGGGATCTGTAGGGATCTGTAAGGGATCTGTAGGGATCTGTAAGGGATCTGTAGGGCTTTGTAAGGGATCTGTAGGGATCTGTAAGGGATCTGTAAGGGATTTGTAGGGATCTGTAGGGATCTGTAAGGGATCTGTAGGGATCTGTAAGGGATCTGTAGGGGTCTGTAAGGGATCTGTAGGGGTCTGTAGGGATCTGTAGGGGTCTGTAAGGGATCTGTAGGGGTCTGTAGGGATCTGTAGGGTCTGTAAAGGATCTGTAGGGTCTGTAAAGGGATCTGTAGGGGTCTGTAGGGATCTGTAGGGGTCTGTAAGGGATCTGTAGGGGTCTGTAAAGGGATCTGTAGGGTCTGTAGGGCTTTGTAAGGGATCTGTAGGTATCTGTAAGGGATCTGTAAGGGATTTGTAGGGATCTGTAAGGGATCTGTAGGGATCTGTAAGGGATCTGTAGGGGTCTGTAAGGGATCTGTAGGGGTCTGTAGGGATCTGTAGGGGTCTGTAAGGGATCTGTAGGGGTCTGTAGGGGTCTGTCAGGGATCTGTAGGGGTCTGTAAGGGATCTGTAGGGGTCTGTAGGGATCTGTAGGGGTCTGTAAGGGATCTGTAGGGGTCTGTAGGGATCTGTAGGGGTCTGTAGGGATCTGTAGGGATCTGTAAGGGATCTGTAGGGGTCTGTAAGGGATCTGTAGGGGTCTGTAGGGATCTGTAGGGGTCTGTAAGGGATCTGTAGGGGTCTGTAAGGGATCTGTAGGGGTCTGTAGGGATCTGTAGGGGTCTGTAGGGATCTGTAGGGGTCTGTAAGGGATCTGTAGGGGTCTGTAGGGATCTGTAGGGGTCTGTAAGGGATCTGTAGGGGTCTGTAAGGGATCTGTAGGGGTCTGTAGGGCTTTGTAAGGGATCTGTAGGGATCTGTAAGGGATCTGTAAGGGATATGTAAGGGGTCTGTAAGGGATCTGTAGGGATCTGTAAGGGATCTGTAGGGGTCTGTAGGGGTCTGTAGGGATCTGTAGGGGTCTGTAGGGGTCTGTAAGGGATCTGTAGGGATCTGTAAGGGATCTGTAGGGATCTGTAAGGGATCTGTAGGGGTCTGTAAGGGGTCTGTAGGGGTCTGTAGGGATCTGTTGGGATCTGAAGGATTTGGATAGGTGTAAGCAAAGGTAAAGGTAAAGGTAAATATTTCATGACAAGAAGCTATTACCATATTGTCTACAGTATATCCTATTCTCTAGGATCATGAAGGTCCAAGGCCTAGGGGTTGTTTCTACACCGCACCTACCCTACCCCTCTCTCTCTCTTTCTCTCTCTCTCTCTTTCTCATTACTCCTGGCCACGTGGTCCTTGATCACCAAGGTCACAACACTGAGGCACCATCTTACAGTCAGCACGATGTATAATCTTTCTAATCTTTAGGGATCTCAGACGATACGAAAGAGAGGTTGAACAGGCTAGTAATAGGGGTTGCAACAATTGCGGCAGATCATTTTAGAAAGAGAGGGTTCAGATTGTCTAGCCCGGCTGATTTGTAGGGGTCCAGATTTTGCAGCTCTTTCACAACATCAGCTATCTGGATTTGGGTGAAGGAGAAATGGGGGAGGCTTGGGCGAGATGCTGTGGGGGTTGCAGGGCTGTTGACCGGGGTAGGGGTAGCCAGGTTGAAAGCATTGCCAGCCTTAGAGAAATACTTATTGAAATTCTCGATTATCGTGGATTTATCAGTGGTGACAGTGTTTCCCTGAAAAGTTGCATATCGCGTGGGCTGAGAGAATGTTTTTGTGATTATGCTGTATTACAGTTTGTGGTATATTTTAACAGTCTGAACACATCATCAAAATGGCTCATGTTTCAAAAGCTGCACCAAATACCTTCAGTTTGGATACAAGTATCTGCTCACAATATTCACTTCTCTTTTGATATTTTATGTTGTTGTTGTCATATAGGAATACTTATTTCTTTGTTAACGGAACAAAACAGTATAGCCGGATGTGTGCACTCTCTCAAATCGTTTTGGAGAAAATATCTATATTTTATTCAGCTTTGTTCAATTGTATTCTTCATACTATAAAATATGATCAAATAATGCCAAGGAATTCTAAGCAAATCTTGTCTTCTACATGAACTAGTGTAGCCCACAGCCATATGGCATAGCCAGATCAGGACCTAACATAAGGACAACTCAGAGTATACTATTCTGTTCTTCTGAAATAGACTACATTTTCCTCATATCATGCTTCTTTAGACCTGTCTAAAATGAATAATGGATTTATTTTAAAGGTGTAAGCTATATTACATGGATTTATTAGACTTGTTAAAATGGCTTGTAGGCTGTGTGTGGAAGCCAGGAGATGCTGAATGTGTTTGTGTTAATTAACGGTCAATTAACGTGAGACCGACCAGTTATTTGCTTGACATTCACCGGCTGACGAAATGTAGAGAATTCTCCCCTGTAGCACTGAGTCCCTTATTTATCACACAGCTCTGTTGTGCTGGCACAGTGTGTCTGCATTTGTCTGTGTGTGAGTGTGTGTCTGTGAGACAGAAATTAACTGCTGTTCTTACTTTTGGAGAGAAAGAGAAAGACAAAGAGAGGAGAGAGAGATGGATGAGAGAAGAGGATGGTGCACTGCAGAGAGAGAGAGGGAGAGGGAGAGCGAGAGAGATGTCACAGGCGGCTGGTGGCACCTTAATTGGGGAGGACTGGCTCGTAATAAAGGCTGGAATGGAATGGTATGGATCATGGTTTCTATGTGTTTGATTACGGTTCCAATGGCTCCATTCCAGACATTATTATGAGCCGTCCTCCCCTCTGTAGCCTCTTGGGATATATGTGTGTGTACCCTTCACTTGAGTTAAGGGACTGTTTTCTGTGGGGGTCTGATGAGTTCTGGTCCCATGTGTACAGAAGAGAGTAAAGGAGAGACGGAGAAAGAAAAAGAGAGACAGAGAGATGGAGAGACGGAGAGACAGAGAGACAGAGAGACAGAGCGATGGAGAGATGGAGAGACGGAGAGACAGAGACAGAGAGATGGAGAGACAGAGAGATGGAGAGACAGAGAGACGGAGAGATGGAGAGAGAGAGACGGAGAGACAGAGAAAAAGAGAGACGGAGAAATGGAGAGATGGAGAGATGGATGTCCTCCTCTGATATCCTCCTCTGATGTCCTCCTATGATGTCCTCCTCTGATGTCCTCCTCTGATGTCCTCCCCTGATGTCCTCCTATGATGTCCTCCTCTGATGTCCTCCCCTGATGTCCTCCTCTGATGTCCTCCCCTGATGTCCTCCCCTGATGTCCTCCTATGATGTCCTCCCCTGATGTCCTCCCCTGATGTCCTCCTATGATGTCCTCCCCTGATGTCCTCCTCTGATGTCCTCCTCTGATGTCCTCCCCTGATGTCCTCCTCTGATGTCCTCCCCTGATGTCCTCCTCTGATGTCTTCCCCTAAATCTTAAACACTTTCTTATTGGTATCCAGATCCAGTTGAGTCTGTCCCACCCCAGGACTGACCGCCCAGGACCTGCGTCACTCTCTCTGGCCTAAATGTTATGTGTCTAATGCTGTTTCTGTCTGGGTGTTTGTGTTGTCATGGTGATGCAGAGTGGGTAATAGAGATTAAAGATTGTGTAAACTGACAGACAGGTGGATAGGCAGACAGAGACAGAGTGATACAGACAGAGTGAAATAGACAGACATACAGACAGAGTGATACAGACATACAGACAGAGTGATACAGACAGACATACAGACAGAGTGATACAGACAGACATACAGACAGACATACAGACAGAGTGAAATAGACAGACATACAGACAGAGTGATACAGACAAACCTACAGACAGAGTGAAATAGACAGACATACAGACAGAGTGATACAGACAGAGTGATACAGACAGAGTGATACAGACAGACATACAGACAGAGTGATACAGACAGAGTGATACAGACAGACATACAGACAGAGAGATACAGACAGACATACAGACAGAGTGATACAGACAGACATACAGACAGACAGAGTGATACAGACAGAGTGATACAGACAGACATACAGACAGAGTGATACAGACAGACAGACGGACAGACTGAGTGATACAGACAGACAGACAGACAGGCAGGCAGACAGGCAGAGTGATAAAGACAGACAGGCAGGCAGACAGACAGAGTGATACAGACAGACAGGCAGGCAGGCAGACAGGCAGACAGGTAAAGTGATAAAGACAGACAGGCAGGCAGACAGACAGAGTGATACAGACAGACAGACAGAGTCTTTCTGACTTCCGCTCCAGTTTTCCAGATTCTTCCTCTCTCCTCCAGCTCTGGGCTCAGATTTCCGGATTTCCAGGCTTTGCCGGGATAAGCCTTGTCGGGCTAGGATAAGGAGAATGAAAGACCTGAGAAATTAGAGGAAAACGGAGAGAGCAGCTCTCGTTTTCTCCCAGAGATGTCTCTGTTCCTCCCCTCCATCTCGTCCATATTTCATCCTCTTAGCAGATCTCTCTCTCTCTCCTCTGTCGTTCTTTCTCAGTAAAGCTCATCCCTCTCTCCCTCTCTCCCTCTCTCCCATTCTTTAGTAGCACATGTGAAAGGGCTGGGATGAGGCCTATTGTGGGTTGAGTAATGGAACTATCTCTGCAGTGCTGTGTTTGTCTGTGTGTGTGTGTGTTTTTGTGTTTATGTGTTTGCTAATATACATGTGTGTGTTCAGTAATGTGTTCATGTGTAGCTCAGTGCAGCACTGAAGAGGTGTCTGATCTTATGTAAGGCCTGTCTGCCTCTCCTCTCTGTGTATCAGTATATGTGAATCACTGCACATGTACACAGCCCATCTGTAAATAGCCCACCCAACTACCTCATCCCCATATTGTTATTTAGAATCTCTATTTGCACATTCATCATCTGCTCATCTATCACTCCAGTGTTAATTGCTACATTGCAATTATTTCGCCACTATGGCCTATTTATTGCCTTACCTCCCTAATCTTACTACATTTGCACACACTGTACATAGATTTTTCTATTGTATTCTTGACTGTGTGTTTGTTTACTCCATGTGTAACTCTGTTGTTTGTGTCGCACTGCTTTTCTTTATCTTGGCCAGGTCGCAGTTGTAAATAAGAACTTGTTCTCAACTGGCCTACCTGGTTAAATCCATATATTTTTTGCAGTGTTCTTTTTTAATATCCAAGGGGTACTGTATTGTAATGACCTCTGCACAGGGATACGCCATGGGGGCTTCAAAAGCCTCTGCATTTGGGTGGGAGGGGCTGTGGAACTCTCCTGCCGTTTAGGGGCTCAAGAGGTTTCACAGCTCCCACTTCACACTTCAGTGCAGATTGAAGGTGCCACCAGGTCTGTTCTGGCCAAGCAGCTTGGTAGCTTAGTAGCCTTATTTACTAAGCTTTATAAAACACAATTCCCTAGAGATGATTGTCTGTTCTGTCCAAGCAGCTTGGTAGCTTAGTAGCCTTATTTACTAAGCTTTATAAAACACAATTCCCTAGAGATGATTGTCTGTTCTGTCCAAGCAGCTTGGTAGCTTAGTAGCCTTATTTACTAAGCTTTATAAAACACAATTCCCTAGAGATGATTGTCTGTTCTGTCCAAGCAGCTTGGTAGCTTAGTAGCCTTATTTACTAAGCTTTATAAAACACAATTCCTAGAGATGATTGTCTTTACTTTTGGCCTTCAGCAGTATCTTCAGACTGAACTTTACTCACTCAGGTTTGTGTTGGATGGTATTTCCAGCTTCTGCTGTGTTTCTTCTGCAGCTTTTGGTTAGTTAGAAGTTCTTTCTTGATAGTCCTTGGTAGTAACAATCCATTCACGCAATTTTGTCCAAAATCATGGTTTTAATTTTGGAATTTTGATTTGGATTGAAGGTTTTGATGTAGAGGTTAGTATCCTGTATAAGTCCTTGTGAAAATATCTAAGTTGATCTAAATTTATCCAACTCTAATTCTATTTTTATTTGCAGAAGAACTCAGTAGCCCATGAGCTCACTATCTCACTATCTCTCTCTCTCTCTCTCTCTCTCTCTCTCTCTCTCTCTCTCTCTCTCTCTCTCTCTCTGCTGTGTGTGTCTCTCTCTCTTTACTGTACCCCTCTCTCATCTCTCTTTGCTGTGTGTCTCTCTCTCTTTTTCCCTTTCTCTCTCTATACTTTACCCATCTCTCTTCTCTCTCTCTCTCTCCATCTCTCTGTCTGTCTCTCTCTCTCTCTCTACTGTACCCCTAACTCATATCTCTCTCTCTCTACTGTACCCATGTCTTCTCTCTCTTCTCTCTCTCTCTTCTCTTCTCTCTCTCTCTACTGTACCCCTCTCTCATCTCTCTCTGCTGTGTGTGTGTCTCTCTCTCTCTCTCTCTTCTCTCTCTCTCTACTGTACCCCTCTCTCATCTCTCTCTGCTGTGTGTGTCTGAAAGCAGTGTGTGCTTGTGTCGTCTTTTTTCCTCTTCCTGTGTAAGGGTGTGTAGCCTACCTCCTCTCTGCCTAGCAGGGCTGATGTGATATTCATGTTGCCCTACTTACAGTATGCTCTTCCCTGCCTCTGGACAAAGACAGAAGGAAGGAGATAGAGAGAGAATATACAGTATGTGGCATTGAGCACGTCTCTTGTCCGTCCTGTTTGTTGCCTGGCCTCCTAGTGTAGTGTGTCTCTGTTGTATTTAACAGGTCCCAGTCTCTCCACCAATAGGACTTTGACTACTACCATAGAACTGTTTGTGTGTTCTCATCAGCTGAGCCACACAGGAAGTAGTTGAAAGAAGGTCTCCGTGTGTCGATGTGTGTCCATTCCCTTCAGACCAGTGGCCCTCTGCAGCTAATCTTCTGCCCCAGATCTGGGGCCTACGTGTAGCCAAGGCCAGGGATAACTGCCTGTGTGTGTGTGTGTGTGTGTGTGTGTGTAGCCAAGGCCAGGGATAACTGCCTGTGTGTGTGTGTGTGTAGCCAAGGCCAGGGATAACTGCCTGTGTGTGTGTGTGTGTGTCTGTATGAGTGTAGCAAAGGTCAGGTCTACAGCCTGCTGAGTCTCAGAGTGATGTTAATTCTGAGCTCCAGGGTTAATGGAGGTGGGAGGAGGGGCTCTCTGATTTGTTTTTACCCGTCTAGGAGCAACCTGGGCTCGGTAGCTGTGACTCACAGGCCCCCCTGCTGCCTCCACCCTGGAGCTCCGATTCCAGGAAACTGCCTTGGGCAGAAATACAACATATAAATACACACACATACTCGCATTGGTGCACACACACACACACACACACACACACACACACACACACACACACACACACACACACACACACACACACACACACACACACACACACACACACACACACACACACACACACACACACACACACACACACACACAGAGAGTTATAATAATACTGAGGATGGATATATGTATATATATATATATATATCAACAGAACACAGACACTGGACGGAGCAGCAGCTACTCTTCCTGGCGATCAGCACTCCTAGTTTTGGAGAGCTTGTAAATATGGGTCCAGAAGTACACAGCATATAAATAGAGTGGGTGGAGTGATGGTGAATAGCCCAGTTACCAGTATTTCCCTGGGTTACTTATGTCTAAGAAGGTTAAAAAGGAAGCATGGAATTCCTGGTTGACCATACTGCCATGGGGACCATACTGCCATGGGGACCATACTGCCATGGGGACCATACTGCTATGGCGACCATACTGTCATGGCGACCATACTGCCATGGCGACCATACTGTCATGGCGACCATACTGAAAAAGTAAGATGTAATCAAGCTTCAGTGGTGGAGCAGAGGGTAAAATACCTGGCTAGGGAACCAAACATTGTAGTTTCAAACCACAGATTGTCAAAATATGAAGTGTAAAAAATATGGCTATGTTGGTATGATTAAATGCTGTTTAAATGTCCTATAAATTAAAATCCTGTTTGTCTCGATACCACCTAAATTGCCGTTAAATCTGGAGAGAAACATAGTGGTTATGTATTCCAGTCTATAGAGAAACATAATGGTTATGTATTCCAATCTATAGAGAAACATAGTGGTTATGTATTCCAATCTATAGAGAAACATAGTGGTTATGTATTCCAGTCTATAGAGAAACATAGTGGTTATGTATTCCAGTCTATAGAGAAACATAGTGGTTATGTATTCCAGTCTATAGAGAAACATAGTGGTTATGTATTCCAGTCTATAGAGAAACATAGTGGTTATGTATCCCAGTCTATAGAGAAACATAGTGGTTATGTATTCCAGTCTATAGAGAAACATAGTGGTTATGTATTCCAGTCTATAGAGAAACATAGTGGTTATGTATTCCAGTCTATAGAGAAACATAGTGGTTATGTATTCCAATCTATAGAGAAACATAGTGGTTATGTATTCCAGTCTATAGAGAAACATAGTGGTTATGTATTCCAATCTATAGAGAAACATAGTGGTTATGTATTCCAATCTATAGAGAAACATAATGGTTATGTATTCCAATCTATAGAGAAACATAGTGGTTATGTATTCCAATCTATAGAGAAACATAGTGGTTATGTATTCCAATCTATAGAGAAACATAGTGGTTATGTATTCCAATCTATAGAGAAACATAGTGGTTATGTATTCCAATATATAGAGAAACATAGTGGTTATGTATTCCAATCTATAGAGAAACATAGTGGTTATGTATTCCAATCTATAGAGAAACATAGTGGTTATGTATTCCAGTCTATAGAGAAACATAGTGGTTATGTATTCCAGTCTATAGAGAAACATAGTGGTTATGTATTCCAATATATAGAGAAACATAGTGGTTATGTATTCCAGTCTATAGAGAAACATAGTGGTTATGTATTCCAGTCTATAGAGAAACATAGTGGTTATGTATTCCAGTCTATAGAGAAACATAGTGGTTATGTATTCCAGTCTATAGAGAAACATAGTGGTTATGTATTCCAATATATAGAGAAACATAGTGGTTATGTATTCCAGTCTATAGAGAAACATAGTGGTTATGTATTCCAGTCTATAGAGAAACATAGTGGTTATGTATTCCAGTCTATAGAGAAACATAGTGGTTATGTATTCCAGTCTATAGAGAAACATAGTGGTTATGTATCCCAGGCTATAGAGAAACATAGTGGTTATGTATTCCAGTCTATAGAGAAACATAGTGGTTATGTATCCCAGTCTATAGAGAAACATAGTGGTTATGTATTCCAGTCTATAGAGAAACATAGTGGTTATGTATTCCAGTCTATAGAGAAACATAGTGGTTATGTATTCCAATCTATAGAGAAACATAGTGGTTATGTATTCCAATCTATAGAGAAACATAGTGGTTATGTATTCCAGTCTATAGAGAAACATAGTGGTTATGTATTCCAGTCTATAGAGAAACATAGTGGTTATGTATTCCAGTCTATAGAGAAACATAGTGGTTATGTATTCCAGTCTATAGAGAAACATAGTGGTTATGTATTCCAATCTATAGAGAAACATAGTGGTTATGTATTCCAGTCTGCTTTCTTATACTTTAAGAAACTACACATTTGAATGCTGAAAACGTTGTGGTAATATTAGTCAAACTTAAATATAACACTTTCTAAATGATTCTGGAATGTTCAGAGGACCTCCAAGACAAGGTCAAATGTATATTGCTTGAGCTTCAATGGAATATTATGTTAAACCTCAAATATATATGCTATGAACGTTATACATACGAACTTATTCTGACATTGTGTAAAAATGGTGGAATGTTCTGTTCTGTTCGTCAGCTCACATATAATTCTGACAACCTTTTAAGTGTGACCGTAGCCAACTTTTTGTTAATCATAATGGAAAACGGACACATTACGAGGTATTTTTTTTTTTTTTTTTTTAATAGCTAAGTTACTGTTGTGAATGTGAAGAAATAATAGCAGTGCATTTCTGTTGGAGGAATTTAGGACTCAGGTTAGCGTGACAACGGTCGCAACAACAAGGTCAAAGTTGAATGTCTCTTGCTCCCACCCCTTCTCCGGCTGAATGTATATAAGGGGTATATACCATCAAGGAAGTGGTTAAACCGTTAGGAAGGTGATCAAAGTCAACATAGCCTCCTTTCTTTACTGGGTAACATATCATGAATTATGTCTGAATTAGGTAACAGGGAGAGAGATGAGAGGGAGAGAGAGAGAGAAAGATGAGATGGAGAGAGAGGGAGAGAGAGATGAGAGGGAGAGAGAGAGAGAAAGATGAGATGGAGAGAGAGGGAGAGAGAGATGAGATGGAGAGAGAGAGAGAGAGAGAGAGAGAGAGAGAGAGAGAGAGAGAGAGAGAGAGAGAGAGAGGGAGGGAGAGAGAGAGAGAGAGAGAGAGATGGAGGGAGGGAGGGAGGGAGGGAGGGAGGGAGGGAGAGATGAGATGGAGAGAGAGAGAGGGAGGGAGGGAGAGAGAGATGGAGGGAGGGAGAGAGAGATGAGATGGAGAGAGATGAGAGGGAGAGATGGAGAGAGAGGGAGAGAGATAAGAGGGAATGTGTGTGTGTGTGCTGTGTGGGACTTGTGTGGGACTCGTGACATAAATGGAAATCTGTTTTTCATGGCGTGGTCTGTTCTCATGGTAACTAGACTAATTCACCTGTCAATTCTACTTTACCCCGCCCCCCACACACTCCCCCCCACACACACAAACACACTCCCTTTTTGTATTTAAATTAATTTTGACAGACACAGTAGATCTCCCAGTAAAGAAGACAGGGAGGAGGTAGAGAGGACAGGGGATTTGAGGCTGCGTGCTCCCAGCTAACGTTTCTAGGGAGACAACCTTTTTAGTATGTTTTGGTGTTAACGTTAGGAGAACAGTCAAACAGATCTTATCTAGATCATGGTTACAATCTTCTCAGAATATACAACATTCAGAACATTCAAGAACATTGAACACGTTGATATCATATTCACCTCAGACAACTGGACACATGAATGTTCTTCCAACGTTCCCATGAAATGTTTCTAAAACATGAATATCTTATATTCTGAGAATATGGTAACCATGTCCTGTATATGTTTGGTGAACATGGTAACCATATGCTGTATATGTTTGGTGAACATGGTAACCATGTCCTGTATATGTTCGGTGAACATGGTAACCATGTCCTGCATATGTTTGATGAACATGGTAACCATGTCCTGTATATGTTTGATGAACATGGTAACCATGTCCTGTATATGTTTGATGAACATGGTAACCATGTCCTGTATATGTTTGATGAACATGGTAACCATGTCCTGTATATGTTTGGTGAACATGGTAACCATGTCCTGTATATGTTTGGTGAACATGGTAACCATGTCCTGTATATGTTTGGTGAACATGGTAACCATGTCCTGTATATGTTCGGTGAACATGGTAACCATGTCCTGCATATGTTTGATGAACATGGTAACCATGTCCTGTATATGTTTGGTGAACATGGTAACCATGTCCTGTATATGTTTGGTGAACATGGTAACCATGTCCTGTATATGTTCGGTGAACATGGTAACCATGTCCTGTATATGTTCGGTGAACATGGTAACCATGTCCTGTATATGTTCGGTGAACATGGTAACCATGTCCTGTATATGTTCGGTGAACATGGCAACCATGTCCCGTATATGTTCGGTGGGACGTTGATGGAATTTTGTCGAGAACATAAATAACTTTAATGGAAATTTCACAGTTTTCAACTTCATATTCAACATCTCCATCATTTCCCCAACATCGACGTACAGTGCATTCGGAAAGTATTCAGACCCCTTGACTTTTTCCACATTTTGTTATGTTACAGCCTTATTCTAAATTTGATTAAATAAATGTTTTTCCTCATCAATCTACACACAAGCCCCCATAAAATCTAAGCAAAAACTTGTATTTAATTTTTTTACATTTTGCAAACGTATTAAACATAAAAAACAGAAATACCTTATTTACATCGAAATTGAGCTCAGGTGCAGCCTGTTTCCATTGATCATCCTTGAGATGTTTCTACATCTTGATTGGAGTCCACCTGTGGTAAATTCAATTGATTGGAATTTTTTTGGAAAGGCATACACGTGTTTATATAAGATCCCACAGTTGACAGTGCATGTCAGAGCAAAAACCAAGCCATGAGGTCGAATGAATTGTCCAGAGAGCACAGAGACAGGATTATGTTGAGGCACAGATCTGGGGAAGGGACCAAAACATTTCTGCAGCATTGAAGGTCCCCAAGAACACAGCGGCCTCCATCATTCTTAAGTGCAAGAAGTTTGGAACCACCAAGACTCTTCCGAGAGCTGGCTGCCTGGCCAAAGTTAGGAATCAAGGGAGAAGGGCCTTGGTCAGGGAGGTGACCAAGAACCCAATGGTCACTCTGACAGAGCTCCAGAGTTATTCTGTGGAGATGGGAGAACCTTCCAGAAGGACAACCATCTCTGTAGCACTCCACCAATCAAGCCTTTATGGTAGAGTTGCCAGACGGAAGCCACTGCTCATTAAAAGGCAGCCCACTTGGAGTTTGCCAAAAGCCACCTAAAGACTCTCATACCATGAGAAACAAGATTCTTTGGTCTGATTAAACCAAGATTGAACTCTTTGGGCTGAATGCTAAGCATCACGTCTGGAGGAAACCTGGCACCATCCCTACGGTGAAGCATGGTGGTGGCAGCATCTTGCTGTGGGGATGTTTTTCAGCAGCAGGGACTGGGAGACTAGTCAGGATCAAGGGAAAAATGAGCCAGAGCGCTCAGGACCTCAGACTGGGGTGAATTCACCTTCCAACAGGACAACAACCCTAAGCACACAACCAAGACAATGCAGGAGTGGCTTCGGGACAAGTCTCTGAATGTCCTTGAGTGGCCCAGCCAGAGCCCGGACATGAACCTGATCGAACATCTCTGGAGAGACCTGAAAATAGCTGTGCAGCGACGCTCCCCCATCCAACCTGACAAAAGCTTGAGAGGACCTGCAGAGAAGAATGTGAGAAACTGCACATAAAGGTGTGCCAAGCTTGTAGCGTCATACCCAAGAAGACTCGAGGCTGTAATCGCTGCCTAAGGTGCTTCAACAAAGTACTGAGTAAAGGGTCTGAATACTTATGTAAATGTGATATTTCAACTTTTGTTATTTTCATGAAATTTGCAAACATTTCAAAAACCTGTTTTTGCTTTGTCATTGTGGGGTATTGTGTGTTGATTGATGAGGGAAAACAACAATTTAATCAATTTAGAATAAGGCTGTAAAGTGAAAAAAGTGAAGGGGGTCTGAATACTGAATTCTGTATGTTTTGTAGTAAAAGAAAGAGATTAATTTAAATGTTTCCAATGACGTCATCGGTGTGCATTGTGTGATTTTGACAAATTGTGAGTAAGCATTGCCTACTAATTGTCCTCTAATTGGTTGAGGATGCCAATGGAAACACTTATCTTCCTCTATATTTTTTACTACAAAACATTAGAAATGCGCCATTTTCACATATGTTGATGTTGGAGTGTTTTTTTTTTCATTTATTTTTATTTCACCTTTATTTAACAAGGTAGGCTAGTTGAGAACAAGTTCTCATTTACAACTGTGACCTGGCCAAGATAAAGCAAAGGCGGGGCTTTACCTAGCAAAGACTTGTAGATGACCTGGAGCCAGTGGGTTAGGCGACCAGCCAACGAGAGCATACAGGTTGCAGTGGTGGGTAGTATATGGGGCTTTGGTGACAAAGTGAATGCCACTGTGATAGACTGCATCCAATTTGTTGAGTAGAGCGTTGGAGGCTATTTTGTAAATGACATCGCCGAAGTCAAGGATCAGCAGGATAGTCAGTTTTACAAGGGTATGTTTGGCAGCATAAGTGAAGGATGCTTTGTTGCGAAATAGGAAGCCAATTCTAGATTTAATTTTAGATTGGAGATGCTTAATGTGAGTCTGGAAGGAGAGTTTACAGTCTAACCAGACACTTAGGTATTAGTAGTTGTCCACATATTCTAAGTCAGAACCGTCCAGAATAGGGATGCTAGATGGGCGGGCAGGTGTTGGCAGCGATTGGTTGAAGAGCATGCATTTAGTTTTACTTGCATTTAAGAGCAGTTGGAGGCCATGGAAGGAGAGATGTATGGCATTGAAGCCTGTCTGGAGATTAGTTAACACAGTGTCAAAAGAAGGACCAGAAGTATACAGAATGGTGTCGTCTGCGTAGAGGTGGATCAGAGAATCACCAGCAGCAAGAGCGACATCATTGATGTATACAGAGAAGAGAGTCAGCCAGAGAATTTAAGCCTGTGGCACCCCCATAGAGTCTGCCAGAGGTCCGGACAACAGGCCCTCCGATTTGACACACTGAACTCTATCTGAGAAGTAGTTGGTGAACCAGGCGAGGCAGTCATTTGAGAATCCAAGGCTGTTGAGTCTGCCGATAAGGATGTGGTGATTGAGTCGAAAACCTTGGCCAGGTCGATGAATACAGCTGCAAAGTATTGTCTCTTATCGACGGCGGTTATGATATCGTTTAGGACCTTGAGCGTGGCTGAGGTGCACCCATGACCAGCTCTGAAACCAGATTGCATAGCGGAGAAGGTACGGTGGGAATCGAAATGGTCGGTGATCTGTTTGTTAACTTGACTTTCGAAGACCTTCGAAAGAAAGGCAGGGTAGGATAGATATAGGATAGATATAGGTCTGTAGCAGTTTGGGTCTAGTGTCACCCCCTTTGAAGAGGGGGATGACCGGCAGCTTTCCAATCTTAGGGGATCTCAGATGATATGAAAGAGAGGTTGAACAGGCTAGTAATAGGGGTTGCAACAATTTCTGCAGATACTTTTAGAAAGAGAGGGTCCAGATTGTCTAGCCTGGCTGATTTGTAGGGGGGCAGATTTTGAGGGGGGTGCAGGGCTGTTGACCAGGGTAAGGGTAGCCAGGTGGAAAGCATGGCCAGCCGTAGAAAAATGCTTATTGAAAATCTCAATTATCGTGGATTTATCGGTGGTGACAGTGTTTCCTAGCCTCAGTGCAGTGGGCAGCTGGGAGGAGGTGCTCTTATTTTCCAAGAACTTTGAAGTGTCTTTGAGTTTGTGCTACAGGATGCAAATTTCTGTTTGAAAAAGCTAGCTTTTCCTTTCCTAACTGCCTGTGTATATTGGTTCCTAACTTCCCTGAAAAGTTGCATATCACGGGGGCTATTCGATGCTAATGCAGAACGTCACAGGATGTTTTTGTGCTGGTCAAAGGCAGTCAGGTCTGGAGTGAACCAAGGGCTGTATCTGTTCCTGGTTCTACATTTGTTGAATGGCGCATGCTTATTTTAGATGGTGAGGGAAGCACTTTTAAAGAATAACCAGGCATCCTCTACTGACGGGATGAGATCAATATCCTTCCAGGATACCCGGGCCAGGTCGATTAGAAAGGCCTGCTCGCTGAAGTGTTTTAGGGAGCGTTTGACAGTGATGAGGGGTGGTTGTTTGACCGCAGACCCATTACGGACGCAGGCAATGAGGCAGTGATCGCTGAGATCTTGGTTGAAGACAGCAGAGGTGTATTTGGAGGGCAAGTTGGTTAGGATGATATCTATGAGTGTGCTCGTGTTTACGGATTTGGGGTTGTACCTGGTAGGTTCATTGATAATGCTTGGTGTCCAAACAAGAGAATCCATGGTTCTTTTGTTAGAAAAATATTTTTATTAAATCCATAAATCTCAGTTTGGTTGGCGCGTTATGTTCAGATAGTCCACCAAGCATTTCCAGTCTACTCGCCCGTGGTATAGTGAAGAGAACGCGTTCAAATTATACCTATCAACTTTGTCCAAACAAATCAAACATAATTTATAATTTATCCTTAGGCATCCATTTATCTATATTGGCTATTATATTTCACTCGGATAATAACCTACACGATAGAAAAGGTAAACACCGAGCTGCGCGCTCCCGGGTCTCTCACGCACTAGACAGAAATGTCTTCGTGGCTCCACTGATATAAACATCCTGTATGTTGTTGTTTCTCAAGACAAACTCATAGAACGCTGTCTAAAGACTGTTGACATCTAGTGGAAGCCATAGGTACTGCAACCTGAGTCCTATTTCCCTAAAAAATCAATAAACAGGCATTCAAAGTAAGGAAAGGTCAAAAGAAAAATGATTTCCGGACAGAAATGTCTCGGGTTTTTGCCTGCTATATCAGTTCTGTTATACTCACAGACATTATTTTAACAATTTTAGAAACTTCAGAGTGTTTCCTATCCAATAGTACAAATTATGTGCATATCCTAGTTTCTGGGCCTGAGTGGCAGGCATTTTACTTTGGGCACGTCAGACAAGCAAAAATTCGGAAAATGGGACCCTAGCCCTAAGAAGTTAACATGCATGAAACCAAGGCTTTTACGGTTACAGAAGTCAACAAATGAGAGCACCTGGGGAATGGGAGTGGAGCTAGGCGCTGCAGGGCCTGGATTAATCTCTACATCACCAGAGGAGCAGAAGAGGAGTAGGATAAGGGTACGGCTAAGGCTACAAGAACTTGTCGTCTAGTACGTTCAGAACAGAGAGTGAAAGGAGCAGGTTTCTGGGTGCTATAGAATAGATTCAAGGCATAATGTACAGACAAAGGTATGGGAATACAGTGGAGGTCAACCTAGAAACATCATTTAAACCAGGTGAGGTCACCGCATGTGTGGGAGGTGGAACTAAAGGGTTAGCTAAGGCATATTGAGCAGGGATAGAGGCTCTACAGTGAAATAAGACAATAATCACTAACCAAAACAGCAATGGACAAGGCATATTGACATTAGGGAGAGGCATGCGTAGCCGAGTGATCATAAGGGTCCAGTGAGTAGTTAGGCTGGCTGGAGACACGGCGATTCAGACAGCTGGCGGGCCGGGGATAGCAAGCTAGCAGAAGAGGGACGTCGCGACGGAAGAAATCTGTTGTAGCCTCCTCGTGCTGTTACGTCGGCAGACCAGTCATGATGGATTAGTAGGGCTCCGTGTAGTAAAAGGGTCCAGTCCAATTGGTAAAATAGTTATTGTGGCCCAAGAAATTGGCCGATGGATGTCTTCAGCTAACAGTCCGATATGCTCTAGACAGCTAGCGGGTCGCGGCTAGCAGGCTAGCAGATGGGCATTCAGGGGACATTGCGACGGAGGAGCCTGTTGAAAAAACCCCTCAGGCAGATAACGTCGGTAGTCCAGTCATGAAGGATCGGCGGGGCTCCGTATCGGCAGTAAAAGGGGTCCAGGCCAATTGGCAAAATAGGTAATGTAGCCCAAGGAGTGCCTCTTCAGCTAGCCGGGAGATGGGCCTAGAAGGGGGTAGCTCCAGGCTAATTGGTGCTTGCTTCGGGACAGAGTTGTTAGCCAGGAGTAGCCACTCGGATAGCAGTTAGCTAGCTGAGATGATCCAGGTGAAAAGGTTCAGAGCTTGCGGTAGGAATCCGGGGATATGGAGAGAAAATAAGTCTGGTATGCTCTGGTTTGAATCGCGCTGTGCAAACTGGCAAGAGTTGTCCGGGCTAAAGGTAGCTGATGACCGCTAGCAGTGGTTAGCTGACTACTAGCTAGTAGCTAGTTAGCTGGCTAGCTTCTGTTGGGGGTTCCGGTTCTAAAGTAAAGAAAAATAGCAGATCCGTACCACATTGGGTGAGGCGGGTTGCAGCAGAGTATGTTGAAGTTGAGGTTAAGAAAAATCAACAACAAAAAATATATGCAAAGAAAAAAGCTCTAAAAAGATTTATACACGGGACACGACAAGACGAAGACAAAGACGTCTGACTGCTACGCCATCTTGGAGTTCTGGAGTGGTGCTGGAGATGATTTGAAATGACCCTTTAAGTTCTGAGAACATGGTAACCACTCTATGGCTATGGTCTATTTGACATAAAGGGAATGGTCTCTTGGAAACATTCCTTGTACATCACGGGAACATTCCTATGCAAAACGTTAGTTAATTACCTTATGAGACTCTTAAGTGAACGTTCTCTAAAGTTGTGGAAACGTTTGTTGTTAGCTAGGGCTACCACATCCAGATAATACTGGTTTATGTGACCATGGACAGGTTAGGATGGTGGTTGTGTGTGTGTGTGTGTGTGTGTGTTTGTTTGTTATGGAAGTGATTTGACATTTTGCTTTCTGTCTGCTAGTGTTCCTCTTGAGAGAAGAGCCACTTCAGACATCAAAGTGTGTGCTTCAAGCCTTTAAAGCTTGCAGGTTTGTGTGTGTGTTTGTGTGTCTGTGTGTGTGTGTGTGTGTGTGTCTGTGTCTGTGTCTGTGTCTGTGGTCTGTGTCTGTGTGTGTGTGTGTGTGTGTGTGTGTGTGTGTGTGTGTGTGTGTGTGTGTGTGTGTGTGTGTGTGAGTGTGTGTGTGTGTGTGTGAAGGGGTAGATATTTAACCTTGTGTCAACCTCTCTCTCATTAGCCCTAGTTAATTGGTATCTAGTAGGCTTGGCTGGTATGCTGTTTATGCCATATACCTGGGTTTTTGGAAAAATACATGGGATGGCTTTTCAATACCGTCAGTACCTTTGAAACTATTTCTTAGAAGTTGTTCAATGCATTTGAATATTTCTAGCTTTTTAAGCAAGTACTTGCAGTCCACTTGTGCAATACGTTAGGAGATAAAGCAGATTGGGTTCTTCATTTCACCTGTCATATTATTTAACATGATGAAGTTTACCGTAGTTCCCCAGAACAGTTGAGCCAGTCAGGGGTTTGTTTGGAAATAGCCCAACAGGAGAAAGCATGAGCTGGTGAGTCCAGGTGTGTATTTGGTTTAACTTGTTAGTTCTCTCAGTGAATTAACAAGGATACCGGGCATCATAATGTGTTAGCTTTCTGCTGTGTTTGAGAAGTCATATCCTCTTTCAGCTCTCTGTAATCCTCATTCAGCTCTCTGTAATCCTCCTTCAGCTCTGTAATCCTCCTTCAGCTCTCTGTTATCCTCATTCAGCTCTCTGTAATCCTCCTTGAGCTCTCTGTTATCCTCCTTCAGCTCTCTGTTATCCTCCTTGAGCTCTCTGTAATCCTCCTTCAGCTCTGTAATCCTCCTTCAGCTCTCTGTTATCCTCATTCAGCTCTCTGTTATCCTCTTTCAGCTCTCTGTTATCCTCCTTGAGCTCTCTGTTATCCTCTTTCAGCTCTCTGTTATCCTCATTCAGCTCTCTGTAATCCTCCTTCAGCTCTCTGTTATCCTCCTTCAGCTCTCTGTTATCCTCATTCAGCTCTCTGTTATCTTCCTTCAGCTCTCTGTAATCCTCCTTCAGCTCTCTGTTATCCTCCTTCAGCTCTCTGTAATCCTCCTTCAGCTCTCTGTAATCCTCCTTCAGCTCTGTAATCCTCCTTCAGCTCTCTGTTATCCTCATTCAGCTCTCTGTAATCCTCCTTGAGCTCTCTGTTATCCTCCTTCAGCTCTCTGTTATCCTCCTTGAGCTCTCTGTAATCCTCCTTCAGCTCTGTAATCCTCCTTCAGCTCTCTGTAATCCTCCTTCAGCTCTCTGTTATCCTCCTTCAGCTCTCTGTAATCCTCCTTCAGCTCTCTGTAATCCTCCTTCAGCTCTCTGTTATCCTCCTTCAGCTCTCTGTAATCCTCCTTCAGCTCTCTGTAATCCTCCTTCAATTCTCTGTTATCCTCCTTCAATTCTCTGTTATCCTCCTTCAGCTCTCTGTAATACTCCTTCAGCTCTCTTCCAATGGAACAACACTCTTCTACTTTGCTCTGTCGTGTGTGTGTGTGTTTATGCGTGTGCTTGTACGTGTGTGTGTGTTTATGCGTGTGCTTGTACGTGTGTGTGTTTATGCGTGTGCTTGCACGTGTGTGTGTGTGTTTATGCGTGTGCTTGCACGTGTGTGTGGCAGGCTGTGTCAACATTGTTGTTGTTACATCAATTGAACCTTGAACTTTGCCCTGTCCTCTCCCCCCTTGAGAGTGCATCTCAATAGTCTAAAATGTCTTCCTCCTCTTGTCTCGTCTTTATCCTCTCCTCTTGTCTCGTCTTTATCCTCTCCTCTTGTCTCGTCTTTATCCTCTCCTCTCGTCTCATCTTTATCCTCTCCTCTTGTCTCGTCTTTATCCTCTCGTCTCGTCTTTATCCTCTCCTCTTGTCTCGTCTTTATCCTCTCCTCTTGTCTCGTCTTTATCCTCTTGTCTCGTCTTTATCCTCTCCTCTTGTCTCTTCTTTATCCTCTTGTCTCGTCTTTATCCTCTCCTCGTGTCTCGTCTTTATCCTCTCCTCTTGTCTCGTCTTTATCCTCTCGTCTCGTCTTTATCCTCTCCTCTTGTCTTGTCTTTATCCTCTCCTCTCGTCTCGTCTTTATCCTCTCCTCTTGTCTCGTCTTTATCCTCTCCTCTTGTCTCGTCTTTATCCTCTCCTCTTGTCTCGTCTTTATCCTCTTGTCTCGTCTTGATCCTCTCCTCTTGTCTCGTCTTTATCCTCTCCTCTTGTCTCGTCTTTATCCTCTCCTCTCCTCTCGTCTCGTCTTTATCCTCTCCTCTTGTCTCGTCTTTATCCTCTCCTCTTGTCTCGTCTTTATCCTCTCCTCTTGTCTCGTCTTTATCCTCTCGTCTCGTCTCGTCTTTATCCTCTTGTCTCGTCTTTATTCTCTCCTCTCGTCTCGTCCTTATCCTCTCCTCTCGTCTTTATCCTCTCCTCTCGTCTCGTCTTTATCCTCTCCTCTCGTCTCGTCTTTATCCTCTCCTCTTGTCTCGTCTTTATCCTCTCCTCTTGTCTCGTCTTTATCCTCTCCTCTTGTCTCGTCTTTATCCTCTCGTCTCGTCTTTATCCTCTCCTCTCGTCTCGTCTTTATCCTCTCCTCTCCTCTCGTCTCGTCTTTATCCTCTCCTCTCGTCTCGTCTTTATCCTCTTGTCTCGTCTTTTTCCTCTCCTCTTGTCTCGTCTTTATCCTCTCCTCTCGTCTCGTCTTTATCCTCTCCTCTTGTCTCGTCTTTTTCCTCTCCTCTCGTCTCGTCTTTATCCTCTCCTCTTGTCTCGTCTTTATCCTCTCCTCTTGTCTCGTCTTTATCCTCTCCTCTCGTCTCGTCTTTATCCTCTCCTCTTGTCTCGTCTTTATCCTCTCCTCTTGTCTCGTCTTTATCCTCTCCTCTTGTCTCGTCTTTATCCTCTTGTCTCGTCTTTATCCTCTCCTCTTGTCTCGTCTTTATCCTCTCCTCTCGTCTCGTCTTTATCCTCTTGTCTCGTCTTTATCCTCTCCTCTCGTCTCGTCTTTATCCTCTCGTCTCGTCTTTATCCTCTCCTCTTGTCTCGTCTTTATCTTCTCCTCTTGTCTCGTCTTTATCCTCTCGTCTCGTCTTTATCCTCTCCTCTCGTCTCGTCTTTATCCTCTTGTCTCGTCTTTATCCTCTCCTCTCGTCTCGTCTTCATCCTCTCCTCTCGTCTCGTCTTTATCCTCTTGTCTCGTCTTTATCCTCTCCTCTTGTCTCGTCTTTATCCTCTCCTCTTGTCTCGTCTTTATCCTCTCGTCTCGTCTTTATCCTCTCCTCTCCTCTCGTCTGGTCTTTATCCTCTCGTCTCGTCTTTATCCTCTCCTCTTGTCTCGTCTTTATCCTCTCCTCTTGTCTCGTCTTTATCCTCTCCTCTCCTCTCGTCTTTATCCTCTCGTCTCGTCTTTATCCTCTCCTCTTGTCTCGTCTTTATCCTCTCCTCTTGTCTCGTCTTTATCCTCTCCTCTTGTCTCGTCTTTATCCTCTTGTCTCGTCTTTATCCTCTCCTCTCGTCTCGTCCTTATCCTCTCCTCTAGTCTTTATCCTCTCGTCTCGTCTTTATCCTCTCCTCTCGTCTCGTCTTTATCCTCTCCTCTTGTCTCGTCTTTATCCTCTCCTCTTGTCTCGTCTTTATCCTCTCGTCTCGTCTTTATCCTCTCGTCTCGTCTTTATCCTATCCTCTCGTCTCGTCTTTATCCTCTTGTCTCAACTTTATCCTCTCCTCTCCTCTCGTCTCGTCTTTATCCTCTCCTCTTGTCTCGTCTTTATCCTCTCCTCTTGTCTCGTCTTTATCCTCTCCTCTTGTCTCGTCTTTATCCTCTCCTCTCGTCTCGTCTTTATCCTCTTGCTCGTCTTTATCCTCTCCTCTCGTCTCGTCCTTATCCTCTCCTCTCGTCTTTATCCTCTCCTCTCGTCTCGTCTTTATCCTCTCCTCTTGTCTCGTCTTTATCCTCTCCTCTTGTCTAGTCTTTATCCTCTCCTCTCGTCTCGTCTTTATCCTCTTGCTCGTCTTTATCCTCTCGTCTCGTCTCGTCCTTATCCTCTCCTCTCGTCTTTATCCTCTCCTCTCGTCTCGTCTTTATCCTCTCCTCTCGTCTCGTCTTTATCCTCTCCTCTTGTCTCGTCTTTATCCTCTCCTCTTGTCTCGTCTTTATCCTCTCCTCTTGTCTCGTCTTTATCCTCTCGTCTCGTCTTTATCCTCTCCTCTCGTCTCGTCTTTATCCTCTTGTCTCGTCTTTATCCTCTCCTCTCGTCTCATCTTTATCCTCTCCTCTCGTCTCGTCTTTATCCTCTTGTCTCGTCTTTTTCCTCTCCTCTTGTCTCGTCTTTATCCTCTCCTCTCGTCTCGTCTTTATCCTCTCCTCTTGTCTCGTCTTTTTCCTCTCCTCTCGTCTCGTCTTTATCCTCTCCTCTCGTCTCGTCTTTATCCTCTCCTCTTGTCTCGTCTTTATCCTCTCCTCTCGTCTCGTCTTTATCCTCTCCTCTTGTCTCGTCTTTATCCTCTCCTCTTGTCTCGTCTTTATCCTCTCCTCTTGTCTCGTCTTTATCCTCTTGTCTCGTCTTTATCCTCTCCTCCTGTCTCGTCTTTATCCTCTCCTCTCGTCTCGTCTTTATCCTCTTGTCTCGTCTTTATCCTCTCCTCTCATCTCGTCTTTATCCTCTCGTCTCGTCTTTATCCTCTCCTCTTGTCTCGTCTTTGTCTTCTCCTCTTGTCTCGTCTTTATCCTCTCGTCTCGTCTTTATCCTCTCCTCTCGTCTCGTCTTTATCCTCTCGTCTCGTCTTTATCCTCTCCTCTCGTCTCGTCTTTATCCTCTCCTCTTGTCTCGTCTTTATCCTCTCCTCTCGTCTCGTCTTTATCCTCTCGTCTCGTCTTTATCCTCTCCTCTTGTCTCGTCCTTATCCTCTCCTCTTGTCTCGTCTTTTTCCTCTCCTCTTGTCTCGTCTTTTTCCTCTCCTCTTGTCTCGTCCTTATCCTCTCCTCTTGTCTCGTCTTTATCCTCTCCTCTTGTCTCGTCTTTATCCTCTCCTCTTGTCTCGTCTTTATCCTCTCCTCTTGTCTCGTCTTTATCCTCTCCTCTTGTCTCGTCTTTATCCTCTCCTCTTGTCTCGTCTTTATCCTCTCCTCTTGTCTCGTCCTTATCCTCTCCTCTTGTCTCGTCTTTATCCTCTCCTCTTGTCTCGTCTTTATCCTCTCCTCTTGTCTCGTCTTTATCCTCTCCTCTTGTCTCGTCTTTATCCTCTTGTCTCGTCTTTATCCTCTTGTCTCGTCTTTATCCTCTTGTCTCGTCTTTATCCTTTTGTCTCGTCTTTTTCCTCTCCTCTTGTCTCGTCTTTATCCTCTCCTCTCGTCTCGTCCTTATCCTCTCCTCTCGTCTTTATCCTCTCCTCTCGTCTCGTCTTTATCCTCTCCTCTCGTCTCGTCTTTATCCTCTCCTCTTGTCTCGTCTTTATCCTCTCCTCTTGTCTCGTCTTTATCCTCTCCTCTTGTCTCGTCTTTATCCTCTCGTCTCGTCTTTATCCTCTCCTCTCGTCTCTTCTTTATCCTCTTGTCTCGTCTTTATCCTCTCCTCTCGTCTCATCTTTATCCTCTCCTCTCGTCTCGTCTTTATCCTCTTGTCTCGTCTTTTTCCTCTCCTCTTGTCTCGTCTTTATCCTCTCCTCTCGTCTCGTCTTTATCCTCTCCTCTTGTCTCGTCTTTTTCCTCTCCTCTCGTCTCGTCTTTATCCTCTCCTCTCGTCTCGTCTTTATCCTCTCCTCTTGTCTCGTCTTTATCCTCTCCTCTCTACTCGTCTTTATCCTCTCCTCTTGTCTCGTCTTTATCCTCTCCTCTTGTCTCGTCTTTATCCTCTCCTCTTGTCTCGTCTTTTATCTCTTGTCTTTATCCTCTTGTCTCGTCTTTATCCTCTCCTCTTGTCTCGTCTTTATCCTCTCCTCTCGTCTCGTCTTTATCCTCTTGTCTCGTCTTTATCCTCTCCTCTCGTCTCGTCTTTATCCTCTCGTCTCGTCTTTATCCTCTCCTCTCGTCTCGTCTTTATCCTCTCCTCTCGTCTCGTCTTTATCCTCTCGTCTCGTCTTTATCCTCTCCTCTCGTCTCGTCTTTATCCTCTCCTCTTGTCTCGTCTTTATCCTCTCCTCTCGTCTCGTCTTTATCCTCTCGTCTCGTCTTTATCCTCTCCTCTTGTCTCGTCCTTATCCTCTCCTCTTGTCTCGTCTTTTTCCTCTCTTCTTGTCTCGTCTTTTTCCTCTCCTCTTGTCTCGTCCTTATCCTCTCCTCTTGTCTCGTCTTTATCCTCTCCTCTTGTCTCGTCTTTATCCTCTCCTCTTGTCTCGTCTTTATCCTCTCCTCTTGTCTCGTCTTTATCCTCTCCTCTTGTCTCGTCTTTTTCCTCTCCTCTCGTCTCGTCTTTATCCTCTCCTCTCGTCTCGTCTTTATCCTCTCCTCTTGTCTCGTCTTTATCCTCTCCTCTCGTCTCGTCTTTATCCTCTCCTCTTGTCTCGTCTTTATCCTCTCCTCTTGTCTCGTCTTTATCCTCTCCTCTTGTCTCGTCTTTATCCTCTTGTCTCGTCTTTATCCTCTCCTCTTGTCTCGTCTTTATCCTCTCCTCTCGTCTCGTCTTTATCCTCTTGTCTCGTCTTTATCCTCTCCTCTCATCTCGTCTTTATCCTCTCGTCTCGTCTTTATCCTCTCCTCTTGTCTCGTCTTTGTCTTCTCCTCTTGTCTCGTCTTTATCCTCTCGTCTCGTCTTTATCCTCTCCTCTCGTCTCGTCTTTATCCTCTCGTCTCGTCTTTATCCTCTCCTCTCGTCTCGTCTTTATCTCTCTCCTCTTGTCTCGCTCTTTATCCTCTCCTCTCGTCTCGTCTTTATCCTCTCGTCTCGTCTTTATCCTCTCCTCTTGTCTCGTCCTTATCCTCTCCTCTTGTCTCGTCTTTTTCCTCTCCTCTTGTCTCGTCTTTTTCCTCTCCTCTTGTCTCGTCTCTTATCTCTCTCCTCTTGTCTCGTCTTTATCCTCTCCTCTTGTCTCGTCTTTATCCTCTCCTCTTGTCTCGTCTTTATCCTCTCCTCTTGTCTCGTCTTTATCCTCTCCTCTTGTCTCGTCTTTATCCTCTCCTCTTGTCTCGTCTTTATCTCTCTCCTCTTGTCTCGTCCTTATCCTCTCCTCTTGTCTCGTCTTTATCCTCTCCTCTTGTCTCGTCTTTATCCTCTCCTCTTGTCTGCTCTTTATCCTCTCCTCTTGTCTCGTCTTTATCCTCTTGTCTCGTCTTTATCCTCTTGTCTCGTCTTTATCTCTCTTGTCTCGTCTTTATCTCTTTTGTCTCGTCTTTTCCTCTCCTCTTGTCTCGTCTTTATCCTCTCCTCTCGTCTCGCTCCTTATCCTCTCCTCTCGTCTTTATCCTCTCCTCTCGTCTCGTCTTTATCTCTCTCCTCTCGTCTCGTCTTTATCCTCTCCTCTTGTCTCGTCTTTATCCTCTCCTCTTGTCTCGTCTTTATCCTCTCCTCTTGTCTCGTCTTTATCCTCTCGTCTCGTCTTTATCCTCTTCTCTCTCGTCTCTTCTTTATCCTCTTGTCTCGTCTTTATCCTCTCCTCTCGTCTCATCTTTATCCTCTCCTCTCGTCTCGTCTTTATCCTCTTGTCTCGTCTTTTTCCTCTCCTCTTGTCTCGTCTTTATCCTCTCCTCTCGTCTCGTCTTTATCCTCTCCTCTAGTCTCGTCTTTTTCCTCTCCTCTCGTCTCGTCTTTATCCTCTCCTCTCGTCTCGTCTTTATCCTCTCCTCTTGTCTCGTCTTTATCCTCTCGTCTCGTCTTTATCCTCTCCTCTTGTCTCGTCTTTATCTCTCTCCTCTTGTCTCGTCTTTATCCTCTCCTCTTGTCTCTCTGCCTTTATCTCTCTTTGTCTCGTCTTTATCCTCTCCTCTTGTCTCGTCTTTATCCTCTCCTCTCGTCTCGTCTTTATCTCTCTTGTCTCGTCTTTATCCTCTCCTCTCGTCTCGTCTTTATCCTCTCGTCTCGTCTTTATCCTCTCCTCTCGTCTCGTCTTTATCCTCTCCTCTCGTCTCGTCTTTATCCTCTCGTCTCGTCTTTATCCTCTCCTCTCGTCTCGCTCTTTATCTCTCTCCTCTTGTCTCGTCTTTATCCTCTCCTCTCGCTCTCGTCTTTATCCTCTCGTCTCGTCTTTATCCTCTCCTCTTGTCTCGTCCTTATCCTCTCCTCTTGTCTCGTCTTTTTCCTCTCTTCTTGTCTCGTCTTTTTCCTCTCCTCTTGTCTCGTCCTTATCCTCTCCTCTTGTCTCGTCTTTATCCTCTCCTCTTGTCTCGTCTTTATCCTCTCCTCTTGTCTCGTCTTTATCCTCTCCTCTTGTCTCGTCTTTATCCTCTCCTCTTGTCTCGTCCTTATCCTCTCCTCTTGTCTCGTCCTTATCCTCTCCTCTTGTCTCGTCTTTATCCTCTCCTCTTGTCTCGTCTTTATCCTCTCCTCTTGTCTCGTCTTTATCCTCTCCTCTTGTCTCGTCTTTTTCGTCTCCTGATTCCGTTTTTTAGGGAGAGGGAGGTACTTTAAACTATTGAAATACATCCATTGGAAAGGCAACGCTAGGGAGGTTATTTGACTTGAAATGCAGCCCTAGGAAAGGAGATGAGAGAGAGATTCTTTAGACTATTGAAATGCAGCCCTAGGAAAGGAGATGAGAGAGAGGTTCTTTAGACTATTGAAATGCAGCCCTAGGAAAGGAGATGAGAGAGAGGTTCTTTAGACTATTGAAATGCAGCCCTAGGAAAGGAGATGAGAGAGAGGTTCTTTAGACTATTGAAATGCAGCCCTAGGAAAGGAGATGAGAGAGAGATTCTTTAGACTATTGAAATGCAGCCCTAGGAAAGGAGATGAGAGAGAGGTTCTTTAGACTATTGAAATGCAGCCCTAGGAAAGGAGATGAGAGAGAGAGGTTCTTTAGACTATTGAAATGCAGCCCAAAGGGTATCTGTCTTTCTCAAGGGGCCCCCGAGACGACAGATAGGGCTGCCCTCACCACTGCCTGAAAAAACACTGCTATGGAAAGAGAGAGAGACATGACAACAGTCGTTTTCCTCTCTGCCTCTGGAGGATGGGGGGGGAAGAGAAATAAAGAGGAAAACACCCCCTCCTTTCCTCTCTCTCTCTTTTTTGTACCTCTCTCCCGATCTTCACATTATGTTTTTCTGTCTTCACTCTCCACCCACATTCTCCTTTTGCCCTTTCTCTATCCACCCACTACCCCTCTCTCTGATTGCCTTTGTTTCTCTCTGTCTGTTTCCATTTTCCATCCCTCCATCCCTCCATCTCGCTATCCCTCTCTCTCTCGCTCTCTCTCTCTCTCTCTCTCTCGCTCTCTCTGTCAGTCTGCCTGTAGGGCAGTGAGATGTGGGCAGTGGCCCAGCCAAAACTGCTCCAATACTGTGTATCCCTCTGGCCGGCCCACTGTGTGTGTGTGTGTGTGTGTTTGTCCATGTGTGTTGTGTCCCTCCAGCTCTAATCAGCTCACTGAGCCGTCATGAAACTGGGCATAGTAGGTAACTGGCTGGCTGGTGTGTGTGTGTGTGTGTTTGTGTGTTACAGACTGCAGGATCAGTCACTTTGTACTGTTTAGTGTGAATGCAGCATCTGAAAGCCCCAGTGGTTATGATCGTGATATTATTGGAATGTATTATAGCTTTCCACTGGTCTACTGGTTCTCAAAGCCTCATACACTGTCTAGATGGTTCTCAAAGACTCATACACTGTCTGGACGGTTCTGAAAGCCTCATACACTGCCTGGACGGTTCTCAAAGCATTATACCCTCTATGGAGGCATTCAATGTTTCCATTGTATGAAGGCATTATAATAATACCTGAAACTAACTGAACTGACTGTCATTATAATAATACCTGAAACTAACTCAACTGACTGTCATTATAATAATACCTGAAACTAACTCAACTGACTGTCATTATAATAATACCTGAAACTAACTCAACTGACGATTAGTTTAAGGCAGAATGACAGACGGTGTTTTAAAACAGATGTGTGTGTTTGAGGACATTAATGCCCGACAGTCGTTAGGAGATGGGATAGCAACACAGACGGAAACTTGTCAAATGTTTTATTCTGTTTAGTCTGCTACACTACAACTACTGCTGTCAGATATGTCATTATCACTCTTCTTCATGCTCTCTCTCTCTCTCTCTCCATCCTCTCACTTTCTCTCTTTCTTGTGTTTGTGTGTCTGCGCGTGTTGAGTAAAGCCTTGTCATGTGAGGCATTTGAGAAAATTAGAGGAAGGAATGGAGAGAAGAATAAGAGAATGAGAGAAAGAGAGAGGGCTATTAGCTTTTTGCTTATTGCCCAATAGCATGTGATATAGCTTAGGGCTAAATTCCGTTGCTAAGCCTCTTTGACCAATCAGGTGCTAGACAGTTTTAACTGCCAAAATATGATGTCATCATCCTCTCCCTGAGGTCACTGTGTCATTGTCCATGTTCCCATTCTCCATGGCCTTTTCTCATTTGGGAAAGTCTTCCATCCTCCCTCTCTTCTCTTCCTCTCTTCCTCTCTCCTCCATCCTTTCTCCTCCATTCTCTCTCCTCCCCCTTCTCTCCCCCACCCGCTCTCCTCCATCCTCTCTCCTCTACCCTCTCTCCTCCATCCTCTCTCCTCCATCCTCTCTCCTCCATCCTCTCTCTTCCATCCTCTCTCTTCCACCCTCTCTCCTCCATCCTCTCTCCTCCATCCTCTCTCCTCCACCCTCTCTCCTCCACCCTCTCTCCTCCATCCTCTCTCCTCTACCCTCTCTCCTCCATCCTCTCTTCTCCATCCTCTCTTCTCCATCCTCTCTTCTCCATCCTCTCTCCTCCATCCTCTCTCCTCTACCCTCTCTCCTCCATCCTCTCTTCTCCACCCTCTCCGGCTGTGGAGGTCCTGGGTTTTCCTGGTTACATACGTGGTCTGCAGTTTTGAGGCCGGTTGGATGAACTGCCTAATTCTCTAAAACGATGTTGGAGGCGGCTTATGGTAGATAAATGAATATTCAATTCTCTGGCATCAGCTCTGGTGAACATTTCTGCAGTCACCAATTTCACACTGCCTCAAAACCTGAGACATCTATGGCATTGTATTGTGTGACAGAACTGCACATTTTAGAGTGGCCTTCTATTGTCCCCAGCACAAGGTGCTCCTGTGTAATGATCATGCTGTTTAATCAGCTTCTTGATATGCCACATCTGACAGGTGGATGGATTATCTTGGCAAAGGAGAAATGCTCACTAACAGGTAAATTAACAAATTTGTGCACAACATTTGAGAGAAGTATTTTGTGTGTATGGAACATTTCTGGGATAATTTTTTTCATCTTTTTCAGCTCACATGGGAACAACATTTTACATGTTGCGTTTATATTTTTGTTCAGTGTAGCATAGTTTTATAAAAAAATATATATAACTTTTTTAATGTTTAACTTTTTTTTGTTCTTTATGTAATTTACTGAGTAGGATGGTCCTCCTTTCCTGCTTTGAGGAACCTCCACTGGTCTACACTAATCCAATGCTTTTAATTACTTGAGGCTTGAGGGGGAGTGAACAAGTGTTTTCTGGAGGAGGAAGAGAAATGACAGAACTCAGGAGCTGTCCATGGTGCTGACACACAGTTCCTCTGTCTGGTCCTGTTTCACACTGACACACACACAATCTCTCTCTCTCTCTCTCTCTCTCTCTCTCTCTCTCTCTCTCTCTCTCTCTCTCTCTCTCTCTCTCTCTCACACACATTGTCTCTTCCTCTCTGTCTTTTTAACACTCTTTTTTCACACTCTTCATCTATGTTCTCTCTCCTCTCTCTGTCTCTCTCTCTCCCCCCTCTCTCTCTCTCTCTCTCTCCCCCTCTCTCTCTTTCCCTTTCTCTCCCTC
>CM059787.1:7276012-7306012 GCA_030435695.1 Brachymystax lenok tsinlingensis | reverse complement strand
ACACTACAGGGTGTGTCTTTACACCCAGGTACACTACAGGGTGTGTCTTTATGCCCAGGTACACTACAGGGTGTGTCTTTATGCCCAGGTACACTACAGGGTGTGTCTTTATGCCCAGGTACACTACAGGGTGTGTCTTTATGCCCAGGTACACTACAGGGTGTGTCTTTATGCCCAGGTACACTACAGGGTGTGTCTTTACGCCCAGGTACACTACAGGGTGTGTCTTTATGCCCAGGTACACTACAGGGTGTGTCTTTATGCCCAGGTACACTACAGGGTGTGTCTTTATGCCCAGGTACACTACAGGGTGTGTCTTTGTGCCCAGGTACACTACAGGTTGTGTCTTTACGCCCAGGTACACTACAGGGTGTGTCTTTACGCCCAGGTACACTACAGGGTGTGTCTTTACGCCCAGGTACACTACAGGGTGTGTCTTTACGCCCAGGTACACTACAGGGTGTGTCTTTACGCCCAGGTACACTACAGGGTGTGTCTTTACGCCCAGGTACACTACAGGGTGTGTCTTTACGCCCAGGTACACTACAGGGTGTGTCTTTACGCCCAGGTACACTACAGGGTGTGTCTTTACGCCCAGGTACACTACAGGGTGTGTCTTTACACCCAGGTACACTACAGGGTGTGTCTTTACGCCCAGGTACACTACAGGGTGTGTCTTTACGCCCAGGTACACTACAGGGTGTGTCTTTATGCCCAGGTACACTACAGGGTGTGTCTTTGTGCCCAGGTACACTACAGGTTGTGTCTTTACGCCCAGGTACACTACAGGGTGTGTCTTTACGCCCAGGTACACTACAGGGTGTGTCTTTACGCCCAGGTACACTACAGGGTGTGTCTTTACGCCCAGGTACACTACAGGGTGTGTCTTTACGCCCAGGTACACTACAGGGTGTGTCTTTACGCCCAGGTACACTACAGGGTGTGTCTTTACGCCCAGGTACACTACAGGGTGTGTCTTTACGCCCAGGTACACTACAGGGTGTGTCTTTACGCCCAGGTACACTACAGGGTGTGTCTTTACACCCAGGTACACTACAGGGTGTGTCTTTACACCCAGGTACACTACAGGGTGTGTCTTTACACCCAGGTACACTACAGGGTGTGTCTTTACACCCAGGTACACTACAGGGTGTGTCTTTACACCCAGGTACACTACAGGGTGTGTCTTTACGCCCAGGTACACTACAGGGTGTGTCTTTACACCCAGGTACACTACAGGGTGTGTCTTTACGCTTTGGCAGAAAGGTCAGTCGGTATCTTTTTTGTGCTACTGATTGGCTGTGTGTATTGTCACCTATGTTGCAGGGTTTAGTGGCTTGGTTTAGTGGTCCGAACCTGGATTAGTGGACGGGTCCCCTCCCTCAGCAGCCTGAGTGAACTCACGTCTTGTGGTCTTGTTGCCTCCTTTCCTTCTATGAAGTCCGTCCATGTCTTTGATCAGGTTAAGCATATTCCAGGACAAGCCTGATGAATGTCACATACAGTATGTTTGGGTTAGAACATCTGGAGACAGAGCAGCGAGCTCGGACACGCTCAGGAAGTAGATTCTTGGTTGGGCTGTCTTCAGCATGTATCTGATGTGGGCATCCAATGAGAGCTCAAAGGAGAGCTGCACCTGGAGGAGTTTAAAGGTGTCCACATGTTCCACTGGCTTGTCCACATGTTCCACTGGCTTGTCCACATGTTCCACTAGCTTGTCCACATGTTCCACTGGCTTGTCCACATGTTCCACTGGCTTGTCCACATGTTCCACTGGCTTGTCCACATGTTCCACTAGCTTGTCCACATGTTCCACTGGCTTGTCCACATGTTCCACTGGCTTGTCCACATGTTCCACTGGCTTGTCCACATGTTCCACTGGCTTGTCCACATGTTCCACTGGCTTGTCCACATGTTCCACTGGCTTGTCCACATGTTCCACTGGCTTGTCCACATGTTCCACTGGCTTGTCCACATGTTCCACTGGCTTGTCCACATGTTCCACTGGCTTGTCCACATGTTCCACTGGCTTGTCCACATGTTCCACTGGCTTGTCCACATGTTCCACTGGCTGGCCCTTCAGGACAACAGGAGAAGTAGTCTATATGTTTTGAGGCTTCCTAAAGGCTAACAACCATGTCCTTGGTTTTCAGTGCATTGGCTGTTAGGCAGAATGTCGGACCCCAATGCTGTGACTGCTTCCACAGCGGTTTGCATTTGGCCTGGTAGAGAGATGTTCAGAAAGGGTCAGATTGTCTGCATACTGGATGGGTTCAACACCAGATGGACTCAGGTTTGTCTTGTGAGTTCATACAGAAAACAAGCAGGAGCAGGGATAGGACACTGCCTTGGGGGACCCCAGCCTATACTGATTGGGCCTCTGAGTAGAAGTCGCCCCACCTAACTGTTTGCTGTCTGCCCTGAAGATAGCTGCGGATTGAAAGACAGATGTGATTTTAAGTGCCTAGTCTGCTTAGAGAGTGTGGAAGATGTCCATGGTTGATAGTGTCAAAGATCCGTGTCAAGTCAATGAAGGTGGCGTTGACATCAAATTTGGAGTGAATTGCAGACTCAGTTTTTTGTATAGTAGTAGGTCCTTTCCAACACAACTCAGAAGGGAGGGAACTAATCTGACGAAAGTCCTGAGGGAACTGATCTGACGATAGTTCTGAGGAAACTGATCTGACGATAGTCCTGAGGGAACTGATCTGACGATAGTCCTGAGGGAACTGATCTGACGATAGTCCTGAGGGAACTGATCTGACGATAGTCCTGAGGGAACTGATCTGACGATAGTCCTGAGGGAACTGATCTGACGATAGTTCTGAGGAAACTGATCTGACGATAGTCCTGAGGGAACTGATCTGACGATAGTCCTGAGGGAACTGATCTGACGATAGTCCTGAGGGAACTGATCTGACGATAGTCCTGAGGAAACTGATCTGACGATAGTTCTGAGGAAACTGATCTGACGACAGTCCTGAAGGAACTGATCTGACGATAGTCCTGAGGGAACTGATCTGACGATAGTCCTGAGGGAACTGATCTGACGATAGTCCTGAGGGAACTGTTCTGACGATAGTCCTGAGGGAACTTATCTGACAAAAATCCTGAGGGATCTGATCTGACGATAGTCCTTGGGGGACCTGGCTATCTGACTACACAACACTGTAAATGGGAAGTGAAAAATGTATCTGACTACACAACACTGTAAATGGGAAGTGAAAAATTTAACCAAACCACAAAATGAAATAATTAAAACATTGTAATTCAACCACCGTTACATTTCTCTTTGTCTGTCTGTCTGTCTCTGTCTCTCTCCTCTCTCTCTATCCTTCTCTCTCTCTTTTACTCTCTTCTCTCTCTCTCCTTCTCTCTCTCTCTCTCTCTCTCTCTCTCTCTCTCTCTCTCTCCTTCTCTATTCTTCTATCTCTCTTTTACTCTCTACACTCTCTCTCTCTCTCTCCTTCTCTCTCTCTCTCTCTTTCTCTCTTTCTCTCTTCCCCTTGTGTTTCCGTTGTTTGCGTCATCCTCACCATCCATTCTACTATGTGTACATGGCTGTCCTTTGATGCGTGTGTCTGTGTCTGCATAAAACAGACATAAGCGGAGACAATAACAGCGTGACCATACAGAGATGTTATATTATAAATAGAGATGTTGCGTTGCACCGGAAGTAATTAATTTCAATGGGGACCATCCGCAACAGAGTGGCATCGCAGTGCTCCCTTGTGTCCGAGGCTCCATTGTGAAACGCATTTCCCAAACTCTGCATGGTCTTCAGTCAAGCCAGAGTCCGTCATTAGAACAGGTAGTTACCAAACCACAGTCCGGCCACAGTGTGTAAATAGAACAGGAAGTTACCAAACCACAGAATGAGGTTCTATAAATGAGTACTTTTTTAATAGTGATGTTGAATAATACAACATTGGATGTCAGCCTCCCGTTTTAATTCAGAAAAGTTTATTGTGATGGTATTGACGTTTGTGTAGCAGTTAAGAAAATAACTAAAAACAAAACAAAAAAGAAGTAAGAGATAAGAAAAACGAATAATTAAAGAACAGAAGTAAATAACAATAGCGGGGCTATATACAGGGGGTACCGGTGTTGAGGTAGTTGAGGTAATTATGTACATGTAGGTAGAGTTATTAAAGTGACTATGCATAGATGATAACCGAGAGTAGTAGCAGCGTTGGGGGGGTAGAAGTTGTTTAGAAGTCTTATGGCTTGGGGGTAGAAGCTGTTTAGAAGCCCTTTGGACCTAGACGTGGCAGTCCGGTACCACTTGCCGTGGGGTAGCAGAGAGAACAGTCTATGACTAGGGTCACATGCGCCGAATACAACAGGTTCACCTAGCAGTGAAATGCTTACTTACAAGCCCCTAACCAACAATGCAGTTTAGAAAAATATGGATAAGAATAATAAATAAAAGTAACAAGTAATTAAAGAGCAACAGTAAAATAACAATAAGGAGACAATATACATGGGGGTTACCGGTACAGAGTGAATGTGCAGGGCCACCGGTTAGTTAAGGTAATATTTACATGTAGGTAGCTAACGCTAGCTGACATTAGCTGCTCTGTGATAGCTAGCTAACGTTATCTGCTCTGTGCTAGCTTGACTTGCTAGAAAGTAAGAGAATCAAGTTGAGGAAAATGTAACTCAACAAAACATTTTTCTTATTACCTATAACCTATTTGCAATCTCCCAAAATGAAAGCATTCTTCCATCTTGCGTTACAAACACTACAGTTGTCCGTCCAGTAGCATGTGAAAAGGACGTACGGCCAATGGAATTCCGTCTATGTTTTCTACACCTCTATACGGTTCTTTCTCTGGTCAGTAGTGTAATATCAGATTTCTCAGTTTTCTAAAACAGTGGTCCTCAAACTTCCCTTCTGGGAGCATATCCGTTCCATGTATTTAATCTATTCCAGAACTAGTGTAACAGTATAGCTTCCATCCCTCTCCTCGCCCCGAACCATGGACCCTCAGCACATCGACAACAGCCACCCTCGAAGCATCATTACCCATCGCTCCTCAAAAGCAGTGGCCCTTGCCGAGCAAGAGGAACAACTACTTCAAGGTCTCAGAGCGAGTGACTTCAGCGATTGAAACGCTATTAGCGCTCACCCCGCTAACTAGCTAGCCATTTCACACCGGTTACACTAGCACCCGTTAATTATACTGATCTAGGTGAATCAGATGATAGTTCAGGGATAGAACAACATTGTGAAATGTCTGTGGGTCCCGAGGAGAGGTTTGAAAACTACTGTTCTAAGAGACACAACTTGTATATGTGAGCTTCCAGTCAAATCAAATCAAATCAAATTTTATTTGTCACATACACATGGTTAGCAGATGTTAATGCGAGTGTAGCGAAATGCTTGTGCTTCTAGTTCCGACCATGCAGTAGTATCTAACAAGTAATCTAACAAATTCACAACAACTACCTTATACACACAAGAGTAAAGGAATGAATACGAGTATGTACATATAAATATATGGATGAGCGATGGCTGACCGGCATAGGCAAGATGCAGTAGATGGTATGGAGTACAGTATATACACATATATATGAGATGAGTAATGTAGGATATGTAAACATTATATAAATGGCATTGTTTAAAGTGGCTAGTGATACATTATTTCATCCAATTATAATTATTAAAGTGGCTAGAGATTTGGGTCGATGACCGAACGGCATAGGCAAGATACAGTAGATGGTTTAGAGTACAGTGTATACATTTGATATGAGTATGTCGGATACGTAAACATTATATACAAAATTGTTTAAAGTGGCTAGTGATACATTTGTTACATCCAATTCCTATGTATAAAGTGGCTAGAGATTTAAGTCAGTATGTTGGCAGCAGCCACTCAATGTTAGTGATGGCTGTTTAACAGTCTGATGGCCTTGAGGTAGAAGCTGTTTTTCAGTCTCTCGGTCCCAGCTTTGATGCACCTGTACTGACCTCGCCTTCTGGATGATAGCGGGGTGAACAGGCAGTGGCTCGGGTGGTTGTTGTCCTTGATGATCTTTTTGGCCTTTCTGTGACATCGGGTGGTGTAGGTGTCCTGGAGGGCAGGTAGTTTAACCAGTCACATGGCTTCCTCCTACCATCTTCACATGGCTTCCTCCTACCATCTTCAGTCACATGGCTTCCTCCTACCATCTTCACCAGGCTTCCTCCTACCATCTTCACATGGCTTCCTCCTACCATCTTCACATGGCTTCCTCCTACCATCTTCAGTCACATGGCTTCCTCCTACCATCTTCAGTCACATGGCTTCCTCCTACACATCACCAAACACAGATACAGATAAGCAGTAATGACTGTATAAAATAAATCATTGAAATACTGAGCAATAGGAAGCTCCAAAAGTCACTTTGAATGTAAATAACAATATAATATGTTTCTAAACTCTTGTACATTCATGCGGATGCCACCATGATTATGGATAATCCTAAATCCAGCTCTGGCAGGGCAGACATCTGATGAACTGTCTTGTTGGAACGTTGAAATTCACCGTGCTCTTCAGTACGGGCCATTCTACTGCCATTGTTTGTCTATGGAGATTGCATGGCTGTGTGCTCGATTTTATACACCTGTCAGCAATGGGTATTGCTGAAATAGCCGAATCCACTAATTTGAAGTGGTGTCCACATACTTTTGTATGTGTAGTGTATTTGTCAGAGAGAGAGAGATGTATAAAGCAGTCTTTCAACCCCTTGTCCTTAGGTTGCTAGTCAACTCTCAAACTTATAGACAGACATGCTAAACAATATAGACAGATAATAAACCCAGTCACACACAAAGAGGAAGGGAGGCTGCAGGCTAGGAATGTTGCTATCTCACGCTACATTAGCTTCAGTGGTCATTAGCTGGCGCTAACATTCATCATGGGAGGCTTTACACACTGCATTCCAGGAGCAGACATTGGTCATCCATTTTAAAACAAGTTTTTTTTTGTAATCCTGTATTGCCCCTTTAACATGCTCTGTAACTCTATGGGAGGAGTTGGGAGTTGAGACCTTCAAACATGCATCCTTCTCTCCCCTGCTCGTTTACTTCAAACATGCATCCTTGACTCCTCTCCTCCTTTACTTCTAACATGCATCCTTGACTCCTCTCCTCATTTACTTCTAACATGCATCCTTGACTCCTCTCCTCCTTTACTTCAAACATGCATCATTGTCACCTTTCCTCCTGTCCAGTGACAGTTATGGTTTAGAGAAAGGCCTTTACCATTACACTCCACCCATCCTAACATGTCAGGTGAGTACGGAGTAAAGGAGACAGGGTGGAGAGATGTATAGAAACAGAGCCGTAGAATTGAAGGAGTTGAGATGCTTTAACCCTGCAGTTGAGTCACCTTGCTGTGTCCTTTCTGTGTTTACGTTATCCATATACATAGGGGACAGTTTCCTATCCCCTTCTATGTCCTTCACACCCTCTCTCTCTCTCTCTCTTTCTGATCCCTCTCTCTCTCTCGTTCTCCCTCCGCCCACCCCCCTCTCTCTTTCTCTCTGAGTGAATTGATCCTGTGTTCTCTGAGCCCATTAGTAGAGATTAAACCAAGCCCCTGAACGAGGGATAGAATAAAAGGAGAGAGAATTAATTCTACCGGTATTGAGTTTTCCTTTCTCTCCTCTTGAGATTAACCAATTACCCAGACACAAGGGGCTAATATTTGTCCTCAACATTCCTCAGACGTTTGTACAACATTTCAATACCAATAAGGAATCATTTCAATCATTCTGTACATGTATATTGCATAAGGTTAACTTTAGCTTTCCTGTAAGTTCAAGAAAAAGCATCTGTCGTATTGGGTCATTTTTAAACCGTCCTTTAACATTTATATTGTACTGTATAAGCCTAATTGTGTTACGTTGAAAAAAACACATTAATGTCATTGGTTTAACTCCAACCTTCCTGTAACATTTAAACAACATTTAAAACTGTTACGTTTAGAGAAGGACCGATATGGATTTTTTGGGGGTCAAGGAGGTCGATGGCCATTATTTTAAGCCGATATTCAATTAGAAAATGTTGATGACAGAATTTCCCAGAGACAGCCATGTGTGTGTGTGTGTGTGCATTAATGCATCCATTTTAAAATCAGACAATACATTTGACTTTGTTTTTAACATTATAACTACATAACAACATAATGGTAATATCTCTTGATAAACTGGGTAAATTAAGGCCTACACACAATACAGGTGAACGCATATTCAATAGGAGTGTGTGTATTGACTTATTGATCTTGTTTTGGCTGATCAGTAGAGTCTACGGTGCTACAGGTAACAAACATCTGTCTTTCACTTGGGACTTCCATCAGCCTACTGATCAACAACATTTACATAGAAGCATCAGTCCAGCAGGTCTGTATGGATGGACATCATGTAGGTACTGCTGTTAGCTGGACCATATAAAATAACATTTATTCAATGCAAAATGGGTCCAACGTAACGTTATGACTTGTGATCACAGACTCTTATGAAACCAGTATTTTTTTTGTCATTTTCCAAGATCAGGATTCTTTTATTTCTTTCAGATGTCAGGATGCATCTCTAAACAACTCAGCTGCCAGGACGACATTTGATTGGCTAGTTCAGCTAACTGTCAAGAAATGGGCGGGTTGAAACTTGATCCTACGATTGGATTGCTGATATTTATTTTTATTTAACCTTTATTTAACTAGGCAAGTCAGTTAAGAACAAATTCTTATTTACAATGACGGCCTACCCCGGCCAAACCCGGACGATGCTGGGCCAATTGTATGCCGCCCTATGGGACTCCCAATCACGGTTGGATGTGATACAGCCTGGATCCGAACCAAGGACTGTAGTGACGCCTCTTGCGCTGAGATGCAGTGCCTTAGACCGCTGTACCACTCGGGTGCTGTTTACTGCTACTATTAGAGCTAGATCAATGGCGATGACATTTCCTACCAAACCATACATGTGCTAACAAGGAGAGCGAGGGTATGGATGAAATGACTGTCTGAATGACTCAAATCTGCCCATAGTTTGAGATGTGAGAACGCACACTGATCTTTTTATGTCTTGGTCCATAAACATGCAGGAAGAATCTTAGGCAGTGAAACCTATTGCCAACCTTTTTTTTGTTTGTTGCCATTTTAAAACACTTCTTTCCTTATTACTACAATCTAATCCAACTGTCAATTTACAGATACGACTGTGGCTGGTCAGATCAGCACACCGGTAAATAGCTAACATTACACCGCAAGTCAGATGGCTCAATGATAACAAGCTAACGTTAGGCACAGTGGTTCCTCCTTTAAAAGTTGCGAGCTTGCGCCGAGGGACTTAGAGGTAGCCAGCGTCATGGCTTCATTGCTCCAGACCACCACAAGGGGGATTTAGAGCACTCATTATGCATTTGGGTCCCAAGTTTTTTTATATGACCAATCATATCGAGTGGTTCCGATGATGAATTTTGACGCGTGCCACCCTTGCCTTGTGTCGTTCTTCAACAAAGATGGCTAACAAAACATTATTGTGGAACCAGATGTAAGTTGTTATAACGTCATAACGAGTCAAGCAAAAAAAAAAATAAGATTGAGAGGAATATGTTAGTTAATGTAGAGACAAATGTTTGTGCATATTTTTTGGTCATAAATTTAATTTTACGGAAATTGCTATTTAGCAAGTTATCTGACTAGCTAACATTAGCCAGCTAGCTAGTGTTAGGAGAATGAATTTGTAATTTGTTGTTTAATGTTTTAGGGACTCCTGAGAAAACCAGCAAACCAGGCTGTTGTCTTGTGAAACAGAGGATGTAAAGAATCTAGATAGCTAAAGCATTTACTGCAAATTGAATGTACAATTGTGTAAGCTTGCCTTGCAATGCAGCTGAAGTAACATAGCTAGCTAACTATGTACTTGCTTATTGTGTAGTGGAGGATAAAATTAACTGTATGGATGTGTAGCTAGCTACAGTATGTAGCCGATCTGTGTATGGACGTTAGGTTCTGAACTAATATTCATACCAATCTATGAACCTCAGCTATCATAGTTGTTGTATCAACTTCAAGTCTGGATGGCATCAATGAAGCCTATGGATAGAGTAGAATATAATAACTTTATTGTGCCAAGAATGCAAGTCCTATATACATTGTCACATACCGGCTCATAGCCTGTGGCAAAAATGAGGGCTGTGGGAACTGCTTCACAGCCTGGACCTTGGCTTCCATAGGACAAACAAAACCCTGACCAACAACCTTGCCTAGGTATGTGACTGTAGCTTTGGCAAATTCACACTTTGCCAAATTGATAGTTAACCTGGCCCACACCAGTCTTTCGAACAGGGCTTGCACTCTCCAGACATGCTCCTCCCAGGAGTCTGAGTAGACGACCACGTCGTCCAAATACACGGCACACCCTTCCAGACCTGAGACCAGCCGATACGTCAGCCTCTGGAAGGTGGCTGGAGCATTCCGCAAGCCGAAAGGCATCACTGTATAAGAGAACAAACCAGATGGAGTTATAAAGGCAGCAATCTCACAAGCTCTTTTAGTAAGGGGTACTTGCCAATATCCCTTTAAAAGATCTAATTTGCTAACATACTTTGCTGACCCAACTTGATCAATACAATCCTCCATCCTAGGAAGAGGGTAAAGGTCTGCTTTAGTAACATTGTTAACTTTTCTATAATCAGTGCACGGTCTGAAAGTGGAATCAGACTTTTTGACCAGAAGACAGGGTGAAGCCCAATTTGAACAACATGGCTCCGCAATACCATTGTCCCAACATATACTGCACCTCTGTTTCCAATTGCAGTCTCTTCTCCTCAGATACACGATAAAATCTCTGTTTGATAGGCTTAGCATCTCCGATGTCTAGGTCATGCTCAATTAAGTGGGTTTGCGATAGAGTATCAGAAAACAAAACAGAGTAGTTTCTAATAAGAGCTACCAATTCATCACGTTTCTCAGAATCTAAATGATCTACCAAAACCCCAAAGTTTTTCAAAGTCTGGGAGTTTTTCAACCGACCTTGTAAGACCTCATCCGAAACCCTAACTACCTCCTCTTCTCCCCCCTCCACAAAGTTAAAGCCACAAGATGCAGTGACTGGAGCAGCAGTCAACGCTGACCTTACCGCTGGAGTGCCTTCAACTTGGCTTAGATCACAGGAGTGATAACATTGTAACAGGTTGACGTGGCATAATTTAGAGGACTTCCTATGACCAGGGGTTTCAATAAGATAGTTCAAATCTGACACGTTGCGCAACACAGTGAAAGGACCACAATATTTTGCTTGAAAAGGTGAACTTACTAGAGGCAGAAGAGCAAGTACACGATCACCGGGACTAAACTCACGCAGCTCAGCCTGTCCGTCATATTTCAGTTTCATTTTCTGTTGAGAACATTTTAGTTCACCAGCCCTATACAACTTCAGCCTAAAACCCTTTACATAGTCAATAAGGTTCCGAGGTGGTTCCTCAGGCAAACAACCATCCTGCAGCACTGCTAAAGGCCCACGCACCTTATGACCAAACACTAAGTCATTTGGGCTAAACCCTGTGCTTTCCTGCACTACTTCACGAGCAGCTAGTAACAGCCAAGGTAACCCCTCCTCCCAATCTGCAGACAGTTCTGTACAGTATGCACGAAGCAAGGATTTTAAAGTTTGATGAAAACGTTCCAAAGCTCCCTGGCTCTGGGCATGGAACGCAGTAGACTTGTTGTGTAACTTTAAGCTGTTTGAGAACCTGAGCAAATAAATGGGAGGTAAAGTTAGACCCCTGATCTGACTGGACGATTTTTGGAATCCCAAATGTTGAAATAAATTGAGTTAACGCTTTAACTACTGATTTTGAAGTTATGGTACGCAAGGAAAAAGCTGCCGGATATCGAGTTGCTTGACACATAACAGTTAATAAGTAGCTATGACCTGACTTAGACCGTGGTAAAGGCCCAACACAATCGATAATTAGATGCTCAAAAGGTTGCCCTATGGCTGGTATTGGATACAAAGGTGCTGGCTTTACAACCTGGTTTGGCTTGCTTGTGCGCTGACACGTATGACAAGTTTTAATAAACTGAGCTACATCCCGCTTTAAACGTGGCCAGAAAAAATAACAGAGTATGCGGTCATAAATTTTACGAACACCCATATGACCTGCCACATCACCATGTGAAGATTGCAACACTTTATTTCGCAAAGTAGTAGGTACAACTATTTGAAAGACTGGTTCTCCTAGACCCTGATCACAGTGTGGAACGCATTTCCTGACCAACAGCCCATCAAGAAGAAAATAACACTGAGCACTGTTCCCCACCACTGAATCAGGAACAACTTTATCAAACAGATCAGCCAAGGTAGTATCGGCCTTTTGCTCAGCCATCAATGAATCTCTAGAACTAGTCAACTGTTCTGTCTGGAGTTTGACTGGCAACTCAAGACTTTCTGGCTTACTCTCAACCTCCTTACGAGAGGCAGCGCGGGTAACCACACAAACTGGAAATACCTCAGGAGACACACAGCTGCGATCTGGAGATACCCTTGCAGGGGACACTGAAGGTTGCTTCTTAAAGATGTTTAGTTTACCATCTGCCCACACCTTACTGCCTGCCAAGTCATTCCCCAAAATCATGTGGACTCCCTCTACTGGCAACTGGGGTCTAACCCCAACATCTACATCCCCTTCTACCAGGCCACATTTTAGGGTAACTTCATGTAAAGGAGAAGAGAACGGAACTAAACCCATACCACGTACCATTACACAACTGCCAGTATCAGACTCCTTAGAGAACGGCAAAACAGATTCCAGAATAAAATAATCTGAAGCTCCAGTGTCTCTTAAGATCTTAATTGAAACATTTTGGTTGCCATCTACCAAGGACACTACACCATCTGAAATAAAGGCTGAAAAATCACAGTGGGAAGACTGAGAATCAAACTCAACTAGTGGCTGAAAAAGCTCACCCTGGTGGTCAGAGGCTGTAACAGGAACTGCCATCACAGCAGGTTTAACTTGACCTGACTTTTTTGATTTAAGTAGAGGACAATCTTTCTTCCAATGTCCTTCAACTAAACAATAGCGACAGGTATTATCATTAACCGGTGCTTTAACTTCTTAGGGAGCATCCCTCCTGAAATGCAAGGCGCCAAATTCAAAATCCAAAAGTTGAATTATTAAACATGCACCCATATACAAGTGTTTCATACTCATCAAAAGCTCTGTTTCTTGGCAATATCACAGCGTTGTCAGATTTCAAAAAGGCTTTACGGCGAAAGCAGCACATTTGATTGTTTGAGGGTAGCACCTAACATATTTTTCCCATTACCATGAATTTATAAGCCATCACGGTTCACAGAAAACACATTTCACAGCGAAAACAAATCAATTACCTGTTGAAGAACTTCTGCTGAGGTCTTCCTAAGTGTCCAATGAAGACAATCCATGTTTTTTTTGTTAGAAAAAGTAATGTATTTTATCCATAAATCTCAGTTTGGTTCGTGCGTTATAATCAGAAACTACAGCCTCCACTCCTCCATTGAAACGTGAATAGAACTCGTTCAACTTATACCTATAAACTTGTCCAAGAACAATTAAACATAATTTTAAATGTATCCCTAGGAACACTTTTACGTATATTTACTATAATAATTCAACCGGAATATAAACTGGGCGATAAGAAAGGAAAAAAACACAGAGCGTGCCTTCTCGGGAGCGCGCGTCCTTTTCTATTGACATCTGAGGGGACACTTCCTGTTTTCTCTTCTTCTCTGCTCTAATGCATCCAAAACAAATCTGAGCACTGTCTCGAGACTGTTGACATCCAGAGGAAGCGATCGGTACTGCATTCATATGCCCTTATATGGGCATTTTCATAAGGGAATGGTTCCAAATGAGGCACTCTGTCAAAACCACTTTTTCCAGGACAGAAAATTCAGAGTGTTTCCTCTCCAATGGTATCAAATATGTGCATATCCTATTTTCTGGGCCTGAATGGGAGGCATTTTACTTTGGGCACGCCAGGCTCTCCAAAACGGTCACCTCATGCGCTGCTCCCTAAGGAGTTAAGTCCTCCAGACCCAAACTTCTGCTGAGGCCTTTGGAAAGAAGTTCCAAAAAAAGGTGACCTACTATTCCTAGGAGTAAAGTTATTTTTATGGTACATGTCACTGTTTGACTCAAAATGTATTTTATGTGTTAGCCTGTACTCATCTGCAAGGACTGCTGCATCACTTGGAGACTTAACTTTACGTTCATTCATGTATGTAGCAACCTGGTCAGACACAGAATTTTTGAACTGTTCTAACACAATCAAATTAGACAGACCCTCAAAAGTACTAACTTCAGAAGCTGTACACCAACAATTAAATGCAGAAGTCAAATCACGAACAAACTCAGAATAGGTTTGTGAATCTAACTTTTTCCTGTAACGAAAACGTTGACGATATGCCTCTGGCACAAGCTCGTAGACCTTCAGAACTGCTGATTTAACTTTAGCATAAACTTTACTGTCAGCTACACTCAGTGCTGCAAAAGCCTCACGTGCTTTACCTGTAAGTACACATTGCAACAACATAGTCATGTCCAAATCTGACCAAGCTCTAGCTTCCGCAATACGCTCAAATAAAGTAAAGTATGTATCTGGATCTGACTCATCAAATTTAGGCAACAAACGAAGATTCTGTGAAACATCAAACTGTGGTAGTCCTTCTGGTCTATTAGCATTTCTCAATCACGTTCTCTAACTGCATTTGCAAAAGCTCCCTCTGCTGCTCAAAAGTTAATGAAGGGCTAGACTGAAAACTTGCACCCTCACTACTAGCAGACTGACCCGAAAAAACACCTACTTCCCTATGACCCTGCTTTAATCTAGCTTTAACAGTCTCTTTAATTTTTTTATCAACAATCTCAATCTGATAATGTTCAGCAATTTCAACTAACTGCTCCTTAGTACACAACTCTAAGGCTACCTCTGAAAGAGCTTGAACAAAACTACTCAGAATGGAAGACATTTTCCTCAACCAATACAACTATTACAAATGCTCAAAAAAAAAAAAATCACAACTCACCTGCTGTCAGTCTGGGTTAAAGGACAAGAGCCACACCCCACTATCCTCCGAAAACAACTAACTGGGCCTGGTCTTCATGCAGTCACATGTGGTGGGGTTTTATGCACACAAAACCAGTGGAGTGGAAAAGACAACCAGAAACTGGCGGCCCCCCCATATCCACGGAGGTGCTCCCGAGCCGATGTAGGGGAAAAGGGAAAGGGAAGCTCTACCCACGTTCACTGCCACCTAAAACAAAAACACCACGAGCCTCCTATTGACACTCGCTGCTAAGCCTGAACAGGAGAGGACTCCCACCTAAACAAAAACCCAGAAAAACCCAGAGTGAATTGCTAAGCAAATTTAGCTACCAAGCTAACTGAACCAAAAGAAAAACATAGCTCTCAACGCTCTCTTCAACAATACTGGCCCAACCAAAACATCCCCTCAAGCAAAATAATTTGGCCATCTGAATGAAACTAAACCCAAGTTAACTACAAAACAATAGTCAAATAAACCAAATTACCAATAAACAAACATATCAATAATAAGGCAAAGACAATCTAGACAAAACCTTAACCAACTATGACAAAATGTTAAAGTAAACTAAAATACTAAAGTAAGACTAAAGTACAATTAACTTTAACTTAAGGATGAGCCCCCACTTGTCACAGGCCGGCTCATAGCCTGTGGCAAAAATGAGGGGACACACGAACAACAGGTATAGGCCAATCAAAAAGGTTCTTTATTATAAACCAAAAACTATTAACTTTAAACAAAGAAAAAGGAATGAGGTGTGAAAATGTCATAATGTAAGGTGTATGTAAAGTGCAGGGATGCAGTGATGCGTGAATCTGTGTGTGTGAACATGACTGAGTGGAAAGTACGTACAACTACAAAGGAACAAACAAAACAGGACCATACCTGGAGGAGCAGAGAGAGAGAGGGAAGTGAAGCAGTTTAAATACCCTGAGCCCAGGTGGCTCCAATCACTAACGACCCTCCTCTGCCTGCAGGAGGAACCGCCCCTGCAATGCAGAGGAGGGGCCGTGACAACATGTACTGTAGTTATTACCACGCATGAGATCCCCACATTGTAGCCTGTACATTTAATATATTCACTGATCATGTACTCTTCCTTGGCAAATACAAGTATGTATTACAATTATACACTTCAACAGAGTTTACCACTCCTGCTCCTGGGACATCAATGATTACACATTGTAACTATGCAATAGACTAGAAACATGATTGATTTGTAATTCATATATACAGAAAAAACTCCCTTCATCTGCATTAATCTGAGGACACAGGATAGTATTTCAACGAGATACTTAATTTCAACCAGTGGAGAATGTGAAACGCTTTATTGAAAGAAGTTCATTACCCAGGTGCTAGAAATACATAATAAATGCATTATAATTATGATAATTGTAACATTATAAATACAAGTTCAATCTGTACTTCAATGCACATACGGTGTGCATTATAAAACGAGGAAGAAAGACGAGGAGGGAGAGAGGTGTAGAAGACAGAAAGGGAAAGAGGTAAGAACAGCGACAGACAGCATATGATTCATGAATTACAGTGCTACCCTAATATTCTCTCACATACCTGCAGACGAGTGAAATGGATAGAGAGAGAGAGAGCATGATTAAGCCTTGTTTTTTTTATTCTCATTTATTCTTATTTCAATGTAAAGCATCTCTTTAATAATACTTCCTGTTGACCCGACCAAGTGACATCTCACCTATGACCATGCTGTGCCCTCTGGGTCAGCCAGTTCAGATGCGGGAGGGGTTCACCAAAACAGCTGATATAGCCTAGAGGGTTTAGGGAGAAGGGGGAGAGGGATGAAGTGAAGAAGAGAGACTGTTATTGTCTGTGTGTGGTCTCACCTGGTGTCCACACTAAGTGGCTACAGAGTACTTTATGCTGAAAAACAGACACGAGGACAAACAATAGAAGATAATGTCAATAGAAGATACTGTATGTGACGCAGACACCTATCGGAGTATACATGACACATTTAAATATAGAGGGCTATGTGTCTCACCACTTGGTTATTGCAAGGCTAAACCCCAGGGAAATCATGATTTGGCAGCAACAGCTAGTCAAGTGAAAATGGCTGTGTTTATGTGGTGTAAATCTGAAAATTAGCAGCTGACATCTTAAGGGTTTTTTAATGAATGCATGTGAGACAGGTTCCATGTACAACAAGACAGGCCGAGATGGAGAAAAAGAACACAGAACAGTTTAATTACCTCTGGTTATGGACACTTTTGCCAACAATAAAGCTTCCACGGCCTGTTCCTCGGACAGTGAACATCTGGCAAAATCTACATTTCCGACCCCTTGGTCAGCTCGCTCTCTGAAAGTAAAGAAAACAGCTTATTTCTTTTGTAGATATGAAAACAATAACTGAGACATGACCGTTCAATCTAAATCAGCAGATGTCATTTTTAGGACCCGTCAATACAGCCCAGTGCTGCTGACCTGAGATGCCATCTTCGGTAGGTGTCCCGCTTTTGACTTCCTTTGCTTTCAGAACAATTCATTTTTAAATGAAAATACAAATGGTTTTGCTCTCGACAAAAAGACACAAATGTACCTCCATAGCGTATAACAAATAGCTGAGAATTAAATGACGTGCCACATAATGCCGTGGCAGCACGCAAGGTGTGCCGCAGTATGACGTAACTTTTAAAGGAGGAACCACTGTAGCTACGGTATCTTAGCACCGTGTTTATCTAGCCAGCTAGCTAGCATAGTAGCTAATATACAATACCAGTCAAAAGTTTGGACACACCTTCTCATTCAAGGGTTTTTTCTTTGTTTTTACTATTTTCTACATTGTAGAAGAATAGTGAAGACATCAAAACAATGAAATAACACATTTGGAATCATGTAGTAACCAAAAAAAAGTGTTATATTTTAGATTCTTCAAAGTAGCCACCCTATGCCTTCTTGGCATTCTCTCAAACAGTTTCACCTGTGGCGGTGGTAGCCATGCTGGTTAAGTGTGCCTTGAATTCAAAAAAATTCACAGTGTCACCAGCAAAGCACCCACACACCATCACAACTCCTCCGCCATGCTTCTCGGTGGAACTACACATGCGGAAATCATCCGTTCACCTACTAAGACATGGCGGTTGGAACCAAATATCTCAAACTTGGACTAATCAGACCAAAGGACAGATTTCCATCTGTCTAATGTCCACAGCTCGTGTTTCTTGGCCCAAGCAGGTAGTGGTTTCTTTGCAGCAATTCGACCATGAAGGCCTGATTCACACAGTCGCTTTTGAACAGTTGATGTTGAGATGTGTCTGTTACTTGAACTCGGTGAAGAATTTATTTGGGTTGCAATTTCTGAGACTCGTAACTCTAATGAACTTATCCTCTGCAGCAGAGGTAACTCTGGGTCTTCCTTTCATATGGTGGTTCTCATGAGAACCAGTTTCATCATAGCGCTTGATGGTTTTTGCGACTGATAGACATAAAGGATTGACTGACCTTCATGTCTTAAAGTAATGATGGACTGTCTTTTCTCTTTGCTTATTTGAGCTGTTCTTTTATTAATATGGACTTTTACCAAATAGGGCTATGTTCTGTATACCATCACCACCTTGTCACAACACAACTAATTGGCTCAAACACATTAAGAAGGAAAGAAATTCCACAAATTAACTTTTAACAAGGCACACCTGTTAATTGACATTCATTCCAGGTCACTACCTCATGAAGCTGGTTGAGAGAAAGCCAAGAATGTGCAAAGCTGTCATCAAGGCAAAGGGTGGCTACTTTGAAGAATCTCAAATATAAAATATATTTTGATTTGTTTAACACTTTTTTGGTTACTACATGATTCCGTATATATTATTTCATTCACAGCTTCATAGTTTTGATGTCTTCACTATTATTCTACAATGTATAAAATAGTAAAAATAAAGAAAAAACTCTTGAATGAGTAGGTGTCTCAAACACTTTACTGGTACTGTGGCTATCTAGCTAACACCACAGATGAAAGGATTAGTTAATCTTTGCCAACAGGTCACATAACTATCTGCTTAGCTAGCTTGCTTATTTCATGCATGTCCGGGCACGTCGACACAAGCCTTCTTATTAGTGAATTAACTAAACTCATATTTGCAACACGACTTTGATTTTGGTCACTGTGTCAATTCAGCCATTTTCTCAATCCTGCACCTTTCTGTTGGAGAATGGCGCTGCTGATTTTCTTAGCTAGACATTCCTTGGCTCAGGTGGTGAGTGGTGGCTGACAGCAGCAGATTTTCTAGCAGGACTATCAGGAAAGCTGATAGAGAATGGCCGATAGACTAGAAAAGGCTAATATGTTAGAAAACATATTGTCGGTCTCATTGGTATTTCTAGAGACCTTAGAGGAGGAAGGATATATACACAAGTATGTGGACACCCCTTGAAATTATTGGGTTCAATTTCAGCCAAACCCGTTGCTGGCAGGTGTATAAAATTCGAGCACACAGCCATGCAATCTCCATAGACAAACACTGGCAGTAAAACCGCCCGTACTGAAGATCTCAGTGACTTTCAAAGTGGCACTGTCATAGAATGCCACCTTTCCAACAAGTCAGTTCGTCAAATTTCTGTGGTAGGCCACACAGAACGAGCTGAATTGTGTAGCACATTGTGTAGCACGTCTGTCCTCGGTTGCAACACTCACTACCGAGTTACAAACTACCTTTGGAAGCAACGTCAGCACAAGAACTGTTCGTTGGGAGCTTCATGAAATGGGTTGGTGTGCAGCCGCACACAAGCCAAGATCACCATGCGTAATGCCAAGTGTCAGCTGAAGTGGTGTAAAGCTCGCTGCCATTGGACTGCGTTCTCTGGAGTGATGAATCACACTTCACCATCTCGCAGTCCGACGGACGAATCTGGGTTTGGTGGATGCCAGTAGAACGCTACCTGCCCCAATGCATAGTGCCAACTGTAAAGTTTGGTGGATGAGGAATAATGGTCTGTGGCTGTTTTTCATGGTTCTGGCTAGGCCAAGTAGTTCCAGTGAAAGGCAATCTTAACCCTACAGCATAAATTGACATTCTATATGATTCTGTGCTTCCAACTTTGTGGCAACAGTTTGGGGAAGGCCCTTTCCTGTTTCAGCATGACAATGCCCGCGTGCACAAAGCGAGGTCCATACAGAAATGGTTTGTCGAAAACGGTGTGGAAGAACTTGACTGGCCTGCACAGAGCCCTGACCTCAACCCCATGGAACACCTTTGGGATGAATTGGAACACTGACTGTGAGCCAGACCTAATTGCCCGGCATCCTCTCTAAGTTTGTTTTATTCACTGCCCTAGCACACTCTGCCAACCCGGATGTCCTAGCCGTGTCTGAATCCTGGCTTAGGAAGACCACCAAAACCCCTGAAATTTCCATCCCTAACTTTTACATTTTCCGACAAGATAGAACTGCCAAATGGGGCGGTGTTTTAATCTACTGCAGAGATAGCCTGCAGAGTTCTGTCTTACTATCCAGGTCTGTGCCCAAACAATTCGAGTTTCTACTCTTAAAAATTCACCTTTCCAGAAACAAGTCTCTCACAGTTGCCGCTTGCTATAGACCACCCTCTGCCCCCAGCTGTGCAATGGACACCTTGAACTGATCGCCCCCCATCTACCTTCAGAGCTCGTGCTGCTAGGTGACCTAAACTGGGACATGCTTAACACTCCGGCCATCCTACAATCTAAGCCTAATGCCCTCAATCTCACACAAATTATCAATGAACCCACCAGGTACAACCCCAAATCAGTAAACACAGGCACCCTCATAGATATCATCCTAACCAACTTGCCCTCTAAATACACCTCTGCTGTTTTCAGCCAAGATCTCAGCGATCACTGCCTCATTGCCTGCATCCGTAATGGGTCTGCAGTCAAACGACCTCCCCTCATCACTGTCAAACGCTCCCTAAAATACTTCAGCGAGCAGGCCTTTCTAATCGACCTGGCCCGGGTATCCTGGAAGGATATTGACCTCATCCTGTCAGTAGAGGATGCCTGGTCATTCTTTAAGAGTGCCTTCCTCACCATCTTAACTTCTTAGGGAGCGGCTCCCGAGGTGATGGTTTTGGAGAGTCTGGCGTGCCCAAAGTAAACTGCCTCCCACTCAGGCCCAGAAAATAGGATATGCACATAATGAGTACTATTGGATAGGAAACAGTCTGAAGTTTCTAAAAGTGTTAACATAGTGTCTGTGAGTGTAACAGAACAGAAATAGCAGGCGAAAACCTGAGAGAAATGTATCCGGAATTTCTGTTTTTTGTCACATTGGCTCTGTTTTACAGTCTCCCTATTGAGTTCTATGGCAAGCAGCTCCGAGATTTCAGTACCTATGGCTTCCACTAGATGTCACCAGTCTATATATAAATCCTCAGAGAGATTGGAGGAAGCAGGAAGAATAGGTACAGGAAATGGCCAAGGTAGCTCAGATGTCAACAAGTTTTCTTGTGCGCTAGTCTGGCTGCGCGCCCCCACTTTATTTTACTTATATAATGTTTAGGTGACCATCCGAGTGAAATTTTATCGCTCATATTCATAAAAGGATAGCTAAGGATGCATTTTAACTGGTATTTGATTTGTTTAGGAAAAGTTTATAGGTATATTTGAACGCGTTCTCTTCACGTTTCAATGTGCGATTCAACGTTGGATTTTCTGAACATAACGCACCAACCAAACTGAGATTTATGGATATAATAAATTACTTTTTCTAACAAAAGAACCATGGATTGTCTTCGTTGGACACTTGGGAAGCCCTCAGCAGAAGTTTTTCGAAAGGTAAGGGATTTGTTTTTGCTGTGAAATGTGTTTTGTGTGAACCGCGATGGTTTATGAATTTATGCTAATGGAAAGAAATATTGGAGGTGCTATCCTCAAACAATCAAACGTTGTGCTTTGGCCGTAAAGCCTTTTTAAAATCTGACAACGCTGTGATATTGCCAAGAAGCAGAGCTTTTGATGACTATACAACACTTGTATATTGATGAATGTTTGTGGGTGGGGCGCTAGCGGGGGCGCTAGCAATATGCTTTCCAACTGGCTACCCATACGCCGGTCAACAGCCCTGCACTCCCCACAGCATCTCGCCCAAGCCTCTCCTTCACCCAAATCCAGATAGCTGATGTTCTGAAAGAGCTGCAGAATCTGCTGCAGTATCTGGACCCCTAAAAATCAGCCGGGCTAGACAATCTGGACACTCTCTTTCTAAAATTATCTGCCGAAATTGTTGCAACCCCTCTTTAGTATCGTCTGAGATTCCCAAAGACTGGAAAGCTGCCGTGCTGCTCTTCAAAGGGGGTGACACTCTAGACCCAAACTGCTACAGACCTATGTCCATCCTACCCTGACTTTCAAAGATCTTCGAAAGCCAACTACTTAGGGAGCAGTGGGGCGCTAAAGTTAACTACTTAGGGAGCAGAACTTCTGCTGAGGGCTTCCCAAGTGTCCAACGAAGACATCCAATGGTTCTTTTGTTAAAAAAAGTAATTTATTATATCCATGAATCTCCGTTTGGTTGGCGCATTATGATCATAAAATCCACCGTTGAGTCGCCCATTGAACCGTGAAGAGAACACGTTCAAATTATACCTATACACTTTCTACAAACAAATCAAACATCATTTTTTATGTATCCTTAGGTATCCTTTTGTGTATATTTGCTGTAATATTTCAACCGGACGATAACGTGAACGATAGGAAAATAAAATAAAGTGGTGCGCGTTCACAATCTTGCGCGCGTCAAACCTTGTTTACAAAAGTGGTCCCCTGACTACTTCCTCTTCCTATCCATTCTGCTTATTCCAATCGATCCCAGTCTTTGTATAGAGACTGCTGACATCTAGTGGAAGCCATAGGTACTGCAGTCTCAGTCCTGGTTAAAATAAAAATGAATAGGCAACCTAGAGAAGAAGGTCAAGTACAAAAAAAACTGCAAATCCGAATGGATTTTCCTCTGGTTTTCGCCTGCTATATCAGTTCTGTTATACTCACATACATTATTTTAACACTCTTAGAAACTTCAGAGTGTTTCCTATCCAATAGTACTAATTATGTGCATATCCTATTTTCTGGGCCTGAGTGGCAGGCATTTTACTTTGGGCAAGCCAGACTCTCCAAAACCGTCACATATGCAGCCGCTCCCTTAAAAGTTAACAAAACAGATTACCGACCATTTCGAATCCCACCATACCTTCTCCGCTATGCAATCTGGTTTCAGAGCTGGTCATGGGTGCACCTCAGCCACACTCAAGATCCTAAACGATATCATAACCGCTATCGATAAGAGACATTACTGTGCAGCCGTATTCATTGACCTGGCCAAGGCTTTCGACTCTGTCAATCACCACATTCTTATTGGCAGACTCAACAGCCTTGGTTTCTCAAATGAATTCTTCGGCCTGCTTCACCAACTACTTCTTTGATAGAGTTCAGTGTGTCAGATCAGAGGGCCTGTTGTCCGGACCTCTGGCAGTCTCCAAGGGGGTGCCACAGGGTTCAATTCTCGGGCCGACTCTCTTCTCTGTATACGTCAATGATGTCGCTCTTGCTGCCGGTGATTCTCTGATCAACCTCTTTGCAGACGACACCATTCTGTATACTTCTGGCCCTTCTTTGGACACCGTGTTAACTAACCTCCAGATGAGCTTCAATGCCATACAACTCTCCTTCCATGGCCTCCAACTGCTATTAAATGCAAGTAAAACTAAATGCATGCTTTTCAACCGATCACTACCCGTCCAGCATCACTACTACCTAGGTGTCTGGCTAGACTGTAAACTCTCTTTCCGGACTCACATTAAATATCTCTAATCCAAAATTTAATTCAGAATCGGCTTCCTATTTCGCAACAAAGCATCCTTCACTCATGCTGCCAAACAGACCCTCGTAAAACTGACCATCCTACCGATCCTCGACTTCGGCGTAGTCATTTATGAAATAGCTTCCAACACTCTAGTCAACAAATTGGATGCAGTCTATCACAGTGCCATTTGTTTTGTCACCAAATCCCCATATACTACCCACCACTGCAACCTGTACGCTCTCGTTGGCTGGCTCTCGCTTCATACTCGTCGCCAATCCCACTGGCTCCAGGTCATCTACAAGTCTCTGATAGGTTTAGCCCCGCCTTATCTCAGCTCACTGGTCACCATAGCAGCAACCACCCGTAGCACCCGCTCCAGACGGTATATCTCACTGGTCATCCCCAAAGCCTCCTTTGGCCGCCTTACCTTCCAGTTCTCTGCTGCCAATGACTGGAACGACGTACAGAAATCACTGAAGCGGGAGACACATACCTCCCTCACTAGCTTTAAGCACCAGCTGCCAGTGCAGCTCACAGATTTCTGCACCTGCACATAGCCCATCTGTAAACAGCCCATCCTACTACCTCATCCCCTTACTGTATTTTTTATTTATCTTGCTCCTTTGTACCCCAGTTTTTCTAACTTGCACATTCATCTACTGCACATCTACCATCCCAGTGGTTAATTGCTATATTGTAATTACCTCGCCACCATGGCCTATTTATTGCCCTACCTCCCTTATCTTACCTCATTTGCACTCACTGTATATTTACTTATGTTTTTATTTGTATTTTTCCTCTGTATTATTGGCTGTATGTCTGTGTATTCCATGTGTAACTCTTTGTTGTTGTATGTATCAAACTGCTTTGCTTTATCTTGGCCAGGTCGCAGTTGTAAATGAGAACTTGGTTAGATAAAGGTAAAATAAATTAAAAAAATCTGTGCCTGACCTCAGTAATACTCTGTTGCTGAATAGAAGCAAGTCCCCGCAGCATTTTCAGTAATGTTCCAACATCTAGTGGAAAGCCTTCCCAGAAGAGTGGAGGCTGTTATAGCATTAAACCAGCAAAGGTGGGGACCAACTCCATATTAATGCCCATGATTTGAGATGGAATGAGATGTTCGATGAGCAGGTGTCCACATACCTTTGGTCATGTAGTGCAAGTCTTGATAGCGTGATTAAGTTACCATGGCCACCAAAACCATTTCCTGTATAGTACAGTGTGTGCTGGTCCTGTACAAGGTGTGTGTGTGTGTGCGCATGTGTACTGTATCATATGTGTGTGTATTTGTGTGTGTTCAGTGCCAGTGTGTTTATTTCTAGCTAGCACAGTGTCCTATTTCCTGAATGTTTTAAAGCACATTGTCTACTCTAGTCCATTCCGGCTGCCCATAGCCTTCTAGGGTTCTCAAACCTTTCCTCGGGGGCCCTCAGACATTTCACAATTTTGTTGTACTACTGAAGCACTGATATAGGGGGCTGTAAGAAATGTAATTATAGAGAGATTCCAAAAATCATATTATCACTGTTTCTTTTGTGTATCCTGGGTGGGTGCAGAACTGGAATGCTATTTATGTTTGTCAAGCTTTGTTTTTCCATCTCTCTTTGTGTGTGTGTGTGTATTTGTGTGTGTCAGGAGGCTATCAAGAGGGGCCAATCTCCTGCCTGTTGTGTTTTGAGAGAGATTGTCTTATTCTCCCGTTTACAGAGAGACAGAAAGAGTGAGAGAGATAGAGAGAGAGAAACAGAGAGAGAGAAACAGAGAGAGAGACAGAGAGCAAGAGAGAGAGAGATTGAGAAAGATAGAGGGAGAAAGGGGGAGAGAGACAGAGGGGGAAAGGGAGAAGGAGAGAGAGAGGGAGAGTGTAAGAGGGAGAGAGAGGGAGAGAGAGAGAGAGAGGGGGAGGAGAGAGGAATAGAGAGAGAGAAAGGAGAGAGAGAGAGAGAGAGAGAGAGAGAGAGAGAGAGAGAGAGAGAGAGAGAGAGAGGGGGTGATAGTGTGAGAGGGAGGAGAGAGGGATAGAGAAAGAGAGAGAGAGAGGGAGAGAGCGACAGAGGGGGAGAGAGAAAGGGATAGTGTGAGAAGGAGAGAGGGAGGAGAGAGGGATAGAGGGGAGGAGAGAGAAATGGATAATGTGAGAGAGAGAGGAATAGTGTGAGAGGGAGAGGGGGAGAGAGAGAAGGGGATAGTGTGAGAGGGAGAGAGAGGGGGAGATATAGAGAGAGAGAGGGAGAGAGAGAGAGAGAGAGAGAGAGAGAGAGAGAGAGAGAGAGAGAGAGAGAGAGAGAGAGAGAGAGAGAGAGAGAGAGGGGGAGATAGCGAGAGAGAGAGGAGAGAGGGAGGGAGATAGCGAGAGAGACAGAGAGAGAGAGAGAGAGAGAGAGAGAGAGAGAGAGAGAGAGAGAGAGACAGGGATAGTGTGAGAGGAGTATTATGTATTTACCGCTGTGTTCTATGTTGCCTGCAGCATTAGAAGGGCTCTTCAACAGTAATCAGCATCTATCAGACATTGTGTTCCAAATGACACCCTATTCCCTACATAGTACACTACTTTTAAACAGGGCCCTATGAGCTCTGGTCAAAATAAGTGCAGTATATAGGGAATAGGGTGTACTTTGGGACATAACCCAGCTCTCCTCCACTTCACTAAATTATGATTTATTTTCATTTTTCTTCCCCATTTTCCCTCTCAATTTCTCTTACCTCCATCTCTCTATATATCTCTCTCTCTCTCTCCCTCTCTGTCTCTCGCTCTCTCTCTCCCTCTCTGTCTCTCTCGCTCTCTCTCCCTCTCTGTCTCTCTCGCTCGCTCGCTCTCTCTCGCTCTCTCTCTCTCTCTCTCTCTCTCTCTCTCTCTCTGTCTCTCTCGCTCTCTCTCCCTCTCTGTCTCTCTCTGTCTCTCTCTCTGTCTCTCTGTCTCTCTCTGTCTCTCTCTCTCTCTCTCTCTGTCTCTCCGTCTCTGTCTCTCTCTCTCTCTCTCTGTCTCTCTCTGTCTCTCTCTGTCTCTGTCTGTCTGTCTCTCTCCAGCTGGTGGGAGGTGAGTTTGACCTAGAGATGAACTTCATCATTCAGGACAGTGAGAGTATCGGCTGTATGGTCGACCTGCTGTCTCACTGCGAAGTCACCTGCCAAGCTGAGGTAAGAACAAGTGCTATATTATTACTATACAAACTATATACTGTAATATGCTTGATATATACACTATATATAGTAGAAGTGGGAAGTTTACATACACCTTAGCCAAATACATTTAAACTCAGTTTTTTGCAATTCCTGACATTTAATCCTAGTAAAAATTCCCTGTCATAGGTCAATTAGGATCACCACTTTATTTTAAGAATGTGAAATGTTAGAATAATAGTAGAGAGAATGATTTATTTCAGCTTTTATTTCTTTCATCACATTCCCAGTGGGCCAGACGTTTACATACACTCAATTAGTATTTGGTAGCATTGCCTTTAAATTGTTTAACTTGGGTCAAACGTTTCGGGTAGCCTTCCACAAGCTTCCCACAATAAGTTGGGTGAATTTTGGCCCATTCCTTCTGACACAGCTGGCGTAACTGAGTCCGGTTTGAAGGCCTCCTTGCTTGCACACGCTTTTTCAGTTCTGCCCACACATTTTCTATAGGTTTGAGGTCAGGGCTTTGTGATGGCCACTCCAATACCTTGACCCTGTTGTCCTTAAGCCATTTTGCCACAACTTTGGAAGTATGCTTGGGGACATTTGGAAGACCCATTTGCGACCAAGCTTTAACTTCCTGACTGATGTCTTGAGATGTTGCTTCAATATATCCACATAATTTCCCTTCCTCATGATGCCATCTATTTTGTGAAGTGCACCAGTCCCTCCTGCAGCAAAGCACCCCCACAACATGATGCTGCCACCCCTGTGCTTCACGGTTGGGATGGTGTTCTTTGGCTTGCAAGCCTCCCCCTTTTTCCTCCAAACATAACGATGGTCATTATGGCCGAACAGTTCTATTTTTGTTCTTTTTTTGTTTCCTCAGACCAGAGGACATTTCTACAAAAAGTGTGACCTTTGTCCTCATGTGCAGTTGCAAACCGTAGTCTGGATTTTTTATGGCGTACTATTGGAAATTGCTCCCAAGGATGAACCAGACTTGTGGAGGTCTACAATTTGTAGTCTGATATCTTGGCTGATTTCTTTGGATTTTCCCATGATGTCAAGCAAAGAGGCACTGAGTTTGAAGGTAGGCCTTGAAATACATCCACAGGTACACCTCCAATTGACTCAAATGATGTCAATTAGCCTATCAGGAACTTCTAAAGTCATGACATAATTTTCTGGAATTTTCCAAGCTGTTTAAAGGCACAGTCAACTTAGTGTATGTAAACTTCTGACCCACTGGAATTGCGATACAGTGAATTATAAGTGAAATAATCTGTCTGTAAACAATTGTTGGAAAAATGACTTATGTCATGCACAAAGTAGATGTCCTAACCGACTTGCCAAAACTATAGTTTGTTAACAATAAATTTATAGAGTGGTTGAAAAACTAGTTTTAATGACTCCAACCTAAGTGTGTGTAAACTTCTGACTTCAACTGTATACAAAAGTATGTGGACACCCCTTCAAATGAATGGATTCGTCTTATTTCAGTCACACCCATTGCTGACAAGTGCATAAAATCAGTCATGCAATCGCCATAGATTAACATTAGCAGTTGAATGGCCTTACTGACGAGCTCAGTGACTTTCAATTTTTGTCAAATTTCAGCCCTGCTAGAGCTTCCCCGGTCAACTGTAAGGGCTGTTATTGTATAGTGGAACGGTCTAGGAGCAACAACGGCTCAGCCACGAAGTGGTAGGCCACACAAGCTCACAGAACGGGACCGCCAAGTGCTGAAGTGCGTAGCGTGTAAAAATTGCATGTCCTCGGTTGCAACACTCACTACCGAGTTCCAAACTGCCTCTGGAAGGAACGTCAGCACAAGAACTGTTCGTTGGGAGCTTCATGAAATGGGTTTCCATGGCCGAGCCTAAGTTTCCATGGCCGAGCCATTGCGCATGGCCTAAGATCACCATGCGCAATGGCAAGCTTCGGCTGGAGTGGTGTGAAGCTTGCCATCATTGGACTCTGGAGCAGTGGAAACGCATTCTCTGGAGTGATGAACAACGCTAACAACGCTTCACCATCTGGCAGGCCGACGGATTAATCTGGGTTTGGCGGATGCCAGGAGAACGCTACCTGCCCCAATGCAAAGTGTCAACTATAAAGTTTGGTGGAGGAATAATGGTCTGGGGCTGTTTTTCATGGTTCGGGCTAGGCCCCTTAGTTCCAGTGAAGGAAAATGTTAACCCTACAGCATAAAATGACATTCTAGGCAATCTGTGCTTCCAACTATGTGGCAAAAGTTTGGGGAAGGCGCTTTCCTGTTTTAGCATGACAATGCCCCCGTGCACAAAGCAAGGTCCATACAGAAATGGTTTGTCGAGTTCGGTTTGGAAGAATTTGACTGGCCTGCCCAGAGCCCTGACCTAACCTCAACCCAAACCAACACCTTTGGGATGAATTGGAACGCCCACTATGAGCCAAGCCGAATCGCTCAACATCAGTGCCCAACCTCACTAATGCTCGTGGCTGAATGGAAGCAAATCCCCGCAGTAATGTTCCAACATCTAGTGGAAAGCCTTCCCAGAAGAGTGGAGACTGTTATAGCAGCAAAGGTGGGGACCAACTCCATATTAATGCCCATGGTCTCCACATACTTTTGGTCATGTAGTGTACTTTATGTATTTTGCCAATTCACCTGCCATGCTACATAACACACTTCTAACTATGTTATTACTATAAACTGTATGTGAAGTATTATAGACGTGACAATAGTCAACATTTTGATGTTGATGATGTGCTTTGCTAAGAATTGATGTAAAAACAACAACATTGGGGCTGATTCTCTTGGTCCCTTCTCACTGCTGCTTTCTACCCCACTTGTTGCAGAACCGTTAACCTATATTTTTTACTTGACTATTGTTTTTGGTGTTCTCCCTGGTGTTCTCCCTGGTGTTATCCCTGGTGTTCTCCCTGGTGTTATCCCAGGTGTTCTCCCTGGTGTTATCCCTGGTGTTCTCCCCGGTGTTCTCCCCGGT
>CM059787.1:7261012-7271012 GCA_030435695.1 Brachymystax lenok tsinlingensis | reverse complement strand
ATTGTGATGGAGAGGTTGTTGTCCTGGCACCACACGGCCAGGTCTCTGATCTCCTCCCTGTAGGCTGTCTCGTTGTTGTCGGTGATCAGGCCTACCACTGTTGTGTCATCGGCAAACTTAATGATGGTGTTGGAGTTGTGCCTGGCCGTGCAGTCATGAGTGAACAGGGAGTACAGGTGGGGACTGAGCACGCATCCCCAAGGTCCTCTGTGTTGAGGATCAGCGTGGCGGATGTGTTGTTACCTACCCTTACCTGGGGGCAGCCCGTCAGGATGTCCAGGATCCAGTTGCAGAGGGAGGTGTTTAGTCCCAGGGTCCTTAGCTTATTGATGAACTTTGAGGGCACTATGGTGTTGAACACTGAGCTGTAGTCAATTATTATTATTCTCACATAGGTGTTCCTTTTGTCCAGGTAGGAAAGGGCAGTGTGGAGTGCAATATAGATTGCATCATCTGTGGATCTGTTGGGGCGGTTTGCAGGGTTTCTGGGCTAATGGTGTTGATGTGAGCCATGACCAGCCTTTCAAAGCACTTCATGGCTACAGACGTGAGTGCTACGGGTCGGTAGTCATTTAGGCAGGTTACCTTAGTCTTCTTGGGCACAGGGACTATGGTGGTCTGCTTAAAACATGTTGGTATTACAGACTCGGTCAGGGAGAGGTTGAACATGTCAGTGACGACACTTGCCAGTTGGTCAGCGCGTGCTCACAGTACGGAACAGCTGGTGCTCTCATGCATGTTTCAGTGTTATTTGCCTCGAAGCCTGCATAGAGGTAGTTTAGCTCATCTTGTAGGCTCGTGTTGCTGGGTAGCTCTTGGCTGTGCGTCCCTTTGTAGTCTGTAATGGTTTGCAAGCCCTGCCACATCCGACGAGCGTCAGAGCCGGCGTAGTACGATTTGATCTTAGTCCTGTATTGACTCTTTTCCTGTTTGATGGTTCGTAAGAGGGCATAGCGGGATTTATTATAAGCTTCCGGGTTAGAGTCCCGCTCCTTGAAAGCGGCAGCTCTAGCCTTTAGCTTAGTGCGGATGTTGCCTGTAATCTATGGCTTCTCGTTGGGGTATGTACGTACGGTCACTGTGGGGACGGCGTCATCGATGCACTTATTGATGAAGCCAATGACTGATGTGGTGTACTCCTCAATGCCATCGGAGGAATCCTGGAACATATTCCAGTCTGTGCTAGCAAAACAGTCCTGTAGCATAGCATCTGCTTCATCTGACCACTTATTTATTGATCTAGTCACTGGTGCTTCCTGCTTTGATTTTTGTTTGTCAGCAGGATATAATTATGGTCAGATTTGCCAAGTGGAGGGCGAGGGAGAGCTTTGTATGCGTCTCTGTGTGTGAAGTAAAGTTGATCCAGAGTTTTTTGCCCTCTGGTTGCATATTTAACATGCTGATAGAAATTTGCTAAGATGGATTTAAGTTTCCCTGCATTAAAGTCCTTGCTGTCTTAACGTTGTATTGATTAATGTGATGACTGCTGTTCATCGAATGATGAACTGTTTATAATTACGTGATTAAATGAATCAGGTAATTGATAACTCAGTAACCTGGGGCACCATGGGAAGGTTTTGGCTTTTTGAGTTTCTATTTCCCAATTTAACTCAAAGAATATCAGAATATCGATTTTCAGTCACTAATTAATTAATTTCCTCTACAGTCTCATTCTGAATATCGCATAATCCGGGAAACTGCACAAACCCGAGTCTCTCTAAATACAGTTGAAGTCATTAAAACTTGTTTTTCAACCACTCCACAAATTTCTTGTTAACAAACTATAGTTTTGGCAAGTCCGTTAGGACATCTACTTTCTGCATGACACAAGTAATTTTTCCAACAATTGTTTACAGACAGATTATTTCACTTACAATTCACTGTATCACAATTCCAGTGGCTCAGAAGTTGACATACACTAAGTTGACTGTGCCTTTAAACAGCTTGGAAAATTCCCCTAAATGATGTCATGGCTTTAGAAGCTTCTGATAGGCTAATTGACATCATTTGATTCAATTGGAGGTGTACCTGTGGATGTATTTCAAGGCCTACCTTCAAACTAAGTGCCTCTTTGCTTGACATCATGGGAAAATCAAAAGAAATCAGCCAAGATCTCAGAAAACAAATTGTAGACCTTCACAAGTCTGGATCATCCTTGGGAGCAATTTCCAAACGCCTGAAGGTACTGAAGGTGCGTTCATCTGTACAAACAAGTATAAACACCATGGGACCACGCAGCCTTCATACCGCTCAGGAAGGAGACCCGTTCTGTCTCCTAGAGATGAACGTACTTTGGTGCGAAAAGTGCAAATCAATCCCAGAACAACAACAAGGGACCTTGTGAAGATGTTGGAGGAAACAGGTACTCAAGTATCTATATCTGTAATGAAGCTCCAGGAGAGTGAGGATCCATTTGCAGTTTTATTATAATCTTGGTCGTACGGTCAGGGTCAATCACCAGCAAACACAACAGTAGGGATAAGGCAAATCGTAATCCAGGAACAGGCATAAGGTCAGGGCAGGCAGCAAACTTACAAAAATCAGTCCAGTATAGAATATCGTCCAGGGCAGGCAGCAAAGAAACAAGGAGAGGAAAAACAGTCCAGAATCAATCCACGGGTAGACAAACACGGGAGAAAACGCTCAGAAATGATCACCAGGGAAAACAAGACTTCGCAAAGAGAGAGAGTCTGAGAGCACCTAAATCGTCCACTGATGAGAGTCAGGTGCAACGGTAATCAGAGCCAGGTATGTGGGAAATGTAGTTCAAAGGGTTTAATACTCAGGAGAGGGTTCTCTCTGGTGGTGAGCAGGAGGAACCGCGGAGTCTCGTTTGTGACAGAGACCCCCTGCGAGCGGCTCCTGGCTGAAGAGGCGACGCCGAGGTCTTCCTCGAGGTCGAGGCGGGTTTTTCCGGTTCGTCCTATGGAACTCAGTCATGAGTGTGGGGTCGAGTATGTCCTCTGCATTAACCCAGGATCGCTCTTCGGTCCGTACCCTCCCAATCCACCAGATATTGGAGGAGCCTGCCCCGGCGTCTGGAATCGAGTAGATCTCGAACCTGATATGCCTCCTCGCCGTCCACCAAGATGGGTGAGGGGCCCTGATCACTGGTCTGCTCCTCCTCCTCCTCCGCTCTCGGACCACCAGTGGGTTTGAGAAGTGATACATGAAAAGTGGGAGAGATACGATAATTAGAGGGTAATGCCAAACGAAAGGAAACTGGTGTAATCTGTTTAACAATTTGGAAGGGACCTACATACCAGGGACTGAGTTTCTTGCAAGGAAGTTTGAGGCGTAGGTCTCGAGTGGATAGCCAGACCCATTGACCTGGAGTATATTCGGGATTGGGGCGGCGGTGGCGATTGGCCTGCAACTTCTGTCTCCTGACAGCATGTAGCAAGTGGGTGTGAGCCTGACTCCAGATGTCTTTGCTTCTCTGGAGCCAGTCGTTGACAGAGGGTACCTCGGTGGGTTCCCCTGACCATGGAAATAGGGGAGGTTGGAAGCCCATTACACACTGGAATGGAGTTAGACCGGTGGAGGGTTTCTGGAGTGAGTTCTGTGCATACTCAGCCCACATGAGGAATTGACTCCAGTCTGCTTGGTTCTGATGACAGTAGGATCTGAGAAACCGGGTGATCTCCTGATTGAGGCGTTCTGTTTGACCATTCGATTGTGGGTGATATCCTGAAGTGAGGCTAATGTTGATGTTGAGTTGTTGGAAGAATGCTGACCATACTCTGGATGTGAATTGGGGCCCTCGGTCCGACACGATGTCCTCAGGCAGACCATAGAAGCGAAACACAAAGTTGCACATGAGTTCGGCAGTTTCAAATGCTGTAGGCAGTTTGGGAAGTGGAATTAACCGGCAGGCCTTGGAGAAGCGATCTATGACAGTGAGTATTGTGGTGTTCCCATTGGACTTGGGGAGATCGGTAATAAAGTCTGTGGCAAGATGGGACCATGGTCGGTGGGGAACTGGCAGTGGTTGCAGTAGGCCCGATGGTAATTGTCTGAGATGTTTGCTTGTGTTACAGGTGGTGCATTCGTTAATGAATTTTATTGTGTCTGCTCGCAAGGTTGGCCACCAAAAGCTGTTCTGAAGCAGGTGAACAGTGGCAGCAATTCCAGGATGACCGGAGCTGAGTAAGGAGTGAACTTGCTGTAGCACTTTCTGACAGAGATCCTGAGGTACAAAAGTTTTGTTAGGGGGGCATTCGGGAGGAGGGGTCTTTTGTGAATTGGCTTGAGCTCTGTCATGATGTCCCACTGAATAGGGGCCACGATTAATGACTCTGGAAGCAGGGTTTCCTTGGATTCAATGGGAATTACACCGTCATGTTGGCGTGATAATGCGTCTGCTTTGGTGTTCTTTGAACCGGGACGATAGGTAACGTTGAAGTCAAATCGTGTAAAGAAGAGAGCCCACCTCGCTTGTCTGGGATTCAGTCTCTTGGCAGATCGCAAGTATTCCAGATCCTTGTGGTCAGTTAGAATCACGAACGGATGTTTAGATCCCTCCAGCCAATGACGCCACTCCTCCATAGCTGCTTTCATGGCCAACAATTCCCGGTTTCCGACGTCATAGTTCTGTTCGGCTGGACTAAGTTTGCGGGAATAATAGGCGCACGGATAGAGCTTGAGTGGGGATCCGTGCCGCTGTGAGAGGATGGCTCCAATGCCCGTATTAGAAGCGTCCACCTCAACTATAAACGGGAGTTCTGGATTAGGGTGGTGGAGGATGGGGGCAGATGTGAAACGTGACTTGAGTTCTGCGAAAGCCTCCTGTGCTGTAGTTGACCAGGTGAGGTGTGATGAATTTCTCTTAGTCTTAGAGGTTAAGGGAGAGGCTACCGAGCTGAAATTCCTGATGAAGCGTCGGTAGAAGTTAGCAAATCCCAAGAAGCGTTGTAACTCCTTTAAGGTTACTGGCAGTGGCCAGTCTAGAACGGCTTTGACCTTCTTCTCGTCCATGGCGACTCCCTCCTGGTTGATGATGTAGCCCAAAAATGATGTGGTAGTCTGGTGAAATTCGCACTTCTCTGCTTTGGCGTATAACTGGTGATCAATGAGTCGTTGTAATACTGTTCTCACGTGTTGCACGTGTTCCTCATAGGTGTTGGAATAGACGAGAATGTCATCGATGTAAACAATTACCCAACGATTAAGCATGTCCCGAAAGACGTCATTGATGAACGATTGAAATACGGAAGGACTATTGGACAGCCCGAAAGGCATAACCAAGTACTCATAGTGCCCAGTGCTGGTAGAAAAGGCTGTCTTCCATTCATCACCGTCCCGGATGCGAATGAGATTGTAGGCGCTGCGGAGGTCTAGTTTGGAGAAATACTTGGCTTTGCGGAGTTGTTCTAGGGCAGCTGGTACCAGCGGTAAGGGATATCGAAACTTGACGGTGATGTCGTTGAGACCCCGGTAGTCGATACAAGGGCGTAGGCCACCGTCTTTCTTTTTAACAAAGAAGAAGCCAGAGGCTGCAGGTGATGTCGATGCTCTAATGAACCCCTTCGAAAGTTCCTCCTCGATGTAGTTGTTCATGGTTTCTGATTCGGGTTGTGATAGGGGGAAGATTTGACCCTTAGGTGGTGTTGTACCTGGTAATAGTTCGATGGAACAGTCGCTTGAGCGGTGGGGGGGGGAGTTCCATAGCCTTGGTCTTACTAAAAGCTTTGATGAGGTCAGAGTATTCAATGGGAAGAGTGGGGAAAAGGGCCGGCTCGTCCTTTAGCGTAACGGTCTGAATGGAGAGTGAAGGGCTGCCAGTTAAACAGTTGGAGTGGCATGACGGGTCCCATTTGATGATTCGACCCTCCTTCCATGAGATGAGGGGATTATGTTGACGTAGCCAGGGGAGTCCAAGAATAACCGGGTTAAGAGGTGATGTGATGATGTAGAAACGAATTATCTCAGTGTGAAGGGTCCCGGTCTGTAGTTGAAGGTCCACGGTGGTGTGCAGAACCCTCCCATCGCCGAGAGGCCGTCCATATAGCGCCTCCACTGCCAATTGAGAGTTACAGGAGATTAGTGGGAGTTGTTGTTGTTGGGCAAACTCATGAGACATAAAGTTCCCGGCTGCTCCTGAGTCTAATAGAGCTGATGTGGATATATGATTGCCCTCTAGAGATAATACTACAGGTACTTTGATGCAAGAACTGGAGTGATGTGCTTGAACACAAGGACTCACCGAAGAGGAATTACGAAGAGGTGGTCTTGTGGGGCAAAACGCCCTCAGATGGCCCGGTTGACCACAATAGAGGCAGAGATGTTGACGTATGCGGCGTTCTCGTTCTTCCGGAGTCAGATGAGTATATCCGAGCTGCATGGGTTCAGTTTGAGACAGAGTGACTGGGTATTGTGTGCTGGTGGGTACCGTTCTGAGTGGACGACGTGAACGAATCAGATTGTCAATCTGAATGGTTAGCTCGCTGAATTGATTCAGCGATCTCCCTTCATCTCGGCAGGCCAGTTCGGATTGCAACTCCAAGCTGAATCGCTTGCGAAAGAGCAGTTTAAGCGTGCTCTCCACCCAGTCGGTTTGTGCTGCTAGAGTGCGAAATGTCAAAGCATATTCTGCTGCGGTACTCCTGCCCTGGCTCAACGCAAGTAGTTGGTCATCAGCTCTCATACCTCCCTCCGGGTGTTCAAATATTTCCGAAGCGTTGAAGAAAGGTGCCAAACGATGGGAAAGCAGTGCCATCCTCTCTCCAAACCGCCGTCACCCACTCTAACGCCTTGCCAGTGAGGAGTGAGCATACCAAGGAAATCTTGCTGGCATCGGTGACATACATAGCTGGTTGTTGATCAACGAATAATGAACATTGCAGTAGAAATCCCTTACTTTTAGTTGGGTTACCGTCAAACTTATCAGGGGAGAGCCAGATGGGGGTTAACTGTGGGTGCAGGTGGTGGAGAAGCGTCCACACTCGCGTTCGGTTGAGGAGGGGCTGGGTTCGTAAGCGACATCTGCAACCTCTGTAGCGTCCTGACGAGCTCCTCTGTTACTGTAGTTAAATGGGTTAGCTGCTGTTGATGAATGGCGAGTTGGTTAGCTTGAGTGAAGATCTCCGGGGACATTTGAACCAGAGCTGCTGGATTGTGTGTTGGCGAAGTCTTCTGTAATGAAGCTCCAGGAGAGTGAGGATCCATTTGCAGTTTTATTATAATCTTGGTCGTACGGTCAGGGTCAATCACCAGCAAACACAACAGTAGGGATAAGGCAAATCGTAATCCAGGAACAGGCATAAGGTCAGGGCAGGCAGCAAACTTACAAAAATCAGTCCAGTATAGAATATCGTCCAGGGCAGGCAGCAAAGAAACAAGGAGAGGAAAAACAGTCCAGAATCAATCCACGGGTAGACAAACACGGGAGAAAACGCTCAGAAATGATCACCAGGGAAAACAAGACTTCGCAAAGAGAGAGAGTCTGAGAGCACCTAAATAGTGATGAGAGTCAGGTGCAACGGTAATCAGAGCCAGGTATGTGGGAAATGTAGTTCAAAGGGTTTAATACTCAGGAGAGGGTTCCCTCTGGTGGTGAGCAGGAGGAACCGCGGGAGTCTCGTTTGTGACAATATCCACCGTAAAATGAGTTCTATACCGACATAACCTGAAAGGCCGCTCAGCAAGGAAGAAGCCACTGCTCCAAAACCTCCATAAAAAAGCCAGACTACGGTTTGCAACTGCACATGGGGACAAAGATCATACTTTTTGGAGAAATGTCCTCTAGTCTAATGAAACAAAAATAGAGCTGACCATCGTTATGTTTGGAGGAAACAGGGGGAGGCTTGCAAGCCAAAGAACACCATCCCAACCATGAAGCACGGGGGTGCTTTGCTGCAGGAGGGACTGGTGCACTTCACAAAATAGATGGCATCATGAGGGAGGAAAATTATGTGGATGTATTAAAGCAACATCTCAGGACATCTTTCAGGAATTTAAAGCTTGGTCGCAAATGGGTCTTCCAAATGGACACTGACCCAAAGCATACTTCCAAAAATGTGGCAAAATGGCTTAAGGACAACAAAGTCAAGGTATTGGAGTGGCCATCACAAAGCCCTGACCTCAATCTTATAGAGAATGTGTGGGCAGAACTGAAAAAGCGTGTGCAAGCAAGGAGGCCTGCAAACCTGACTCAGTTACACCAGCTCTGTCAGGAGGAATGGGCCAAAATTCACCCAACTTATTGTGGGAAGCTTGTGGAAGGCTTCCCGAAATGTTTGACCCAAGTTAAACAATTTAAAGGCAATGCTACCAAATACTAATTGAGTGTATGTAAACTTCTGACCCACTGGGAATGTGATGAAAGAAATAAAAGCTGAAATAAATCATTCTCTCTACTATTATTCTGACATTTCACATTCTTAAAATAAAGTGGTGATCCTAACTGACCTAAGACAGGGAATTCTTACTATGATTAAATGTCAGGAATTGTGAAACACTGAGTTTAAATGTATTTAAACTAAGGTGTATGTAAACTTCCGACTTCAACTGTAAGTCCGTACCACACCAATTGAGTTGATCATTTATTTACTAGATGATAATATAAGATACACAAACACACAGTCTAGACTATTGATTAGAACTTAGTACAATGAAACAGGTCCCTAGCGGACCAACACAATATTAAACCTTACACAAAATGGGGATTTCAAAAGAGAGAGAAAGAGAGAGAGAGTGCACGAGAGAAAAGCAGACTTGGGTACATTTATAAACTATGCTAATGATGTAATTACGTGTCGGATTGATCGGTGTGATTTCATCTTTACAAAAACTTTCTCTTTGATCGGGACATTTTACACACAACGTACTGGATGCAAACATCAGGTACATATTGTGAAAACTCTTCAAGTTACATTGTTTTCGTTATAACGTCGTCATTTAACTTCTAATAACACAACAAAAACGACATTCATTTTCCTATTCCATCTATCGTCATTATTACCATTTTGGCTGACGTGGTCCCATGGTGTTGTCCCAAAGTCCATTTATTGCATGTAACTGTTCTGAGGTAGGTTCTCCATAGGCCCATCATGCATTCCATTCCTCCGTACTGAGAGGACAAAGGAATTTTCATAAAACCCCCCACCTCCATACTTCTCCATCTCTCCCCCCTTTGGTGGGTGTGATAGATATCTCTGTAGGATTATGGTCCACGGTAACCTGACCCGAACAGGCCAGTCATGACAGTCCCGCTCTGGTGGGTTAAACTTGGAAGGATTCTGATTCCAGTCATGACACCGGCTACTAGGAGTGCCACCTCTAGATGAGCGTTTTCCTGTTTGCTATTGTCGGAATACAGCTCATTGAGTGTGGTCTTAGTGCCAGCATCGGTCTGTGGTGGTATGTAGACAGCTACACAAAATACAGATGAAAACTCTCTAGGTAGATAGTGTGGTCTACAGCTTTTCATGAGATACTCTACCTCAGGCGAGCAAAACCTCGAGACTTCCTTAGATATCGTGGACCAGCTGTTATTTACAAAAATAATTTGTCCGCCGTCCCTTGTCTTACCAGACGCCGCTGTTCTATCCTGCCGACACAGTGTATAACCAGCCAGCTGTTGATAGTGTCGTCGTTCAGCCACGACTCCGTGAAGCAGAAGATATTACAGTTTTGAATGTCCCGTTGGTAGTTTAATCTTGCGCGTAGGTCTTCTATTTTATTCTCCAAAGATTGGACGTTTGCTAGCAGAATTGAAGGAAGTGGGGGGTTTAATTCTCAGAAGGCAGCCCGCCCTCTGGCCCCTTTTTCTCTGCCTCCTCTTCACGCAAATGACGGGGATCTGGGCCTGTTCCCGGGAAAGCAGCATGTCATTCACGTCGGACTCGTTAAAGGAAAAAAAGGATTCTGACAGTCCGTGGTGACTGATTCCCAGAAGTTCATAAGAGACGGTAGCAGAAACATTATGTACAAAATATGTTAAAAAAACAAGTTACGAACAACGCAAAGAAACAAACAAAAAACACAATTGGTTAGGAAT
>CM059787.1:7253512-7258512 GCA_030435695.1 Brachymystax lenok tsinlingensis | reverse complement strand
GGAAGACAGGGTTGTTCTGACTCCTCAGGTTAATACTTCTCCCTGTGGCCCATAACCAACCACAACCAACTAGTGTCTACACCAACATTCCTCCCCCTTTCCTCCCCTCCTCCGTCTCTCCGTCCCTCTACATCCCTGTCCCCACTATCCAGACCCGGTTGGCACTAACCATCATGATCATCACAGTTATCTTCTTTCCATGCATGATCCCCTTCCATCCCTCCCTCTCAATTCATCTAGTATTATTCACATTGTCACCTCTCTCTCTCCATCTGTCCTCACGTCTCTCTCTCCATCTCTCCTCACGTCTCTCTCTCCATCTCTCCTCACGTCTCTCTCTCCATCTGTCCTCACGTCTCTCTCTCCATCTCTCCTCACGTCTCTCTCTCCATCTCTCCTCACGTCTCTCTCTCCATCTGTCCTCACGTCTCTCTCTCCATCTGTCCTCACCTCTCTCTCTCCATCTCTCCTCACTTCTCCCTCTCCATCTCTCCTCAACTCTCTCTCTCCATCTGTCCTCACGTCTCTCTCTCCATCTGTCCTCACCTCTCTCTCTCCATCTCTCCTCACGTCTCTCTCTCCATCTCTCCTCACCTCTCTCTCTCCATCTGTCCTCACCTCTCTCTCTTCATCTCTCCTCACGTCTCTCTCTCCATCTCTCCTCACGTCTCTCTCTCCATCTCTCCTCACCTCTCTCTCTCCATCTCTCCTCAACTCTCTCTCTCCATCTCTCCTCACCTCTCTCTCTCCATCTCTCCTCAACTCTCTCTCTCCATCTCTCCTCAACTCTCTCTCTCCTTCTTTCCTCACCTCTCTCTCTCCATCTCTCCTCACGTCTCTCTCTCCATCTCTCCTCACCTCTCTCTCTCCATCTCTCCTCACCTCTCTCTCTCCATCTCTCCTCACGTCTCTCTCTCCATCTCTCCTCACCTCTCTCTCTCCATCTCTCCTCACCTCTCTCTCTCCATCTCTCCTCACCTCTCTCTCTCCATCTCTCCTCACATCTCTCTCTCCATCTCTCCTCACCTCTCTCTCTCCATCTCTCCTCAACTCTCTATCTTCATCTACCCCTCCCCAGACCTTCCCCTCTCGGGTTGCCATGGTATTGATCATATGTCCGGGAGTGGCGGTAAGAGGTGATTGATGGGTTATTGATCCAATAGGGTTGTGGTAGCGGTCTCCCTGTGGTGTCCTCCTATCCTCCCTCAATGTCTGTGATGGTTAGGAGAGTCACTACCTCCTGATTCATCTAACGTTCTCCTTCTCCCTCCTGTCCTTCTCTCCTCCCTGTCCTCTCATCCCTCTCTCCTCTCCTCCTCCAGCCTAGACATTCTATCAAGTTGTTGTCTGTGTTGAACCAGATGCCTCAAAGACACGGTCCAGACACTTTCTTCAACTTCCCTGGTCGCAGTGCAGCGGTAAGACACACACACACACACACACACACACACACACACACACTCATGCACCTGTACACTCCTGTTTTATCTAATTCTTTGAGAACAAATGATATTTTACAATAATGATCTGTGTTGAATTATCTGCCCCCTTTTACACCCTCTCAAATACATATCATTTAGAAAGGGTGATTTTGCTTTGACCTGATAGAATTCTTTCTGACTTGACAGGTTTCAGTGTGTGATTGTGATTGGCTGATGCTGTGTTCTGTCTCCTCCTCCAGGCCATAGCGTTGCCGCCCATCGCTAAGTGGCCGTACCAGAACGGCTTCACTCTCAACACCTGGTTCAGACAAGATCCCCTCAACAACATCAACGTAGACAAGGACAAACCATACCTCTACTGGTGAGGAAAGGGGGATAGAGATGGAGAGAGAGAGAAAGAGCTGGGTGGGGGGGGACAGAGACAAAGAGAGAGAGACAGAAAGAGAGAGAGATGGGGAGAGAGAGGGGAGAGACAGGGGAGAGAGAGAGAGGGAGAGAGAGACAGAAAGACACAGAGAGAGAGAGAGAGGGGAAAAGATGGGGAGGGAGAGAGAGACAAAGAGAGAGAGACAGACAGAGAGTCAGAGAGAGAGACAGAAAGACACAGAGAGAGAGAGAGAGAGAGAGAGAGAGAGAGAGAGAGAGAGAGGGTGGATAGAGGAGAGAGAGAGACAGAAAGACACAGAGAGAGAGAGAGAGAGAGGGGGAGAGATGGGGAGGGAGAGACAGAGACAGACAGAGAGAGAGAGTATGTCTAGGTTTTCTGAAGAAGAAAGTATTTATACTGTAGTTAACTGTAAATATTACAGTATACTGCAGTACATACTACAGTATTTATACCATTGTATACTATAATATTTTTTCATGTGGGGAGAGACATTGGGAGAGGGAGGGAGAGAGTATGAGACAACACTGTGAGACAACACTGTGAGACAACGTCAGCAGTAGCCATTAGCCAGACTTTGGGGAGGGCCTCGTGGTGAGACAACATTAGAGTGAACAGGACACATTCTTACAGCGTCAGCAGCTAATCTGTTTCGGATGGAAGGGTGTGGATCTATACTGCAACTGAACAGGATTCATCAGACAACAGGCCTTGCCTTGCACCCTGAGAGCGATGTGACCAGAGATATAGATGGATACAGTGCATTCAGAATGTCTTCAGGCCCATTGACTTTTTCCACATTTTGTTACGTTACAGCCTTATTCTACAATGGATTCCCCCCCTCATCAATCTACACACAATACTCCATAATATTTTTGGGAAAATATTGCTAATTTATTAAAAATAAAAACTGACATTTCTTGGTTATGATGCTACAAGCTTGGCACACCTGTATTTGGGGAGTTTCTCCCATTCTTCTCTGCAGATCCTCTCAGATCCTATCTCTCTAGAACGTCTAGATCTATCTCCCTCTAGAACGTCTAGATCTATCTCTCTAGAACGTCTTTATATATCTCCCTCTAGAACGTCTAGATCTATCTCTCTAGAACATCTAGATATATCTCTCTAGAACATCTATATATATCTCTCTAGAACATCTAGATCTATCTCTCTCAAGAACATCTAGATATATCTCTCTAGAATGTCAAGATCTATCTCTCTAGAACATCTAGATCTATCTCTCTAGAACATCTATATCTATTTCTCTCTAGAACATCTAGATATATCTCTCTAGAACATCTAGATCTATCTCTCTCAAGAACATCTAGATCTATCTCTCTAGAACATCTAGATCTATCTCTCTCAAGAACATCTAGATCTATCTCTCTAGAACATCTAGATCTATCTCTCTCAAGAACATCTAGATCTATCTCTCTAGAATATCTAGATCTATCTCTCTCAAGAACATCTAGATATATCTCTCTAGAACATCTCGATCTATCTCTCTAGAATATCTAGATCTATCTCTCTCAAGAACATCTAGATATATCTCTCTAGAAGATCTCGATCTATCTCTCTCAAGAACATCTAGATCTATCTCTCTAGAACATCTAGATCTATCTCTCTAGAACGTCTAGATCTATCTCTCTAGAACATCTAGATCTATATCTCTAGAACATCTAGATCTATCTCTCTAGAATGTCAAGATCTATCTCTCTAGAACATCTAGATCTATTTCTCTAGAACATCTAGATCTATCTCTCTAGAATGTCAAGATCTATCTCTCTAGAACATCTAGATCTATCTCTCTAGAACAGGCCTGGGCAACTCCAGACCTCGGGGGCCTGATTGGTGTTACACTTTTGCCCCATCCCCAGCTAACACACCTGACTCCAATTGTCAACTAATCATGATCTTCAGTTTAGAATGCAATTAGTTTAAATCAGGTGTGTTTGCTAAGGATGGGGGGAAAGTGGGAAAATGCACATGTTCACTACAAGGCCTGCTTCACTCATGTTCTACCAAGGTTTTCCAGCACACAGCTTTCACCTGCTACAGTAGCGATGTTGGTCTGTTGTACTTGTGTATGCAGGTTGCTTAGGATTCAGTCATTGTGTGGAAATCTTCACAATTGCTGTAATAACCTGTGCAGAATATTATTGATTATTGTACAATTTAATTATAACTCAACTGTAATCCAGGTCAATCCAGGTCATTTTGTGACAAATAATATTTAGATTTGCTTGTGATAACACAACATCCTGTAAAAAGTGCTATTATACAACTACTATCCCATCATTACCTGCTTTACCTACTCAGGATGACGTCGTCACAGGGGATGAGCCCTGACCGCGTCACGCATGTAATCCTGTCTCCCTGGTAACTACCCGTTGTCATGGTGACAGCTGAGTTCTCCGAGAGCCGAAAAGAGAACATTTTGTGTGGGAACGGAGAGGAGATGGGAGAGAAGAGGAGAGAGGGAGGAGAAGAGAGGGAGGAGAAGAGAGGGAGGAGGAGAGAGACAGGAGGAGAGAGAGAAGAGGAGAGTGGAGGATGGAGAGAGAGAGGAGAAGAGAGGGAGGAGGAGAGTGGAGGATGGAGAGAGAGAGGAGGAGAGAGGGAGGAGGAGAGTGGAGGATGGAGAGAGAGAGGAGAAGAGAGGGAGGAGGAGAGTGGAGGATGGAGAGAGAGAGGAGAAGAGAGGGAGGAGGAGAGTGGAGGATGGAGAGAGAGGAGGAGAGAGGGAGGAGGAGAGTGGAGGATGGAGAGAGAGAGAGGAGAAGAGAGGGAGGGAGGAGAGTGGAGGATGGAGAGAGAGAGGAGGAGAGAGGGAGGAGGAGAGTGGAGGATGGAGAGAGAGAGGAGAAGAGAGGGAGGAGGAGAGTGGAGGATGGAGAGAGAGAGGAGGAGAGAGGGAGGAGGAGAGTGGAGGATGGAGAGAGAGAGGAGAAGAGAGGGAGGAGGAGAGTGGAGGATGGAGAGAGAGAGGAGAAGAGAGGGAGGAGGAGAGTGGAGGATGGTGTGGATGGAGGGAGACCCTGCTGTAGCCTGACTGATAACCCAGAGCCTTATCACCTTAATGTAGCGTGCTGTCCGCCATGGGCCTCCACACCACCCCTGGAGACAGAGATAACACAGGGACTCACTGGCAGTATACACATCAGGGCGTCACT
>CM059787.1:7191012-7248512 GCA_030435695.1 Brachymystax lenok tsinlingensis | reverse complement strand
TCTGTGTGTAACGTGACTATAACCAGGTGTCTGTGTGTAGCGTGACTATAACCAGGTGTCTGTGTGTAGCGTGACTATAACCAGGTGTCTGTGTGTAGCGTGACTATAACCAGGTGTCTGTGTGTAACGTGACTATAACCAGGTGTCTGTGTGTAGCGTGACTATAACCAGGTGTCTGTGTGTAGCGTGACTATAACCAGGTGTCTGTGTGTAGCGTGACTATAACCAGGTGTCTGTGTGTAACGTGACTATAACCAGGTGTCTGTGTGTAGCGTGACTATAACCAGGTGTCTGTGTGTAGCGTGACTATAACCAGGTGTCTGTGTGTAGCGTGACTATAACCAGGTGTCTGTGTGTAGCGTGACTATAACCAGGTGTCTGTGTGTAACGTGACTATAACCAGGTGTCTGTGTGTAGCGTGACTATAACCAGGTGTCTGTGTGTAACGTGACTATAACCAGGTGTCTGTGTGTAGCGTGACTATAACCAGGTGTCTGTGTGTAACGTGACTATAACCAGGTGTCTGTGTGTAACGTGACTATAACCAGGTGTCTGTGTGTAACGTGACTATAACCAGGTGTCTGTGTGTAACGTGATCAGGGATTTCTATTGGAACAGCGACTCCTTCCTTTGTTTGTAGTGACTCGGTTTGATCTTCTTCAGTCGGTTGATTAGTGATGCCTGGGAGAATTATCATACACCTGTGTGTGTGTATGTGCCTGCATGCTTTCGTCCCGTGTGTGTCTGTACCTGTGTCAGCACTGACAACAGAAAGAAACACAAGTGTTTTTGATCATATCTGAAACTGCCTTCCCCCTCAGGCTGTGAGATCCAGTTTAGAGAACAGATTTGTCACAGTGATGAGAGAGAGAGAGAGAGAGAGAGAGAGAGAGAGAGAGAGAGAGAGAGAGAGAGAGAGAGAGAGAGAGAGAGAGAGAGAGAGAGAGAGAGAGAGAGAGAGAGAGAGAGAGAGAGAGAGAGAGAGAGAGAGTGAGAGAGACAGAGAGAGAGAGAGGAAAACGGAGAGAGAGAGGAGACAGATGGGATGGAGAGAGAGACCAAAATAAGATAAACTAAAATAGAAAAACCAGAGAAGGAGAGAGAGGAGACAGAGAAGGAGAGAGAGAGAAGGAGACAGTAAAGGACCATCTCAATTTAACCAACACTCCCTACAGTTGAATGAATAGATGGACACTGTGGGATCTGTTGATGTTGCATGGAAACTGTTACCGTCTTCACACCTGTGTTTATCCATGTTCTCTCTCTCTCTCTCTTCTCCCTCTTGCTCCCCCTCCCTCCCTCCCTCCCTCCCTCCCTCCCTCCCTCCCTCCCTCCCTCCCTCCCTCCCTCCTCCTCCCTCCCTCCCTCCCTCCCTCCCTCCCTCCCTCCCTCCCTCCCCCTCCCTCCCCTCCTCTCTCTCTCTCTCTCTCCCTCTACAGAGTTATGATAAGTGTTTTCTGGGTTCGTCAGAGACGGCGGATGCTAACAGGGTGTTCTGTGGTCAGCTGGGGGCCATCTATGTGTTCAGTGAGGCTCTCAACCCCGCTCAGATCTTCGCCATACACCAACTGGGCCCGGGCTACAAGGTAAAACACGCTACACACAGAAACACACACACACACACACACACACACACACACACACACACACACACACACACACACACACACACACACACACACACACACACACACACACACACACACACACACACACACACACACACACACACACACACACCACACACACTCACACACACACACACACACACACACACACACACACACACACACACACACACACACACACACCTTTGGGTTGTTTCAGAAACACCTATGTGCTTTTCCCTGGCAGTTTGGCACCTGCCTAGGCCAAGAATCTGGAATTATAGAATTGTGCGGTGATACTATAGAATCTCACACTCGCACCCAGGAGTCTTGCCCTGCCCAGGATCATTCCTGACGTTCCAGAATGTTTTGCAGCAGCTTATTCAGGATCATTCCTGACGTTCCAGAATTTTTTGCAGCAGCTTATTCAGGATCATTCCTGACGTTCCAGAATGTTTTGCAGCAGCTTATTCAGGATCATTCCTGGCGTTCCAGAATGTTTTGCAGCAGCTTATTCAGGATCATTCCTGGCGTTCCAGAATGTTTTGCAGCAGCTTATTCAGGATCATTCCTGACGTTCCAGAATGTTTTGCAGCAGCTTATTCAGGATCATTCCTGACGTTCCAGAATGTTTTGCAGCAGCTTGTTCAGGATCATTCCAGAGCCAGCATTCCATCTCTGGTTCTTTATCAAGTCTGATTGCTCAATGCGTTTTTTCATTGGATAGGGAGGTGTTTGGTTTGTGTGTGTGTCTGCGTGTATGTGTGAGTCTGTGTGTGTCTGTGTGTGTGTATATGTGTGTAATTGCACGTAGGCTTGACCATGTTCCTGTCTTCATGATTGCATAACGTCTTGGAAGAGAGAAAGAGAGAGAGAGAGGGAGAGAGAGAGAGAGAGAGAGAGAGAGAGAGAGAGAGAGAGAGAGAGAGAGAGAGAGAGAGAGAGAGAGAGAGAGAGAGAGAGAGAGAGAGAGAGAGAGAGAGAGCTGAGTTCTTCTTCAAATAAAAATAGAATTAGAGTTGGATAAATTTAGATCAACTTAGATATTTTCACAAGGACTTATACAGGATACTAACCTCTACATCAAAACCTTCAATCCAAATCAAAATTCCAAAATTAAAACCATGATTTTGGACAAAATTGCGTGAATGGATTGTTACTACCAAGGACTATCAAGAAAGAACTTCTAACTAACCAAAAGCTGCAGAAGAAACACAGCAGAAGCTGGAAATACCATCCAACACAAACCTGAGTGAGTAAAGTTCAGTCTGAAGATACTGCTGAAGGCCAAAAGTAAAAGACAATCATCTCTAGGGAATTGTGTTTTATAAAGCTTAGTAAATAAGGCTACTAAGCTACCAAGCTGCTTGGACAGAACAGACAATCATCTCTAGGGAATTGTGTTTTATAAAGCTTAGTAAATAAGGCTACTAAGCTACCAAGCTGCTTGGACAGAACAGACAATCATCTCTAGGTAATTGTGTTTTATAAAGCTTAGTAAATAAGGCTACTAAGCTACCAAGCTGCTTGGCCAGAACAGACAATCATCTCTAGGGAATTGTGTTTTATAAAGCTTAGTAAATAAGGCTACTAAGCTACCAAGCTGCTTGGACAGAACAGACAATCATCTCTAGGTAATTGTGTTTTATAAAGCTTAGTAAATAAGGCTACTAAGCTACCAAGCTGCTTGGACAGAACAGACAATCATCTCTAGGGAATTGTGTTTTATCTCTCTGTGACGACTCCCCCATCCTGAGTGTGTCTGATCACACCTCTTCAAACTATCCTGCAGACCAGGATAGTCACCTCCCCCAGCACTGATCTCACCCAGGTCCCACAACTGCACTGCTCCTCCATCATTGAGAGGGATAAATTCACAGAGCTGGAGAGAGACATGGTGAAGCTCAGAGAGCTAGTCCAGACAGAACAAACCCACAAAACAACCCCCTCCCGCCCCCAACAAGATCCAGAGGGCAGAAGGTGGTGATGGACTGCTGTCTGAGAGAGCTGGCTGCTCTACGGACTGAGGTGAGAGAACTTAAAGAGGAGGGAGAGGAACACATGGCACAGCTAACAACAGTGAGAGACCAGCCCAACAAGACCCAGAGGGCAGAAGGTGGATATGGACGGCTGTCTGAGAGAGCTGGCTGCTCTAAGGACTGAGGTGAGAGAACTTAAAGAGGAGGGAGAGGAACACATGGCACAGCTAACAACAGTGAGAGACCAGCCCAACAAGACCCAGAGGGCAGAAGGTGGATATGGACGGCTGTCTGAGAGAGCTGGCTGCTCTACGGACTGAGGTGAGAGAACTTAAAGAGGCTCACTGAAGGAGGAGGTGAGAAAGCTGATGTGTGACAGAGAGCAGGACACTCCCTCAGACACTCCCTCAGACACTCCCCCAGACACTCCCCCAGACACTCCCCCAGACAAGCCAGCAGAACAGCCCACATCAGACCCAGACCACAACCTCAACACAACAATGGGACAGACAGAACTGGACAAGAACCTGACACCGTCAGCATACAGGGGGTCAAACACCCACCAGGAGGTGACAGCATTCCCTCCCCCATATGCCCCTCTAGACACAACAACGACAACATAACCAACAAAAACAGGTCACAACTCCAGCAGCTCTGTCGCATGCTGGGTCTGTACATAGTCAATGGTAGGCTTCGAGGGGACTCCTATGGTAGATACACCTATAGCTCATTCCTTGGCAGTAGTACTGTAGAATACTTTATCACTGACCTGAGTCTCTCAGAGCGTTCACAGTCAGCCCACTGACACCCCTATCTATCAAGGCACAAGGCGAGACCCACATTTTTTATTTATTTTTTATTTCACCTTTATTTAACCAGGTAGGCAAGTTGAGAACAAGTTCTCATTTACAACTGCGACCTGGCCAAGATAAAGCAAAGCAGTTCGACACATACAACAACACAGAGTTACACATGGAGTGAAACAAACATACAGTCAATAATACAGTAGGAAAAAAACAAATCTATATACAATGTGTGCAAATGAGGTAGGATAAGGAACATAAGGCAATAAATAGGCCATGGTGGCAAAGTAACTACAGTATAGCAATTTAAGACTGGAATGGTAAATGTGCAGTAGATGAATGTGCAAAGTAAAAATACTGGGGTGCAAAGGAGCAAGATAAATAAATGAATACGGTAGGGGATGAGGTAGTTGGTTGGGCTATGTACAGGTGCAGTGATCTGTGAGCTTCTCTGACAGCTGGTGCTTAACTTCTTTGGGAGCAGCGCACGAGGTGACGGTTTTGGAGAGCCTGGCGTGCCCATAGTAAAATGCCTCCCATTCAGGCCCAGAAAATAGGATATGCACATATTTAGTACCATTGGATAGGAAACACTGAAGTTTCTAAAAGTGTTAACATTTTGTCTGTGAGTATAACAGAACGGATATGGCAGGCGAAAACCCGAGGAATTTCTGTCCTGGAAAAAGTGGTTTTGACACATTGCCTCATTTGGAACCCCTCCCTTATGAAAATGCCCATATAAGAGCATACGAATGCAGTACCTATTGCTTCCTCTGGATGTCAACAGTCTCGAGAAAGTGTTTTGATTCTTTTTAGCTGCTTTTAGATTGTAGAAGAAGACGAATAAGGAAGTGCCACACAGATGTCAATAGAAGAAAATGCGCGTTCCCGGCTGGCGCGTTCTGTGTTTTTTTCCTTTCTTATCGCCCAGTTTATATTCCGGTTGAAATATTATACAACATATACAATATACATAAAAGTGTTCCTAAGGATACATTTACGATTATGTTTGATTGTTCTTGGACAAGTTTATAGGTATAAGTTGAATGAGTTCTCTTCACGTTTCAATGGAGGAGTCGACGCTGTATTTTCTCATTATAACGCGCCAACCAAACAGAGATTTATGGATATAATACATTACTTTTTCTATCAAAAGAACCATGGATTGTCTGTGTTGGACACTTGGGAAGCCCTCAGCAGAAGCTCTTCAAAAGGTAATTGATTTGTTTTCGCTGTGAAATGTGTTATGTGTGAACCGTAAAGGCTTATGAATTTATGGTAATGGGAAAAATATGTGGGGTGCTATCCTCAAACAATCAAATGTGGTGCTTTCGCCGTAAAGCCTTTTTGAAATCTGACAACGCTGTGATATTGCCAAGAAGCAGAGCTTTTGATGACTATGCAACACTTATATATTGATGCATGTTTAATAATTCAACTTTTGGATTTTGAATTTGGCGCTTTGCATTTCACCGGGTAGTGTCGGGAGTGGGCGCCCCACCGCTCCCTAAGAAGTTAAAACTAGTGAGGGAGATAAGTGTCTCCAGTTTCAACGATTTTTGTAGTTCGTTCCAGTCATTGGCAGCAGAGAACTGGAAGGAATGGCGGCCAAAAGAGGAATTGGCTTTGGGGGTGACAAGTGAGATATACCTGCTGGAGCGAGTGCTGCGGGTGGGTGCTGCTATGGTTACCAGCGAGCTGAGATAAGGCGGGGCTTTACCTAGCAGGGACTTGTAGATGACCTGGAGCCAGTGGGTCTGGCGACGAGTATGTAGCGAGGGCCAGCCGACTAGAGCATACAGGTCGCAGTGGTGGGTGGTATAAGGGGCTTTGGTGACAAAGCGGATGGCACTGTGATAGACTGCATCCAGTTTGCTGAGTAGAGTATTGGAAGCTGTTTTGTAGATGACATCGTCGAAGTCGAGGATCGGTAGGATAGTCAGTTTTACTAGTGCAGGTTCGGCAGCATGAGTGAAGGAGGATTTGTTGCGAAATAGATTTTTGTTGCCGATTCTAGATTTAATTTTGGATTGGAGATGTTTAATGTGAGTCTGGAAGGAGAGTTTACAGTCTAGCCAGACACCTAGGTATTTGTAGTTGTCCACGTATTCTAGGTCAGAGCCGTCCAGGGTAATGATGCTAGTCGGGCGGGCGGGTGCAGGCAGCGAACGGTTGAAAAGCATGCATTTGGTTTTACTAGCGTTTAAGAGCAGTTGGAGGCCACGGAAGGAGTGTTGTATGGCATTGAAGCTCTTTTGGAAGTTAGTTAACACAGTGTCCAAAGAAGGGCCAGAAGTATACAGAATGGTGTCGTCTGCGTAGAGGTGGATCAGAGAATCACCAGCAGCAAGAGTGACATCATTGATGTATACAGAGAAGAGAGTCGGCCCAAGAATTGAACCCTGTGGCACCCCCATAGAGACTGCCAGAGGCCCGGACAACAGGCCCTCCGATTTAACACACTGAACTCTGTCCGTAATGTAGTTGGTGAACCAGGCGAGGCAATCAATAGAGAAACCAAGGCTGTTGAGTCTGCCGATAAGGATGTGGTGATTGACAGAGTCGACAGCCTTGGCCAGGTCAATGAATACAGCTGCACAGTAATGTCTCTTATCGATGGCGGTTATGATATCGTTTAGTACCTTGAGCGTGGCTTAGGTGCACCCGTGACCAGCTCGGAAACCGGATTGCACACGGAGAAGGTACGGTGGGATTCAAAGTGGTTAATGATCTGTTTATTAACTAGGCTTTCAAAGACTTTAGAGAGGCAAGGCAGGATTATAGGTCTATAGGTCTATAGCAATTTGGATCAAGGGTGTCACCCCCTTTGAAGAGAGGGATGACCGCGGCAGCTTTCCAATCTTTTGGGATCTCAGACGACACCAAAGAGAGGTTGAGCAGACTGGTAATAGGAGTTGCAACAATGGCAGCAAATAGTTTTAAAAAGAGAGGGTCCAGATTATCTAGTCCAGCTGATTTGTACGGGTCCAGATTTTGCAGCTCTTTTAGAACATCTGCTATCTGGATTTTGGTGAAGGAGAAGCTGGGAAGGCTTGGACAAGTAGCTGCGGGGGCAGCTGTTGGCCGGGGTTGGGGTAGCCAGGAGGAAAGCATGGCCAGCCATAGAGAAATGCTTGTTGAAATTTTCGATTATCATGGATTTGTCGGTGGTGACCGTGTTACCTAGCCTCAGTGCAGTGGGCAGCTGGGAGGAGGTGCTATTGTTCTCCATGGACTGGACAGTGTCCCAAAACTTTTTGGAGTTAGAGCTACAGGATGCAAATTTCTGTTTCAAAAAGCTAGCCTTTGCTTTCCTTTCCTTTCCTTCACCACTCCATCCACCACCACCCCATCCTCCACCCCATCCTCCACCCCATCCACCACCCCATCCACCACCCCATCCTCCACCCCATCCACCACCCCATCCTCCACCCCATCCTCCACCCCATCCTCCACCCCATCCACCACCCCATCCACCACCCCATCCTCCACCCCATCCACCACCCCGTCCTCCACCCCGCCCACCACCCCGTCCTCCACCCCGTCCACCACCCCGTCCACCACCCCGTCCTCCACCCTGTCCACCACCCCGCCCACCACCCCGCCCTCCACCCCGTCCACCACCCGTCCACCACCCCGTCCTCCACCCGTCCTCCACCCGTCCACCACCCCGTCCTCCACCCCGTCCACCACCCCGTCCACCACCCCATCCTCCACCCCATCCACCACCCCATCCTCCACCCCATCCACCACCCCATCCTCCAGTGTCACCAGGCTGAAATCTCATAAATTAACTGTCAACTATTGTCAGTGAACAGGCAGTGGGGATAGCAAGGTAGACTGTGTGTGTGTGTGTGCGCGTGTGCGCGTGTGTGGCAATGATTGGAGTAATAGTATAGGGATTCAGCTAACTGTATGTCTGCCTAGAGAGTCAGGACTGTGTTCTCTGTTGGTTACAGACGATGTAATGATAGTTATGAGTAGTGATGTTTGATGGTCAGAGAGTCAGGACTGGGTTCTCTGTTGGTTTGAGTGATCTTTCTGTTAGCTGTAGTGCTCTGATTGCTAGATATTGTTTTATGTAAATGGTGTTGTGTGTGTCTGTGTGTTCCCTCTCTCTAAGGATGTGCAGTAGGCAGAGTGACACACTGTCTGGTGGATAACAAACTGAAGGAGAGGTCACATCGCTGTTAATTGTACATGGTGGTGAGTGTGTGTGTGCGTGTGTGTGCGTTCACATTTCAATGTAATCATTACTAGTGACTCTACGTCTCAGAGCCAAGGTGTGTGTTATCATTACTAGTGACTCTACGTCTCAGAGCCAAGGTGTGTGTTATCATTACTAGTGACTCTACGTCTCAGAGCCAAGGTGTGTGTTATCATTACTAGTGACTCTACGTCTCAGAGCCAAGGTGTGTGTTATCATTACTAGTGACTCTACGTCTCAGAGCCAAGGTGTGTGTTATCATTACTAGTGACTCTACGTCTCAGAGCCAAGGTGTGTGTTATCATTACTAGTTACTTTACGTCTCAGAGCCAAGGTGTGTGTTGTCATTACTAGTGACTCTACGTCTCAGAGCCAAGGTGTGTGTTATCATTACTAGTGACTCTACGTCTCAGAGCCAAGGTGTGTGTTATCATTACTAGTGACTCTACGTCTCAGAGCCAAGGTGTGTGTTATCATTACTAGTTACTTTACGTCTCAGAGCCAAGGTGTGTGTTATCATTACTGGTGACTCTACGTCTCAGAGCCAAGGTGTGTGTTATCATTACTAGTTACTTTACGTCTCAGAGCCAAGGTGTGTGTTATCATTACTAGTGACTCTACGTCTCAGAGCCAAGGTGTGTGTTATCATTACTAGTGACTCTACGTCTCAGAACCAAGGTGTGTGTTATCATTACTAGTGACTACGTCTCAGAGCCAAGGTGTGTGTTATCATTACTAGTGACTCTACGTCTCAGAGCCAAGGTGTGTGTTATCATTACTAGTGACTCTACGTCTCAGAGCCAAGGTGTGTGTTATCATTACTAGTGACTCTACGTCTCAGAGCCAAGGTGTGTGTTATCATTACTAGTGACTCTACGTCTCAGAGCCAAGGTGTGTGTTATCATTACTAGTGACTCTACGTCTCAGAGCCAAGGTGTGTGTTATCATTACTAGTGACTATACGTCTCAGAGCCAAGGTGTGTGTTATCTTGTTTTTCTCACATATAATGAATAGCAGGGGCACAGACTGAATGTGTGTGTGTGTGTGTCCGTGTTTGTCTGTGTGTGCTAATGAGTGTTTGGTTGTGTGTCGTTGCCAACAAGCTGTTCACTTAGACACTGGGAGATCTAATCATTAGCCTGCCGATCCACACCGTGGTGTGTGTGTGTGTGTGTGTTTGTGAGGTGCGAGGGTTAGGCTAAATGTGGTGAGAGAGGAAGAGAGAGAACTGTTATATGTATTTTTTGAGAGAGAGAAAGAGAGAGAGAGAGAGAGAGAGAGAGAGAGAGAGAGAGAGAGAGAGAGAGAGAGAGAGAGAGAGAGAGAAAGAACCGTTAAATGGATTTGTTTGGGAGAGAAAGAGGGAGAGAAATAGGGGGGAGAAAGAGAGATAATGAGAGGAGAAAGAGAAAGAGAGAGGGGGAGATAGAAGGAGAGAGGGGGATAGATAGTGTGAGAAAGAGATGGCAGATGTGAGAGGGGAGAGAGAGAGAGGTGAGAAGAGAGAGTGATAGACGACAGAGGTGAGAAGAGAGAGAGAACGTTTCCCATGCCAATAAAAGAGAGAGAGAGATGGGTAGATTTTGAGCGAGAGAGAGAGAGAACGAGAGAGAGAGAGTGGTAGATCTTGAGTGAGAGAGAGGAGAGAGAGAGGTAGATTAGGTTGGTTAAAAATGGCAGAAAACACACACATTTTTTCCCACAGGGCTGTGGGGTGAGACAGGGATGCAGCTTAATCCCCACCCTCTTCAACATTTAGAGTCTCTCTCTTTTGTTGAGTCTCTCTCTCTCTCTTTGAAAGGTAAGCAATTTATATTAGCTGTGATATGGACATTTTGAGAACCGAGCTGGATATGAATTTATGCTAATGTGGAAAATATGTGAGGTGCTAGCCTCAAACAATCAAATGTAGTGCTTTCGCCGTAAAGCCTTTTTGAAATCTGACAACACAGTGATATTGCCAAGAAGCAGAGCTTTTGATGGCTATGCAACACTTGTATATTGAAGAATGTAAATATTACACATTTTTATTTTTATTTTGCCGCGTTATGTTTTCTCTGAAAACGATCCCGCTAGCGGGATCTGTGCGCAAAGAGGTTAAAGTCATGGAGATATCATCTCTGTAACCTTTATTTATAGTGGTTAATGTCATGGAGATATCATCTCTTTAACTTCTTAGGGAGCGGTGGGGCGCTCAAAACAGTTGTTTTGAGCGCGGCACAAATCATGCTTCATTGACAGCATTGCCAATGTTGAATGTTTATAATTTTAAGCTTGGAAAAGAGACCCTTATTCCCAGATTTGGGACCACATAGCCACTACACTGAATAGCAGGGTAGTGATTGCTTTGCAATGCTTGCAGTTAGCCACTGATTCCTTCCAAACCACTCATTGTTGAATTTTTGGATTTCCAACTTGTTGTGTAATGTTTACGGCCGATGAGCACTGATATGTTTTATCTATAACTTCTCTTCATTATTATCTTCATATGACAAGGATTAACTTCTTTGGGAGCAGCGCACGAAGTGACCGTTTTGGAGAGCCTGGCGTGCCCAAAGTAAAATGCCTCCCATTCAGGCCCAGAATATAGGATATGCACATATTTAGTACCATTGGACAGGAAACACTCTGAATTTTCGAAAAGTGTTAACATTTTGTCTGTGAGTATAACAAAACGGATATGGCAGGCGAAACCCAGAGGAATTTCTGTCCTGGAAAAAGTGGTTTTGACAGAGTGCCTCATTGGGAACCCCTTCCTTATGGAAATGCCCATATAAGGGCATATGAATGCAGTACCTATCACTTCCTCTGGATATCAACAGTCTCGAGAAAGAAGTTAACCTTTATTTATAGTGGTTAAAGTCATGGAGATATCATCTCTGTAACCTTTATTTATAATGGTTAAAGTCATGGAGATATCATCTCTGTAACCTTTATTTATAACGGTTAAAGTCATGGAGATATCATCTCTTTAACCTTCATTTATAGTGGTTAAAGTCATGTAGATATCATCTCTTTAACCTTTATTTATAATGGTTATAGTCATGGAGATATCATCTCTGTAACCTTCATTTATAATGGTTATAGTCATGGAGATATCATCTGTTCTTCCTGCGTCTGCTCTAATTTAATAATATGGTGCTGTTCCTTCTCTTTTGCCCTGCCATTGTTCCATGACTTTGCCATGCTGGGTGAATTTGGCGCGCACCCGAACACACGCGCGCAGACACACACACACACGCGCGCAGACACACACACACACACACACACACACACACACACACACACACACTCCATTCTACTTCACTTTCTTTCTGTTCCTGCCCTTTCGTATTTCTTTGATCAATTATAAATATATATATTGTTATAAAGTGACTTGTGTTGTTTGTTTGTGGTGATGTTGTGTGAGAAGCTGCCTTGAAGCTTTGCATAGTAAAATGTCTTAATTATACAACCTTGACTCAACTCTGTCTCTCTCCCTTCCTCCCCCTTTCCGCTCCCTCACCTCCCTCTCTCTCTCTCTCTCTCTCTCTCTCCTCCCTCCGTCCCTCCCCTCTCTCTCCTCTCTTCCCTCTGCCTCCCTTCCTCCCCTCCCTCTCCTTTCTCTTCCTCCCTCCCTCCCTCTCTCTCTCTCTCTCTCTCTCTCTCTCTCTCTCTCTCTCTCTCTCTCTCTCTCTCTCTCTCTCTCTCTCTCTCTCTCTCTCTCTCTCTCTCCCTTCCCCTTCATTCTTCTCACTCCTCCCTTTCCTCCCCCCTCCTTCCCCCTCTCTCCGCTCTCTCTCTCTCTCTTCCCTCACTCCCGTAGAGCACCTTTAAGTTTAAGTCGGAGAGTGATATCCACCTGGCCGAGCACCATAAGCAGGTAGGCAGGTCATTGAGGAAAAGTTTTACATACGGTATGTGGTTGTCTTACCTAGCTATCTTAAGATGAGTAAGTGCCTCTGGATAAGAGTGTCTGTTAAATGACTGAAATGTGTAATGTAATGTACTGCAGGTCCTGTATGATGGGAAGCAGGCCAGCTCCATCTCTTTCACCTACAACGCCAAGGCAACCGACGCACAGCTCTGCCTGGAGTCATCACCCAGAGAGAACCCATCCATCTTCGTCCACTCACCACACGCACTCATGCTGCAGGTCAGTGGGGGTGGCTGTGTCTATTGACAGTGTGTGTGTGTGTGTTTGTGTGTGTGTGTGTGTGTCCTCCACTGTGTGTGTTCTCTCTCCTGTAGGATGTGAAGGTCATAGTGACTCGTTTTACAGTGTGTGTGTGTGTGTGTGTGTGTGTAACAATGTGTGTTCTCTCATGTCTAGGATGTGAAGGCCATAGTGACCCACTCCATCCACAGTGCCATCCACTCTATAGGAGGGATTCAGGTGCTCTTCCCTCTCTTCTCACAACTGGACTACAGACAACTCAACGACAGCTCTGTGGACACCACTGTGTGGTGAGTAGGAGGGAGGGAGGGAGGGAGGGGGGAGAGAGGGATGGATGGGGGAGAGAGGGGGGAGACAGACAACTGAACCACTCTACTATGAATAATACTTAATGGTTTGTATAAAGACAGAGAGACACAGGGAGGCAGGACAGAGGGATACATAGACAGTGGGGGAATATATACAGAGAGTTTTAGGGAGAGAGAGATCAGACAGAGAAGGGATATATACAGAGAGTTTTAGGGAGAGAGAGATCAGACAGAGAAGGGATATATACAGAGAGTTTTAGAGAGAGAGAGATCAGACAGAGAAGGGATATATACAGAGAGTTTTAGAGAGAGAGAGAGATCAGACAGAGAAGGGATATATACAGAGAGTTTTAGAGAGAGAGAGAGATCAGACAGAGAAGGGATATATACAGAGAGTTTTAGAGAGAGAGAGAGATCAGACAGAGAAGGGATATATACAGAGAGTTTTAGAGAGAGAGAGAGATCAGACAGAGAAGGGATATATACAGAGAGTTTTAGGGAGAGAGAGATCAGACAGAGAAGGGATATATACAGAGAGTTTTAGGGAGAGAGAGATCAGACAGAGAAGGGATATATACAGAGAGTTTTAGGGAGAGAGAGAGATCAGACAGAGAAGGGATATATACAGAGAGTTTTAGAGAGAGAGAGAGATCAGACAGAGAAGGGGTATATACAGAGAGTTTTAGGGAGAGAGAGAGATCAGACAGAGAAGGGATATATTCAGAGAGTTTTAGGGAGAGAGAGATCAGACAGAGAAGGGATATATACAGAGAGTTTTAGAGAGAGAGAGAGATCAGACAGAGAAGGGATATATACAGAGAGTTTTAGGGAGAGAGAGAGATCAGACAGAGAAGGGATATATTCAGAGAGTTTTAGGGAGAGAGAGATCAGACAGAGAAGGGATATATACAGAGAGTTTTAGAGAGAGAGAGATCAGACAGAGAAGGGATATATACAGAGAGTTTTAGGGAGAGAGAGATCAGACAGAGAAGGGATATATACAGAGAGTTTTAGAGAGAGAGAGATTAGACAGAGAAGGGATATATACAGAGAGTTTTAGAGAGAGAGAGAGATCAGACAGAGAAGGGGTATATACAGAGAGTTTTAGGGAGAGAGAGATCAGACAGAGAAGGGATATATACATAGAGTTTTAGGGAGAGAGAGATCAGACAGAGAAGGGATATACAGAGAGTTTTAGGGAGAGAGAGATCAGACAGAGAAGGGATATATACAGAGAGTTTTAGGGAGAGAGAGATCAGACAGAGAAGGGATATATACAGAGAGTTTTAGGGAGAGAGAGATCAGACAGAGAAGGGATATATACAGAGAGTTTTAGGGAGAGAGAGATCAGACAGAGAAGGGATATATACAGAGAGTTTTAGGGAGAGAGAGAGATCAGACAGAGAAGGGATATATACAGAGAGTTTTAGAGAGAGAGAGAGAGATCAGACAGAGAAAGGATATATTCAGAGAGAGGACGTAGAGAAGGTGAATATTTTTTCATATTCAACCCTCTACTGTTCTCATAAGAATAACGCAGGACTATTTTGACAGGCTCAAAGTGATGGAGAAAAAGGAGTAGGCCTGGTAGTCTCTGTGTGTGTTTCTCTCTCTCACTCTCTGTGTCTTTCTCTCTTTGTTGAATCTCTCTTTCTCTCTCTCTTCATGTCTAACTCCGTGTGTTTCCGAAGTCCTAACCCCCCATTGTGTCATTAGTAAGTCTGTAGAAAGACATGGGGTCAATCCTCTACATTTTTAATGGCTCAGCAAAGCAATGCGCTTCTGTAGTTGGAACTACAGTACTGTAACTCTACACTGTTACAATAATACTATATCTCTACACTGTTACAATAATACTATAACTCTACACTGTTACAGTACTATATCTCTACACTGTTACAGTACTATATCTCTACACTGTTACAATAATACTATATCTCTACACTGTTACAGTACTATAACTCTACACTGTTACAGTACTATATCTCTACACTGTTACAATAATACTATATCTCTACACTGTTACAATACTATAACTCTACACTGTTACAGTTCTATAACTCTACACTGTTACAATAATACTATATCTCTACACTGTTACAGTACTATAACTCTACACTGTTACAATAATACTATATCTCTACACTGTTACAGTACTGTAACTCTACACTGTTACAGTACTATAACTCTACACTGTTACAGTACTATAACTCTACACTGTTACAATAATACTATATCTCTACACTGTTACAGTACTATATCTCTACACTGTTACAGTACTGTAACTCTACACTGTTACAATAATACTATATCTCTACACTGTTACAATACTATAACTCTACACTGTTACAGTACTATATCTCTACACTGTTACAGTACTGTAACTCTACACTGTTACAATAGTACTATATCTCTACACTGTTACAATAATACTATATCTCTACACTGTTACAATAATACTATAACTCTACACTGTTACAGTACTATAACTCTACACTGTTACAGTACTGTAACTCTACACTGTTACAATAATACTATATCTCTACACTGTTACAATACTATAACTCTACACTGTTACAGTACTATATCTCTACACTGTTACAGTACTGTAACTCTACACTGTTACAATAGTACTATATCTCTACACTGTTACAATAATACTATATCTCTACACTGTTACAATACTATAACTCTACACTGTTACAGTACTATATCTCTACACTGTTACAGTACTGTAACTCTACACTGTTACAATAGTACTATATCTCTACACTGTTACAATAATACTATATCTCTACACTGTTACAATAGTACTATATCTCTACACTGTTACAGTACTGTAACTCTACACTGTTACAATAATACTATATCTCTACACTGTTACAGTACTGTAACTCTACACTGTTACAATAATACTATATCTCTACACTGTTACAGTACTGTAACTCTACACTGTTACAATAGTACTATATCTCTACACTGTTACAGTACTGTAACTCTACACTGTTACAATAATACTATATCTCTACACTGTTACAGTACTGTAACTCTACACTGTTACAATAGTACTATATCTCTACACTGTTACAGTACTGTAACTCTACACTGTTACAATAATACTATATCTCTACACTGTTACAGTACTATAACTCTACACTGTTACAATAATACTATATCTCTACACTGTTACAGTACTGTAACTCTACACTGTTACAATAGTACTATATCTCTACACTGTTACAGTACTGTAACTCTACACTGTTACAATAATACTATATCTCTACACTGTTACAGTACTGTAACTCTACACTGTTACAATAGTACTATATCTCTACACTGTTACAGTACTGTAACTCTACACTGTTACAATAATACTATATCTCTACACGGTTACAGTACTGTAACTCTACACTGTTACAATAGTACTATATCTCTACACTGTTACAATAATACTATATCTCTACACTGTTACAGTACTGTAACTCTACACTGTTACAATAATACTATATCTCTACACTGTTACAGTACTATAACTCTACACTGTTACAATAATACTATATCTCTACACTGTTACAGTACTGTAACTCTACACTGTTACAATAATACTATAACTCTACACTGTTACAGTACTATATCTCTACACTGTTACAGTTCTATAACTCTACACTGTTACAGTACTATATCTCTACACTGTTACAATAATACTATATCTCTACACTGTTACAGTGCTATATCTCTACACTGTTACAGAACTATAACTCTACACTGTTACAGTACTATATCTCTACACTGTTACAGTACTATAACTCTACACTGTTACAATAATACTATATCTCTACACTTTTTACAGTACTGTAACTCTACACTGTTACAATAATACTATATCTCTACACTGTTACAGTACTGTAACTCTACACTGTTACAATAATACTATAACTCTACACTGTTAAAGTACTATATCTCTACACTGTTACAGTTCTATAACTCTACACTGTTACAGTACTATATCTCTACACTGTTACAGTACTATAACTCTACACTGTTACAGTACTATAACTCTACACTGTTACAATAATACTATATCTCTACACTGTTACAATAATACTATATCTCTACACTGTTACAGTGCTATATCTCTACACTGTTACAGTACTATAACTCTACACTGTTACAGTACTATATCTCTACACTGTTACAGTACTATAACTCTACACTGTTACAATAATACTATATCTCTACACTTTTTACAGTACTGTAACTCTACACTGTTACAATAATACTATATCTCTACACTGTTACAGTACTGTAACTCTACACTGTTACAATAATACTATATCTCTACACTGTTACAGTAATACTATATCTCTACACTGTTACAGTACTATATCTCTACACTGTTACAGTACTGTAACTCTACACTGTTACAATAATACTATATCTCTACACTGTTACAGTACTGTAACTCTACACTGTTACAATAATACTATATCTCTACACTGTTACAGTACTGTAACTCTACACTGTTACAATAGTACTATATCTCTACACTGTTACAGTACTGTAACTCTACACTGTTACAATAATACTATATCTCTACACTGTTACAGTACTGTAACTCTACACTGTTACAATAGTACTATATCTCTACACTGTTACAGTACTGTAACTCTACACTGTTACAATAATACTATATCTCTACACGGTTACAGTACTGTAACTCTACACTGTTACAATAATACTATAACTCTACACTGTTACAGTACTATAACTCTACACTGTTACAATAATACTATATCTCTACACTGTTACAGTACTATAACTCTACACTGTTAAAGTACTATATCTCTACACTGTTACAGTTCTATAACTCTACACTGTTACAGTACTATAACTCTACACTGTTACAGTACTATATCTCTACACTTTTACAGTTCTATAACTCTACACTGTTACAGTACTATATCTCTACACTGTTACAATAATACTATATCTCTACACTGTTACAGTACTATAACTCTACACTGTTAAAGTACTATATCTCTACACTGTTACAGTTCTATAACTCTACACTGTTACAGTACTATAACTCTACACTGTTACAGTACTATAACTCTACACTGTTACAATAATACTATATCTCTACACTGTTACAATAATACTATATCTCTACACTGTTACAGTGCTATATCTCTACACTGTTACAGTACTATAACTCTACACTGTTACAGTACTATATCTCTACACTGTTACAGTACTATAACTCTACACTGTTACAATAATACTATATCTCTACACTTTTTACAGTACTGTAACTCTACACTGTTACAATAATACTATATCTCTACACTGTTACAGTACTGTAACTCTACACTGTTACAATAATACTATATCTCTACACTGTTACAATACTGTAACTCTACACTGTTACAATAATACTATATCTCTACACGGTTACAGTACTGTAACTCTACACTGTTACAATAATACTATATCTCTACACTGTTACAGTACTATATCTCTACACTGTTACAGTTCTATAACTCTACACTGTTACAATACTATAACTCTACACTGTTACAGTTCTATAACTCTACACTGTTACAGTACTATAACTCTACACTGTTACAATACTACTATATCTCTACACTTTTTACAGTACTGTAACTCTACACTGTTACAATAATACTATATCTCTACACTGTTACAGTACTGTAACTCTACACTGTTACAATAATACTATATCTCTACACTGTTACAGTAATACTATATCTCTACACTGTTACAGTACTATATCTCTACACTGTTACAGTACTGTAACTCTACACTGTTACAATAATACTATATCTCTACACTGTTACAGTACTGTAACTCTACACTGTTACAATAATACTATATCTCTACACTGTTACAGTACTGTAACTCTACACTGTTACAATAGTACTATATCTCTACACTGTTACAGTACTGTAACTCCTCTACACTGTTACAATAATACTATATCTCTACACTGTTACAGTACTGTAACTCTACACTGTTACAATAGTACTATATCTCTACACTGTTACAGTACTGTAACTCTACACTGTTACAATAATACTATATCTCTACACGGTTACAGTACTGTAACTCTACACTGTTACAATAATACTATAACTCTACACTGTTACAGTACTATAACTCTACACTGTTACAATAATACTATATCTCTACACTGTTACAGTACTATAACTCTACACTGTTAAAGTACTATATCTCTACACTGTTACAGTTCTATAACTCTACACTGTTACAGTACTATAACTCTACACTGTTACAGTACTATATCTCTACACTTTTACAGTTCTATAACTCTACACTGTTACAGTACTATATCTCTACACTGTTACAATAATACTATATCTCTACACTGTTACAGTACTATAACTCTACACTGTTAAAGTACTATATCTCTACACTGTTACAGTTCTATAACTCTACACTGTTACAGTACTATAACTCTACACTGTTACAGTACTGTAACTCTACACTGTTACAATAGTACTATATCTCTACACTGTTACAGTACTATAACTCTACACTGTTACAATAATACTATATCTCTACACTGTTACAGTACTGTAACTCTACACTGTTACAATAATACTATATCTCTACACACTTACAGTACTATATCTCTACACTGTTACAATAATACTATATCTCTACACTGTTACAGTACTATAACTCTACACTGTTACAATAATACTATATCTCTACACTGTTACAGTACTATAACTCTACACTGTTACAGTACTATATCTCTACACTGTTACAGTACTGTAACTCTACACTGTTACAATAATACTATATCTCTACACTGTTACAATACTGTAACTCTACACTGTTACAATAATACTATATCTCTACACGGTTACAGTACTGTAACTCTACACTGTTACAATAATACTATATCTCTACACTGTTACAGTACTATATCTCTACACTGTTACAGTTCTATAACTCTACACTGTTACAATACTATAACTCTACACTGTTACAGTTCTATAACTCTACACTGTTACAGTACTATAACTCTACACTGTTACAATACTACTATATCTCTACACTGTTACAGTACTATAACTCTACACTGTTACAATAATACTATATCTCTACATGGTTACAGTACTGTAACTCTACACTGTTACAATAATACTGTATCTCTACACTTTTACAGTACTATATCTCTACACTGTTACAATAATACTATATCTCTACACTGTTACAGTTCTATAACTCTACACTGTTACAATACTATATCTCTACACTGTTACAGTACTATAACTCTACACTGTTACAATAATACTATAACTCTACACTGTTACAGTACTATAACTCTACACTGTTACAATAATACTGTATCTCTACACTGTTACAGTACTATAACTCTACACTGTTACAATAATACTGTAACTCTACACTGTTACAATACTATAACTCTACACTGTTACAATAATACTATATCTCTACACTGTTACAGTACTGTAACTCTACACTGTTACAATAATACTATATCTCTACACTGTTACAGTACTATATCTCTACACTGTTACAGTACTGTATCTCTACACTGTTACAATAATACTGTATCTCTACACTGTTACAATACTATAACTCTACACTGTTACAATAATACTATATCTCTACACTGTTACAGTACTGTAACTCTACACTGTTACAATAATACTATATCTCTACACTGTTACAATAATACTATATATCTACACTGTTAAAGTACTGTAACTCTACACTGTTACAATAATACTATATCTCTACACTGTTACAGTACTGTAACTCTACACTGTTACAATAGTACTATATCTCTACACTGTTACAGTACTATAACTCTACACTGTTACAATAATACTATATCTCTACACTGTTACAGTACTGTAACTCTACACTGTTACAATAATACTATATCTCTACACACTTACAGTACTATATCTCTACACTGTTACAATAATACTATATCTCTACACTGTTACAGTACTATAACTCTACACTGTTACAATAATACTATATCTCTACACTGTTACAGTACTATAACTCTACACTGTTACAGTACTATATCTCTACACTGTTACAGTACTGTAACTCTACACTGTTACAATAATACTATATCTCTACACTGTTACAGTACTATATCTCTACACTGTTACAGTACTATATCTCTACACTTTTACAGTACTATATCTCTAAACTGTTACAGTACTATAACTCTACACTGTTAAAGTACTATATCTCTAAACTCATCCATTCTACTATCAGAGAGTAGTTAGTTAATATGATCCATTCTACTATCAGAGAGTAGTTAGTTAATATGATCCATTCTACTACCAGAGAGTAGTTAGTTAATATGATCCATTCTACTATCAGAGAGGAGTTAGTTAATTTGACTCCATATTAACCTGTATGTTTGTGTGTTGCAGTGCCACCCTGCTAGCGTTCCTAGTTGAGCTGTTAAAGAGCTCCGTGACCATGCAGGAACAGATGTTGGGAGGGAAAGGATTCCTGGTGATCGGGTACCTGCTGGAGAAGGTGCTACTTTGCTACTCTCGTTGACCACCCTTGACCTTTTATTTTGCTCATTTGGTACTACCATATCGTAGCTCTTCCACTTACGTGTTTTTAACTTGTCATTTCTGTTTTGTTACACGTATTATGTGCTGCGCTCAAAGCTGAATTGTTTTTAATTCATCTAGGTTTCTATTTTCTCTCTCTCTCTCTAGTCGTCCAGGGTACATATCACCAGAGCGGTGCTGGAACAGTTCCTGTCCTTTGCTAAGTACCTGGACGGGTTAACCCACGGAGCGCCGCTCCTCAAACAGCTGTGTGACCACGTCCTCTTCAACGCTGCCATCTGGATACACACACCCGCCAAGGTAGGACTGAGAGAGAGTGATGTGATGTGTGTGATTTCTTGTTTCTAGTTTTTGATTATTATTTGTGTACTTGTTTGACATTTTTACTGCACTGTTAAGAGCTGGTAACAGAAGCTGTCGCTGCACCCGCTGTAACATCTGCTAAACTGTGTTTGCGACCAATACATGTTGATTTGATTTGTGTCTCTGTCAGGATGTGTGTGTGTGGGTGTGCGTGTGTGTCCTGTTCAGTACCATCTGGATACAACACATTACCACCAATATGAACACATCATAGCACAGCCAGCCTGACTAATACTGTACAGATCCTAGTACTGTAAAGACCCTAGAACTGTCCACATCCTAGTACTGTCCACATCTTACTACTGTCCACATCTTAGTACTGTCCACATTCTAGTACTGTCCAGATCCTAGTACTGTCCACATCCTAGTACTGTCCACATTCTAGTACTGTCCACATCTTAGTACTGTCCACATCCTAGTACTGTCCACATCCTAGTACTGTCCATATCCTAATACTGGCCACATCCTAGTACTGTCCACATCCTAGTACTGTCCACATCCTAGTATTGTCCACATCCTAGTACTGTCCACATTCAAGTACTGTCAACATCCTAGTACTGTCCAGGTCATATAACTGTCCATATCCTAGTACTGTCCACATCCTAGTACTGTCCACATCCTAGTACTGTCCACATCCTAGTATTGTCCACATCCTAGTACTGTCCACATTCTAGTACTGTCAACATCTTAGTACTGTCCAGGTCATATAACTGTACACATCCTAGTACTGTCCACATCCTAGTATTGTCCACATCCTAGAACTGTCCACATTCTAGTACTGTCAACATCCTAGTACTGTCCAGGTCATATATCTGTACACATCCTAGTACTGTCCATATCCTAGTACTGTCCACATTCTAGGACTGTCCACATCCTAGTACTGTCCACATCCTAGTACTATCCACATTCTATAACTTTCCAGATCCTAGTACTGTCCAGATTCTAGTACTGTCCACATCCTAGTACTGTCCAGATTCTAGTACTGTCCAGATCCACGTACAGTCCAGGTCTTATAAATGTCCAGATCCTCTGTACTGTCCAGATACTAGTACTGTCCAAATCTTAGTACTGCCCAGATTCAGTGCTGTCCAGAATCTAGTACTGTCCAGATCATAGAACTGTCCAGATCATAGATCTGTCCTGATCATAGTACTGTCCTGATCATAGAACTGTCCAGATAGTACTGTCCTGATCATAGTACTGTCAAGATCCTAGTACTGCCCAGATCATAGTACTGCCCTGATCATAGAACTGTCCTGATCATAGATCTTTCCTGATCATGGTACTGTCCTGATTATAGTACTGTCCTGATTATAGTACTGTCCAGATCATTGTACTGTCCAGATCATTGTTCTGTCCTGATTATAGTACTGTCCAGATCATATAACTTTCTACACCGTAGTTCTGTCCTGATCATACTACTGTCCAGATCCTAGTACTTCCCAGATCATAGTACTGCCCTTAACCTAGTACTGCCCAGTTCATAGTACTGTCCAGATCATAGTACTGTCAGGATCATAGTACTGTCCTGATTATAGTACTGTCCAGATCATATAGCTTTCCTGATCATAGTGCTGTCCTGATCATAGTACTGTCCAGATCATAGTACTGTCCTGATCATAGTACTGTACAGATCGTAGAACTTTCCTGGTTATAGTACTGTCCAGTTCATAGTACTGTCCAGATCATAGTACTGTCAGGATCATAGTACTGTCCTGATTATAGTACTGTCCAGATCATAGAACTTTCCTGGTCATAGTACTGTCCTGATCATAGTACTGTCCTGATCCTAGTACTGTCCAGATCTTAGTACTGTCTTGATCATAGTACTGTACAGATCGTAGAACTTTCCTGGTCATAGTACTGTCCAGTTCATAGTACTGTCCAGATCATAGTACTGTCCTGATCATAGTACTGTCCTGATCATAGTACTGTCCAGATCATAGTACTGTCCTGATGATAGTACTGTCCTGATCATAGTACTGTCCAGATCATAGTACTGTCCTGATCATAGAACTGTCCTGATCATAGAACTGTCCTGATCATAGTACTGTCCAGATCATAGTACTGTCCAGAACATATAACTTTCTTCCCGAGGTAGCTGACTCCCTACAGCAACAGGATGGATTGTTTGAATGAGAAAGTCAAGGCATGAGAAAGCGTGTGTATAATAAGAGGGTTAAAGAACGTGAAAGAGAACAGAGAAGAAGCTTGAACCTCCCGAGACGTCACTACAGACACCCTGGTGGATCGATTCCAGGCTGTATCACAACCGACCGCTATTGGGAGTCCCATAGGGCGGTGCACAATTGGCCCAGCATCGTTTGGGTTTGGCCTTCATTGTAAATAGAATTTGTTCTTAAATGACTTGCCTAGTTAAATAAAGGTTAAGTAGCATGAAATAAAGGAGAGAACAGAGAGATGCAGTGACATTTGAAACAACCCCAGGACTAAGAAGAGAGAAAGAGAGAGATTTATTCAGTAGTAGAAGTGAGTGTTTTGTCCCTTTAAGTTATTTTTCCCAGGTTGCGTCCCAAATGGCACCCTATTCCGTATATAGTGCACTACTTTTAACCAGAGCCCTGTGGGCCCAAGTCAAAAGTAGTGCACTATAGGGAATAGGGAGCAATTTAGTGCACAGCCCACCTCACTGTTCTATTCTAGAATGTTCCTGTCTCTCCTCTTCTCCAGGGGAGAATGTGTTTCCAGGTCATATCCTGACCTTCAACCTCTGACCCTGGCTTGTGATTGGCTGCTCGGAGCAGAGCGGTTGTCTCCATGCCAGCCTGTTTTAGTTCTAGACTGCTGCTGCTACAGATGTAGGATCTTCTTTTAAACCAGTTTGCTACAGCAGGAAAATAATCCTGCAGCAACAGAAAATGTGAATTATTATGTGGATTATAATTCATTGACATTTTTGTAAGGGGTTGATCAATTTTGTTGCATGGAAAAATTAAGTTGGAATTTCAAAGTGGAAATTACAAAATTTCAGAGGCTTTTTTTTTTAAACATCGAATACACTGTTGTTCATTTCCTGCGTTGCAGAATCAAATTAAGATCCGACATCTGTTTCCTGCTGCTTCTGCTGACGGCTCCACATCATCCCCCTACAGCAGTGTTTCTTCATCCTGGTCCTGGGGACCCAAGGGGATGCACATATTTAGTTGTTGCCCTACACACCTGACTCAAGTGGTATACTATGTGTACTATGTAAAGAATAGGATGTCATTTTGGATGCAGCCTCACTGTCCTCTCTATACCCTTACCTTATGGAATGTCCCGTTGGACAGGTGATTAAAGAAAGACGGAGGAGATGGAAAATAGAGAGGAGAAAGGGAGGAGAGAGAGAAAAGAGAGGAGAGAGAGAGAAGAGAGAGAGAGAGACGCCTACAGTTATACTTGGCACTCTGATGAACACAGTAGCTCAGTTCTTAATGATGCCAATTTGAGCTGGCTAATGAATTAGCTGGCAGTGGGTATAGTGCCAGTCCAGTGAATTAGCTGTGGCAGTGGGTATAGTGCCAGTCCAGGTAATTAGCTGTGGCAGTGGGTATAGTGCCAGTCCAGTGAATTAGCTGTGGCAGTGGGTATAGTGCCAGTCCAGTGAATTAGCTGTGGCAGTGGGTATAGTGCCAGTCCAGTGAATTAGCTGTTGCAGTTGGTATAGTGCCAGTCCAGTGAATTAGCTGTGGCAGTGGGTAAAGTGCCAGTCCAGTAAATTAGCTGTGGCAGTGGGTATAGTGCCAGTCCAGTGAATTAGCTGTGGCAGTGGGTATAGTGCCAGTCCAGTGAATTAGCTGTGGCAGTGGGTATAGTGCCAGTCCAGTGAATTAGCTGTGGCAGTGGGTATAGTGCCAGTCCAGTGAATTAGCTGTGGCAGTGGGTAAAGTGCCAGTCCAGGGAATTAGCTGTGGCAGTGGGTATAGTGCCAGTCCAGTGAATTAGCTGTGGCAGTGGGTATAGTGCCAGTCCAGTGAATTAGCTGTGGCAGTGGGTAAAGTGCCAGTCCAGGGAATTAGCTGTGGCAGTGGGTATAGTGCCAGTCCAGTGAATTAGCTGTGGCAGTGGGTAAAGTGCCAGTCCAGTAAATTAGCTGTGGCAGTGGGTATAGTGCCAGTCCAGTGAATTAGCTGTGGCAGTGGGTAAAGTGCCAGTCCAGGGAATTAGCTGTGGCAGTGGGTATAGTGCCAGTCCAGTGAATTAGCTGTGACAGTGGGTATAGTGCCAGTCCAGTGAATTAGCTGTTTCAGTTGGTATAGTGCCAGTCCATTGTATGCTACTGCTACATCGTTAGGAACACCTCATTAAGAGATACCTCATTAAGGTGAGCCATCTCATTACGGCTATTTCTAACCACCCTGGACATTCCAATGAGCTCCGAGCTGAGTGCCTGTGCTGTCTGCCTGTGTGAGAGTTAGAGGAGAGAGAGATATGTAGAGGGTTGCAGAGAGATGAACCAAGAGAAGAGTCCCATAATCCAGCTGGTCCTCGGGCTCTGTTCACAAACGCAAACAGAACCCACAGAGCCCCAGGACAGCAACACAATTGGACCCAACCAAATCATGAGAAAACAAAAGGATAATTACTTGATACATTGGAAAGAATTATCAAAAAAACTGAACAAACTAGAATGCTATTTGGCCCTAAACAGAGAGTACACAGTGGCAGAATACTTCACAACTGTTACTGACCCAAAAATAAGGAAAGCTTTGACTATGTACAGACTCAGTGAGCATAGCCTTGCTATTGAGAAAGGCAGCCGAAGGCAGACCTGGCTCTCAAGAGAAGACTATGTGCACACTGCCCACAAAACGAGGTGGAAACTGATCTGCACTTCCTAACCCCCTGCGAAATGTATGACCATATTAGAGACATATATTTCCCTCAGATTATTCCCCCAACATTCCAAGATGGAATTTGGCTTTGTTTTTGTCTTGTCCCATCTATACATAATTTTCCTTGTTTTTTTTCTTCATTATTTTCATGTATATTTTTCATATATATTTTAATATCACTTTCCATCTTCGGACTGAATATACTCTCCTGCAACCCACCTCACCCAATGCGGTACGGATTTGCTATTTTATAATTAAGATCGGAAACCCCATCAAAAGCCGACTGGCTACCAGCTAACTGGCTACTAGCTAACCGCAGCCCGATAGCTATCTAGCTATCTAGAGCATCGGAATGCTAGCTTAAGAGGCCCATCGGACAATTTCTTTGGCCACTATACCTAGTCTGCCAATTGGCCTGGTTTACCACTCGGAACCTTGCTGATTCGTCTTCTGAGCCGGAACAGAAGCTAGCCAGCTAACTAGCTACTAGCTAGCGGACACCAGCTACCTATAGCACGGACAACTCTCGCCCGCCTACCCAGCGCGACTCAAACCAATGCAAATCAAACCTTTTTTCAACTGGGTCATCACAGCTAGCTAGCTACTCCTGGCTAACGTCTTTGTCCAGAATCAAAAACCAATTAGCCTGGAACCAGCCTGCTAGGCCCATCTGCTAGGTCCATCTCCCGGCTAGCCGTAGAGGTCCATCAGCCACTAATTGGGCTTCAATACCTATTTCACCAACTGGCCCGGACCCCTTGCTGACCCATCACAACTGGACCACCGACGTGATTCGCCCGAGGGGTTCTTTCTCAACGGGCCCCGCCGTCGCAACGTCCCCCAAATGCCCACCTGCTAGCATGCTAGCCGCGGCCTACTAGCTGTCCAGAGCACATCGGACTGTTAGTTTAAGAGCCCCATCGGACAAATTCTTTGGCCACTATACCTATTTTGCCAACTGGCCTGGTTTACCACACGGAGCCCCGCTCTCCGTTTGCCAACGGAACAATGCGAGGGGGCCAAAACAGACTTTCTCCCGTCAAGACGACCCCCCAAGGCCCTTCTGCTAGCTATTAGCCCCGGCCTGCTAGCTGCCTGAAGCCGCACACTGGACTCTTATGACCATTCGGCTACGCATGCCTCTCGATAACGTCAATATGCCTTGTCCATTGCTGTTTTGGTTAGTAATTATTGCCTTATTTCACTGTAGAGCCTCTAGCCCTGCTCAATACGCCTTAGTTAACACTTTAGTCCCACCTCCCACACATGCGGAGACATCACCTGGTTTAAACAATATTTCTAGAGACAATATCTCTTTCATCGTCACTCTATGCACAGGTTTACCCCCAATGTATTCACGTCCTACCATACCTTTGTCTGTACAATTCACCTTGAATCTATTCTTCCGTACCCAGAAATCTGCTCCTTTCACTATCTGGTCCGAAGAATACTAGACGACCAGACATGTTAGCCTTTAGCCGTACCCTTATCCTACTCCTCCTCTGTTCCTCTGGTGATGTGGAGGTTAACCCAGGCCCTGCAGTGCCTAGCCCCACTCCCACTCCCCAGGCGCTATCATTTGTTGACTTCTGTAACCGTAAAAGCCTTGGTTCCAACTTACTCCTCCTTAAGTTTGTTCTATTCACTGCCCTAGCACACTCTGCCAACCCGGATGTCCTAGCCGTGTCTGAATCCTGGCTTAGGAAGTCCACAAAAACCCTGACATTTCCATCCCTAACTATAACATTTTTCGACAAGACAGAACTGCCAGAGGGGGCGGTGTTACAATCTACTGCCTGCAGAGCTCTGCCTTTCTATCCAGGTCTGTACCCAAACAATTCGAGCTTCTACTCCTAAAAATCCACCTTTCCAGAAACAAGTCTCTCACTGTTGCCGCTTGCTATAGACCACCCTCTGCCCCCAGCTGTGCCCTTGACACCATTTGTGAACTGATCGCCCCCCATCTATCTTCAGAGCTCGTGCTGCTAGGTGACATAAACTGGGACATGCTAAACACCCCGGCCACCCTACAGTCTAAGCTTGATGCCCTCAATCTCACACAAATGATCAATGAACCCCACCAGGTACAACCACAGATCAGTAAACACAGGCACCCTCATAGATATCATCCTAATCAACTTGCCCTCTAAATACACCTCTGCTGTTTTCAACCAAGATCTCAGCGATCACTGCCTCATTGCCTGCATCCGTAATGGGTCTGCGGTCAAACGACCACCCCTAATCACTGTCAAACGCTCCCTAAAACACTTCAGCGAGCAGGCTTTTCTAATCGACCTGGCCCGGGTATTCTGGAAGGATATTGACCTCATCCCGTCAGTAGAAGATGCCTGTTCATTCTTTAAGAGTGCCTTCCTCACCATCTTAAATAAGCATGCCCCTTTCAAAAAATGTAGAACCAGGAACAGATATAGCCCTTGGTTGACTTGACTGCCCATGACCAGCACAAAAACATTCTGTGGCGTTCTGCATTAGCATCGAACAGCCCACGCAATATGCAACTTTTCAGGGAAGTTAGGAACCAATATACACAGGCAGTTAGGAAAGCTAAGGCTAGCTTTTTCAAGCAGAAATGTGCATCCTGTAGCACAAACTCAAAAAAGTTCTGGGACACTGTAAAGTCTATGGAGAATAAGAGCACCTCCTCTCAGCTGCCCACTGCATTGAGGCTAGGAAATAGTGTCACCACTGACAAATCCACTATAATTGAGAACTTCAATAAGCATTTTTCTACGGCTGGCCATGCTTTCCACCTGGCTACCCCTACCCTGGTCAACAGCTGTAAGATAGATAGCAGATGTTCTGAAAGAGCTGCAAAATCTGGTCCCCTACAAATCAGCCGGGCTAGACAATCTGGCCCCTCTCTTTCTAAAATTATCTGCCGAAATTGTTGCTATTACTAGCCTGTTCAACCTCTCTTTTGTATCGTCTGAGATTCCCAATGATTGGAAAGCTGCAGCGATCATCCCCCTCTTCAAGGGGAGTGACATTCTAGACCCAAATTGCTACAGACCCATATCTATCCTACCCTGCCTTTCAAAGGTCTTTGAAAGCCAAGTTAACAAACAGATTACCGACCATTTCGAAACCCACCGTACCTTCTCTGCTATGCAATCTGGTTTCAGAGCTGGTCATGGGTGCACCTCAGCCACACTCAAGGTCCTAAACGATATCATAACCGCTATCGATGAGAGACGAAGTGTTATCAAAGATGATAGAAGACAGGCCGTACTGTGCAGCCGTATTCATTGACCTGGCCAAGGCTTTCAACTCTGTCAATTACCACATTCTTATTGGCAGACTCAACAGCCTTGGTTTCTCAAATGATTGCCTCACCTGGTTCACCAACTACTTCTCTGATAGAGTTCAGTGTGTCAAAACGGAGGGCCTGTTGTCCGGATCTCTGGCAGTCTCTATGGGGGTGCCTCAGGGTTCAATTCTCGGGCCGACTCTCTTCTCTGTATACATCAATGATGTCGCTCTTGCTGCCGGTGATTCTCTGATCCACCTCTACGCAGACGACACCATTCTGTATACTTCTGGCCCTTCTTTGGACACTGTGTAAACTAACCTCCAGACAAGCTTCAATGCCATACAACTCTCCTTCCATGGCCTCCAACTGCTCTTAAATGCAAGTAAAACTAAATGCATGCTTTTCAACCGATCACTGCCCGCTCCTGCCTGCCCGTCCAGCATCACTACTACCTAGGTGTCTGGCTAGACTGTAAACTCTCTTTCCGGACTCACATTAAATATCTCTAATCCAAAATTTAATTCAGAATCGGCTTCCTATTTCGCAACAAAGCATCCTTCACTCATGCTGCCAAACAGACCCTCGTAAAACTGACCATCCTACCGATCCTCGACTTCGGCGTAGTCATTTATAAAATAGCTTCCAACACTCTAGTCAACAAATTGGATGCAGTCTGTCACAGTACCATCCGTTTTGTCACCAAATCCCCATATACTACCCACCACTGCGACCTGTACGCTCTCGTTGGCTGGCCCTCGCTTCATACTCATCGCCAATCCCACTGACTCCAGGTCATCTACATGTCTCTGATAGGTTTAGCCCCGCCTTATCTCAGCTCACTGGTCACCATAGCAGCAACCACCCGCAGCACTCGCTCCAACCGGTATATCTCACTGGTCACCCCAAAAGCCAATTCCTCCTTTGGCCGCCTTTCCATCCAGTTCTCTGCTGCCAATGGCTGGAACGAACTACAGAAATCACTGAAGCTGGAGACTCATATCTCCCTCACTAGCTTTAAGCACCAGCTGTCAGTGCAGCTCACAGATCTCTGCACCTGCACATAGCCCATCTGTAAACAGCCCATCCTACTACCTCATCCACATACTGTATTTATTTATTTATATTGCTCCTTTGCATCCCAGTAACTTGCACATTTATCTTCTGCACATCTACCATCCCAGTGTTTAATTGCTATATTGTAATTACCTCGCCCCATGGCCTATTTGTTGCCCTGTCCACCTTTTCTTACCTCATTTTCACTCACTGTATATAGACTTATTATTTATTTAAAAAAAAATTCTACTGTATTATTGGCTGTATGTCTGTGTATTCCATGTGTAACTCTTTGTTGTTGTATGTATCAAACTGCTGTCCTTTATCTTGGCCAGGTCGCAGTTGTAAATGAGAACTTGTTCTCAACTAGCCTACCTGGTTAGATAAAGGTAAAATAAGTGAAATAAATAAATAAAAGATTATACAGACCCAACATTTTTATAAACTCCCATATCTATTGGGTGAAATACCTCAGTGTGATTTGTGACCTGTTTCCTCAAGGAAAGGGGCAACCAGTGAAAAACAAACACAATTGTAAATACAACCCATATTTATGTTTATTTATTTTCCCTTTTGCACTTTAACTATTTGCACATCGTTACAACACTGTATATAGACATAATATGACATTTGAAATGTCTTTATTCTTTTGGAACTTCTGTGAGTGTAATGTTTACCGTTATTTTTATTATTTATTTCACTTGTGTTTATTATCTATTTCACTTGCTTTGGCAATGTAAACATATGTTTCCAATGCCAATAAAGTCATTTGAATTGAATTGGAGAGAGAGAGAGACAGAGACAGAGAGAGAGACAGAGAGAGAGAGACAGAGCGAGAGACAGGGAGAGAGACAGAGAGAGAGAGAGAGAGAGAGACAGAGAGAGAGACAGAGAGAGAGAGAGAGAGAGACAGAGAGAGAGACAGAGAGAGAGACAGAGAGAGAGACAGAGACAGACAGAGAGACAGAGAGAGAGACAGAGAGAGAAAGAGAGAGAGAGAGAGAGAGAGAGAGAGAGAGAGAGAGAGACAGAGACAGAGACAGAGACAGAGACAGAGGGAGAGTTAACTCCCTGGTATACCCTCCATTATCTTCTTATTTTGAAGGAACTGGTAATCCCAAGTACAGTAGCCTCTAAATCTCAGCCCTGCCACCCTCAGCTTTACTTACAGCTCTCCTGATGGGAGTTTTGGAGTGCAGGTTAAGACGTTTTGTTGTTACATTTTGTGGGCATTATCGATACCACACTGTACATAGCCATAATATTAGAAATGTCTTTATTATTTTGAAACTTTTGTAAGTCTAATGTTGGCAGTTCATTTATTATTGTTTATTTCACTTTTGTTTATTATCTATTTCACTTGCTTTGGCAATGTAAACATATGTTTCCTATGCCAATAAAGTCATTTTAATTGAATTGAATTGAGAGAGAGAGATAGAGAGAGAGACAGAGAGAGAGAGAGAGATAGAGAGAATGTTATTTTTAAATGTCAAAGCTGAGAGGGTGTTTGTGGGTAGTCCTTAGATGAGGCTAGTTGTGCCTGAGGCGGTAAAAAACAAACTAACTGAATAACAGCAGCCAGTGGAGAGAGGAGGGGAGTGGAGGGGTTGAGAGAGGATAGGAGCGGGGAAAGCTAAAGAAAAGGGGAGAGGAGAGAGGACAGGAGAGGAGAGGACATTGGGGCTTGGTTTAACCTAACATAGCATGCATAAAAGAAAATGCCTGAGAGGAGTTCCCACCACCGGTTGAAGTGGAAAAACAATAATCTACCCAGAACATTCGCTAGGATTCTTAATAAGCTACCCAGAACATTAGCTAAGATTCTCAATAATCTACCCAGAACATTAGCTAAGATTCTCAATAAGCTACACAGAACATTAGCTAGGATTCTCAATAAGCTACCCAGAACATTAGCTAAGATTCTCAATAATCTACCCAGAACATTAGCTAAGATTCTCAATAAGCTACACAGAACATTAGCTAAGATTCTCAATAAGCTACCCAGAACATTAGCTAAGATTCTCAATAAGCTACACAGAACATTAGCTAGGATTCTCAATAAGCTACCCAGAACATTAGCTAAGATTCTCAATAAGCTACCCAGAACATTAGCTAGGATTCTCAATAAACTACCCAAAACATTAGCTAAGATTCTCAATAAGCTACCCAGAACATTAGCTAAGATTCTCAATAAGCTATGCAGAACATTAGCTAGGATTCTCAATAAGCTACCCAGAACATTAGCTAGGATTCTCAATGAACTACGCAGAACATTAGCTAGGATTCTCAATAAGCTACCCAGAACATTAGCTAGGATTCTCAATAATCTACACAGAACATTAGCTAAGATTCTCAATAATCTACCCAGAACATTAGCTAGGATTCTCAATAAGCTACCCAGAACATTAGCTAGGATTCTCAATAAGCTACCCAGAACATTAGCTAGGTTTCTCAATAAGCTACCCAGAACATTAGCTAAGATTCTCAATAATCTACCCAGAACATTAGCTAAGATTCTCAATAAGCTATGCAGAACATTAGCTAGGATTCTCAATAAGCTACCCAGAACATTAGCTAGGATTCTCAATGAACTACGCAGAACATTAGCTAGGATTCTCAATAAGCTACCCAGAACATTAGCTAGGATTCTCAATAATCTACACAGAACATTAGCTAAGATTCTCAATAATCTACCCAGAACATTAGCTAGGATTCTCAATAATCTACCCAGAACATTAGCTAGGATTCTCAATAAGCTACCCAGAACATTAGCTAGGTTTCTCAATAAGCTACCCAGAACATTAGCTAAGATTCTCAATAATCTACCCAGAACATTAGCTAAGATTCTCAATAAGCTACCCAGAACATTAGCTAAGATTCTCAATAAGTTCTAGTGAGTGTTTTTATCTGACATTAGGATGACAACATCCCAAAAAACATTTAGAGAATGTTTTTGATAACAAATATTTTTTAAACTGCAATATGTAACCTTTTTTGGGCGACCCGACCAAATTCACATAGAAAAGTGTGTAATAGATCTGTCATTCTCATTTAAAGCAAGTCTAAGAAGTGGACTACTGTATGTGCGCTATTTCTATGCTTCCAGTTCTTGCATTTTTTTTTTTACTTTCGGTTTTGTACACCATCTTCAAACAGCTGAAAATACTATCTATTTTACAGCGTTTTTTAGATCGTACAAGGATTCTCTACACTACACATGCTTGTTTTGTCACATAAACTGAAATTTGTCAAACTATTAGAATTTTATCACCAGCAAAATTTTCTTGGAATGTTCTCCTAACATTCACTCAAATGTTGTGCACAACAACTGTAACAACCACCACAGAACATTCCTCAAACGTTCTCATTAGGTTTCCAGGTAATGTAATATCACAATGTTTTACCAAAATTGGAATTTCCCAGAAGATTTGTTTGGTCATGGCAAACGTTCTCAGAACACATAAAACTGTCCACTTGTGGGGATGATTTTATAATGTTAATATAAAGCACGTTTCCAGAAACATTCCTAGAACACATTTAATCTGTTTCCAGAAACATTCCTAGAACACATTTCATCTGTTTCCAGAAACATTCCTAGAACACATTCCAGAAAAACTCCTAGAACACATTTAATCTGTTTCCAGAAACATTCCTAGAACACATTTCATCTGTTTCCAGAAACATTCCTAGAACACATTTCATCTGTTTCCAGAAACATTCCTAGAACACATTTAATCTGTTTCCAGAAACATTCATAGAACACATTTCATCTGTTTCCAGAAACATTCCTAGAACACATTTCATCTGTTTCCAGAAACATTCCTAGAACACATTTCATCTGTTTCCAGAAACATTCTTATAACACATTTCATCTGTTTCCAGAAACATTCCTAGAACACATTTCATCTGTTTCCAGAAACATTTCTATAACTTATTTCATCTGTTTCCAGAAACATTCCTATAACACATTTAATCTGTTTCCATAAACATTCCTAGAACACATTTCATCTGTTTCCAGAAACATTCCTAGAACACATTTCATCTGTTTCCAGAAACATTCCTAGAACACATTTCATCTGTTTCCAGAAACATTCTTATAACACGTCATCTGTTTCCAGAACATTCCTAAAACACATTTAATATGTTTTCAGAAACATTCCTATAACACATTTCATCTGTTTCCAGAAACATTCCTATAACACATTTAACTACTTTAGGGAGCAGTGGGGCGCTCCCAACACTACCCGGTGAAATGTGAGGCGCCAAATTCAAAATCCAAAAGTTGAATTATTAAACATTCATCAATGTACAAGTGTGGCATAGTCATCAAAAGCTCTGATTCTTGGCAATATCACAGCGTTGTCAGATTTCAAAAAGGCTTTACGGAGAAAGCACAACATTTGATTGTTTGAGGATAGCCCCTCTCATATTTTATGCATTAGCATAAATCCATAACCAACGCGGGTCTCACAAAACGCTTAAAATCGCTAATATAAAATTGCTTACCTTTGATGAACTTCTGCTGAGGGCTTCCCAAGTGTCCAACGAAGACAATCCATGCTTCTTTTGTTAGAAAAAGTCATTTATCATATCCATACATCTCCATTTGGTTGGCGTGTTATGATCATAAAATCCACCGTCGAGTCACCATTGAACCGTGATGAGAACTCGTTCAAATTATACATATCATATTTCTCCAAACAAATCAAACATAATTTTTTATGTTTCCTTAGGTATCATTTTATGTATATTTACTATAATATTTCAACCAGATTGTAGCCTGACTGATAAGAAAGGAAAATAAAGTGAGGCGCGCTCTCTCGTTCTCGTGACCGGAAAAGGTATTTCTCATTTCCACTTCCTTCAGTAAATCTTCTTCTATACGGTTCCCTTTAGCCCTATTGTTTTGAAACCTTGTCTGAAGACTGTTGACATCCTGTGGAAGCCATAGGTACTGCAGTCTCAGTCCTACAAAACAGAGAAATTAATAGGCACAATGTTTATCTGTTTCCAGAAACATTAATTTACAAAAAAAAAAAAATCCTCAGGTTTTCGCCGGCTATATCACTTCGGTTATACTCACATACATTATATTAACACCTTTAGAATCTTCAGAGTGTTTCCTATCCAATAGTACTAATTATGTGCATATCCTATTTTCTGGGCCTGAACGGCAGGCATTTTACTTTGGGCACGCCAGACTCTCCAAAACCGTCTCCTCGGCAGCCGCTCCCTTAAAAGTGAATCTGTTTCCAGAAACATTCCCATAACACATTTAATCTGTTTCCAGAAACATTCCTATAAGACATTTCATCTGTTTCCAAAATGTTTCATTAAGTTGTGGGAATAGTCTGGTGGAAACATTGTTGGAACATCACAAAAGAAATGCTCCCAAAAAACACAAACTGGCCACTTTAGTTGGATAGAGATTCTTTTAAATTACATGTGTTCTTGTGTATTCATATGCTTCTTAAATACAGACTCAGAACCTTCAAACACGGATCCACCTGTACCAGAAAACCCGAGACCCAATCCGGAACCTGAGCGGGTCCGGATCGATAATTCTAAATAGTGTCACGGGTCTGGGTTAGATCTGATATGAGTGTTGTTTGGATTCTACATTTTGAACATTGCGATATGAAATAAATGACAGGAAAGAAGCATAGAATCAAAGGAGAAAAAGACTAGGGCCTCTGTAAAAAGACATATAGCTGTGGAATGTGTTGGAATGTGTTGGGGGATGGGAGCAGAGCACCGTGATGAAACAAGAAAAGACAGATGGACATCTGTGGATTAGGTGAAGGAGGGGTTGAGGTCAGGAGGTGAGGACAGGTCACCTGAAGGGAGTAATAAAGGTTTGGTATCTTGTTACTCTTTTCCTGTTAACCTCTCTGCGCACGGTGGGACGGTCACGTTAGCATAATAATAAAACCAGCGCTAAAATAAATGGCTTACCTTTGAGGATCTTCTGCTGATGGTAATCCGAAGTGTCCAAGCAAGACAATCAATGTTCCTTTTGTTCGAAAAAGTCCCTCTTTATATCCATAAAGCTCCGTTTGGTTGGCGCGTTCTGTTCAGGAAATCCACCGTTCACTCGTCCATTATACAAGACATACAGAGCGTTCAAAATATACCTATAAACTTTGTCCAAACAAGTCAAACAATGTTTCTAATCGATCCTTAGGTACACTATTATGTATATTAATTATAATATTTCACATGGATAATAACCTGGGAGATAGAAATGGAAAAAAACGAGGTGCGCGCCAAACCCAAAAGGTACTTCCTCACTCCACTTGGATACACTTCTTCTACTCCCTTATTTGTCAAGATAAACGCTTGAAACCTTGTCTAAAGACTGTTGACATCTAGTGGAAGCCATAGGTACTGCAACCTGGGAGCATTTCCAATAGCAACTCAATGGAAAATGAGCCAGCTCACAGAAACACATTTTCTCTGATGGATTTCCCTCGGGTTTTCGCCTGCCATATCAGTTCTGTTATACCCACAGACATTATTTTAACAGTTTTTGAAACTTCAGAGTGTTTTCTATCCAATACTACTAATTATGTGCATATCCTAGTAACAGGCAGTTTACTTTGGGCACGTTTTTCATCCGAACTTCAAAATACTGCCCCAGGTTAAAACAGGTTAAACCATAAGAAGGATTGGAGAAAAGGAGGAGTGTGTTCAGGGGGATATATATATGAGTGGGACAAATGTTGGGTTGTCTGAATTACAGCTGTACAGAACCTTTGGGAAGAATTCAACTTGGTTAACCTCTCAGGGATTGCTGGGGCGCTAGCGCCCGAATCCCGACACTACCAGGTGAAATGTAAGGCGCCAAATTCAAAATCCAAAAGTTGAATTATTAAACATCCACCAATATACAAGTGTTCCATACTCATCAAAAGCTCTGTTTCTTGGCAATATCACAGCGTTGTCAGATTTCAAAAAGGCTTTACGGCGAAAGCAGCACATTTGATTGTTTGAGGGTAGCACCTCACATATTTTTCCCATAGCCATGAATCGATTAGCCATCATGGCACACACATAACACATTTCACAGCGAAACAAATCAATTACCTGTTGAAGAACATCTGCTGAGGTCATCCTAAGTGTCCAACGAAGACAATCCATGGTTCTTTTGTTAGAAAAAGTAATGTATTTTATCCATAAATCTCCATTTGGTTCGCGTTATAATCAGAAACGACAGCTTCCACTCCTCCATTGAAACGTGACGCAAACCCGCTCATCTTATACCTATAAACTTGTCCAAGAACAATCAAACATAGTTTTAAATGTATCCTTAGGAACACTTTACGTATATTTACTATTATAAATCAACCGAATATGAACTGATCGATAAAGACGGTAAAGACACTGCGCGCTTTCTCGAACGCGACTGGGTACTGTTGACATAAAAGTACACTTCCTGGTTTGCTCTTATTCTCTGGTCTAATTCATCCAAAATGAAAATTTACACTGTCTCGAGACTGTTGACATCTAAAGTAAGCGATGGGTACTGCATTCATATGTCCTTATATGGTCATTTTCATGAGGGAGGGGTTCCAAATGAGCAATGTGTCAAAATCACTTTTTCCAGTACAGAAATTCCTCGGGGTTTCGCCTGCCATGTGCGTTCTGTTTCACTCACAGACAAATGGTTAACACTTTTGGAAAATTCAGAGTGTTTCCTATCCAATGGTACAAAAATATGTGCATATCCTATTTTCTGGGCCTGAATGGGAGGCATTTTACTTTGGGCACGCCAGGCTCTCCAAAACCGACCCCTCAGCTGCCACTCCCTAACAAGTTAACTACTTACGGAGTGGTGGGGCGCTAGTGGTGGGGTGATTGTTTGAGGGTAGCACCTCCAAATTTTTTTTTCCATTAGCATAAATTCATAAACCATCGCGGTTCACACAAAACACATTTCACAGCGAAAACAAATCCCATACCTTTTGAAGAACTTCTGCTGAGGGCTTCCCAAGTGTCCAACGAAGACATCCAATGGTTCTTTTGTTAGAAAAAGTAATTTATTATATCCATAAATCTCTGTTTGGTTGGCGCGTTATGATCATAAAATACAGCGTCCACTCACCCATTGAACCGTGAAGAGAACGCGTTCAACCTATACCTATACACTTGTCCAGGAACAATCAAACATCATTGATAATTTATCCTTAGGAACACTTTTATGTATATTTACTATAATATTTCAACCGGATTATAAACTGGACAATAGGAAAGGAAAAAATCACAGCTCGCGCGAGCCCATGAACGTGCATCCTCTTCTGTTTACATCCGATGACTAGTTCAAAATTCTTCTTCTATTTACAATCCAGAGCAACTATAACATCACCAAACACTGTCTAGAGACTGTTGACATCCAGTGGAAGCAATAGGTACTGCAATCTTACTCCCAGAAATGGCTGTTTTCAATAGGGAGGGGTTCAAAATGAGGCAATGTGTCAAAAGCACTTTTTCCAGGACAGAAATTCCTCGGGTTTTTGCCTGCTATATCCGTTCTGTTATACTCACAGACATAATGTTAACACTTTTAGAAATTTCAGAGTGTTTCCTATCCAATAGTACTAATTATGTGCATATCCTATTTTCTGGGCCTGAGTGGGAGGCATTTTACTTTGGGCACGCCAGACTCTCCAAAACCGTCACCTCGGGAGCCGCTCCCTAAGAAGGTAAAGCTTCTCTAGTGTCCGTGGGTTATTTACTCTGTCACGGGTCTGGGGTATGTGTAATTTTAACTGACTTGTCCGGAAGGACCCGTATAGTAGAGAGAGAGAGAGAGGTGTTCGTTGCTTTTCACGAGAGTGGCGCGTGTCATAGAGCCTCCGTGTGGGGCAAAAGTTAGGAGATATCTAATCAATGGAAGATGGAATTAGAAGGATAGGCTACAACGACCAAAAGCCAACAGGTAGACTGCTGCTTAATAATCTGAATGGAGTTGTTGTTGTTGTTTGTGTTGTTGTTTGTAACTATGTAGGATGAGAAAGAAAGTCAATGTTAGCCTAGCTAGCTAAGCTTAACTAGCTTCTCCCCGGTTTGATGCAGTCAAGACAGGTACTATGTCATCATATTGGATGACAAATAACCTAGGTATGGCAGCTATTAGTCTACTATAGAGCGAGACGGCTGGGTTGGTTGCTATCTCTCATCTCTCCCTCCATCCTCCCTGTTCCCTGTTCCCTATGTCGCTCGCTCACACTCACAGTAGCCAACACACACAGCACGGCCCCTGCTAGAGCGTCACCTCTCTCTACCTCCTCTCACAGTAGCCAACACACACAGCACGGCCCCTGCTAGAGAGTCACCTCTCTCTACCTCCTCTCACTGTAGCCAACACACACAGCACCACCCCTGCTAGAGCGTCACCTCTCTCTACCTCCTCTCACTGTAGCCAACACACACAGCACGGCCCCTGCTAGAGAGTCACCTCTCTCTACCTCCTCTCACTGTAGCCAACACACACAGCAACACCCCTGCTAGAGCGTCACCTCTCTCTACCTCCTCTCACTGTAGCCAACACACACAGCACGGCCCCTGCTAGAGCTGCCACCTCTCTCTACCTCCTCTCACTGTAGCCAACACACACAGCACGGCCCCTGCTAGAGAGTCACCTCTCTCTACCTCCTCTCACTGTAGCCAACACACACAGCACCACCCCTGCTAGAGCGTCACCTCTCTCTACCTCCTCTCACTGTAGCCAACACACACAGCACGGCCCCTGCTAGAGAGTCACCTCTCTCTACCTCCTCTCACTGTAGCCAACACACACAGCACGGCCCCTGCTAGAGAGTCACCTCTCTCTACCTCCTCTCACTGTAGCCAACACACACAGCACGGCCCCTGCTAGAGAGTCACCTCTCTCTACCTCCTCTCACTGTAGCCAACACACACAGCACGGCCCCTGCTAGAGTCACCTCTCTCTACCTCCTCTCACTGTAGCCAACACACACAGCACGGCCCCTGCTAGAGAGTCACCTCTCTACCTCCTCTCACTGTAGCCAACACACACAGCACGGCCCCCTGCTAGAGAGTCACCTCTCTCTACCTCCTCTCACTGTAGCCAACACACACAGCACGGCCCCTGCTAGAGCGTCACCTCTCTCTACCTCCTCTCACTGTAGCCAACACACACAGCACGGTCCCTGCTAGAGAGTCACCTCTCTCTACCTCTCCCTCACTGTAGCCAACACACACAGCACGGCCCCTGCTAGAGAGTCACCTCTCTCTACCTCTCCCTCACTGTAGCCAACACACACAGCACGGCCCCTGCTAGAGAGTCACCTCTCTCTACCTCTCCCTCACGCTTTATCAGCTCTGGGTAATAAAGTATCTTAAAAATGTACTGTTCTGCTGCTTCCCTCACTCGGATCGGACCGGGTCTGGATCCGACCAGGTCTATATGGAACGGGTCTAGTCCTCGGGTCCGGTTGGAACAGGTCTCTTATATTAATGCATATCTGATCCGGATGGGAAAGCCCCAGGTCCATTTCTGAACGGGTCTAACTTTCTTTGGTCTCCACTTCAAACTAAATCAGAAAACAATTGAACCTTTTCTCAATTTCAACATCCCAATTACATAAGACTTTCATCACGTGATGAAGAAAGACAATCCTAAAATAAGAGTGTTACAAGTACACAGCATATGAAGAGGATGGGAACATTTTAATAACTCGGAAATTGTGTTGTGCATCCGGATTAACCATATTTGATCAAATAAAAAATAAAAACCACCGCAGTAATCTGCCGGTGGCGTAGACGGTGAATGATCTGGCTGCAGAGGGAAGATTGCTGGTTCAATCCCACGTATTATTATTCATTTTTTTTTTAAGATTTTATTATTTGCAATTGTTTATCATTATACAGATAACATAGTTAACAGCTAGAGGGCAGAACACATGGATCCCCTACCAAATTAAACCCACCCCAACCCCCCCATGCTCTAACACAGGGGTGGGCAACTCCTCGAGAGCCTGATTGGCGTCACACTTTTCCTCCATGCTTAGCACACACAGCTGATTAATTCCAATTGTGTTCTAAACTGAAGATCATGATTAGGTGATTATTGGAGTCAGATGTGTTAACTGGGCCTGGGGCAAAACATGTGACACCAATCAGGCCGTCAAGGACTGTAATTGCTCACCCTTGCTCTAACAGAGCACACGCAGATCCCCTACCAAATCACCCCCCCCCAAAACCAGACTTTAAGAAGGCTTGATATACAATGAGTAATATAATAAAATTGTTTTAAAAAATGTACAAAGATATTATAAAACAAAAAGTTAAAAATAGTAAATATAATGACAAAAATTCTAATTTGGGTTGGTTTGTGGAGTTGTGAAATTAGATGGGTCCGTGTCTTCTAGATATTATAAAATGTAATTGCAGATCCCCTAAAGGAGTAGTGTATTTTCTCTAGCTTGAGATGTTGCATAACTTCCTTTATCCAATGGTTAAAGTAGGAGGAAACCCATCCTTCCACTTAGATAGTATCAGACGTCTAGCTAGAAGAATAGTACATACAGTTGCAGTCGGAAGTTTACATACACTTAGGTTGGAGTCATTAAAAAACTTTGTTCAACCACTCCACACATTTCTTGTTAGCTAACTATAGTTTTGGCAAGTCAGTTAGGACATCTACCTTGTGCATGACACAAGTAATTGTTCCAACAATTGTTTACAGACAGATTATTTCACTTATAATTCACTGTATCACAATTCCAGTGGGTCAGAAGTTTACATACACTAAGTTGACTGTGTCTTTAAACAGCTTGGAAAATTCCAGAAAATGATGGCTTTAGAAGCTTCTGATAGGCTAATTGACATCATTTGAGTCAATTGGAGGTGTACCTGTGGATGTATTTCAAGGCCTACCTTCAAACTCAGTGCTTCTTTGCTTGACATCAAAATCAACACACACAGAAAATCTAAAGAAATCAACCAAGACCTCAGAATAAAAATTGTAGACCTCCACAAGTCTGGTTCATCCTTGGGAGCAATTTCCAAACGCCTGAAGGTACCACGTTCATCTGTACAAACAATAGTATAAGTAAGTATAAACACCATAGGCAAGTATAAACACCATAGGACCATGCAGCTGTCATACCGCTCAGGAAGGAGACGCGTTCTATCTCCTAGAGATGAACGTACATTGGTGCGAAAATTGCAAATCAATCCCAGAACAACAGCAAAGGACCTTGTGAAGATGCTGGAGGAAACAGGTACAAAAGTATCTATTTCCACAGTAAACCGAGTCCTATATCGACATAACCGGAAAGGCCGCTCAGCAAGGAAGAAACCACTGCTCCAAAATCGACATAAAAAAACAGACTACGGTTTGCAACTGCACATGGGGACAAAGATCGTACTTTGTGGAGAAATGTCCTCCGGTCTGATGAAACAAAAATATAACTGTTTGGCCATAATTACCATCGTTATGTTTGGAGGAAAAAGGGTGAGGCTTGCAACCTGAAGAACACCATCCTAACCATGAAGCACGGGGGTGGCAGCATCATGTTGTGGGGGTGCTTTGCTGCAAGAGGGACTGGTGCACTTCACAAAATAGATAGCATCATGAGGAAGGAAAATTGTGTGGTTATACTGAAGCAACATCTCAAGACATCAGTCAGGAAGTTAAAGCTTGGTCGCAAATGGGTCTAACAAACGGACAATGCAAGGTGGCCTACAAACCTGACTCAGTTACACCAGCTCTGTCAGGAGGAATGCGCCAAAATTCACCCAACTTATTGTGGGAAGCTTGTGGAAGGCTACCTGAAACATTTGGCCCAAGTTAAACAATTTAAAGGCAATGCTACCAAATACTAATTGAGTGTATGTAAACTTCTGACCCACTGGGAATGTGATGAAATAAATAAAAGCTGAAATAAATAATTCACTCTACTATTATTCTGACATTTCACATTCTTAAAATAAAGTGGTGAATCTAACTGACCTAAGACAGGGAATTTTTACTAGGATTAAGTGGAATTGTGAAAAACTAAGTGCAATTGGGAAAAACTGAGTTTAAATGTATTTGGATAAGGTGTATGTAAACTTCCGACTGTATCTGCATGTTGCCCATAGAACTGTTTAGAGGGGCCTCCTGCGGTGCCGCTCCATAGAACTGTTTAGAGGGGCCTCCTGCTGTGCCGCTCCATAGAACTGTTTAGAGGGGCCTCCTGCAGTTCCACTCCATAGAACTGTTTAGAGGGGCCTCCTGCAGTGCCTCTCCATAGAACTGTCTAGAGGGGCCTCCTGCGGTGCCACTCCATAGAACTGTCTAGAGGGGCCTCCTGCGGTGCCGCTCCATAGAACTGTTTAGAGGGGCCTCCTGCGGTTCCACTCGATAGAACTGTTTATAAATAGGATGATAGATTGTTATTTGTGCGGACTACAGCCGTAGGGGAGAAGTAAAGGACTTTGATCCGGGACATAAAATTGGGACAGAATCCAAAATGTTTGAGAGTATAAAATAGATAATCCCACTCCACCCGATCAAATGCCTTCTCAGCATCAAATGATAACAATATATCTGGAGTGTCAGATGAAGATGGAGATGAAGAGGGATTATGAAGTAAACTCAGCAAAAAAAAGAAATGTCCCTTTTTCATGACCCTGTCTTTCAAAGATAATTCGTAAAAATCCAAATAACTTCACAGATCTTCATTGTAAAGGGTTTAAACACTGTTTTCCATGCTTGTTCAATGAACCATAAACAATTAATGAACATGTACCTGTGGAACGGTCGTTAAGATACTAACAGCTTACAGACGGTAGGCAATTAAGGTCACAGTTATGAAAATTTAGGACACTAAAGAGGCCTTTCTACTGACTGAAAAACACCAAAAGAAAGATGCCCAGGGTCTCTGCTCATCTGCGTGAACGCGCCTTAGGCATGCTGCAAGGAGGCATGAGGACTGCAGATATGGCCAGGGCAATAAATTGCAATGTCCGTACTGTGAGACGCTTAAGACAGTGCTACAGGGAGACAGGACGGACAGCTGATTGTCCTCGCAGTGGCAGACCATGTGTAACAACACCTGCACAGGATCGGTACATCTGAACAGCACACCTGTGGGACAGGTACAGGATGGCAACAACAACTGCCCAAGTTAAACCAGGAACGCACAATCCCTCCATCAGTGCCCGGACTGTCCGATAGGCTGAGAGAGGCTGGACTGAGGGCTTGTAGGCCTGTTGTAAGGCAGGTCCTCACCAGACATCACCGGCAACAATGTCACCTATGGGTACAAACCCACCATCGCTGGACCAGACAGGACTGGGAAAAAGTGCTCTTCACTGATGAGTCGCGGTTTAGTCTCACATGGGGTGATGGTCGGATTTGCGTTTATCGTCAAAGGAATGAGCGTTACACTGAGGCCTGTACTCTGGAGCGGGATCGATTTGGAGGTGGAGGGTCCGTCGTGGTCTGGGGCGGTGTGTCACAGCATCATCGGACTGAGCTTGTTGTCATTGCAGGCAATCTCAACGCTGTGTGTTACAGGGAAGACATCCTCCTCCCTCATGTGGTACCCTTCCTGCAGGCTCATCCTGACCCTCCAGCATGACAATGCCACCAGCCATACTACTCGTTCTGTGCGGGATTTCCTGTAAGACAGGAATGTTCTGCCATGGCCAGCGAAGAGCCCGGATCTCAATCTCATTGAGCACGTCTGGGACATGTTGGATCGGAGGGTGAGGGCTAGGGCCATTCCCCCCAGAAATGTTCGGGAACTTGCAGGTTCCTTGGTGGAAGAGTGGGGTAACATCTCACAGCAAGAACCCGACAAATCTGGTGCAGTCCATGAGGAGGAGATGCACTGCAGTACTTCAGCTGGTGGCCACACAAGATACTGACTGTTACTTGGATTTTGACCCCCCCTTTGTTCACGGACACATTATTCAATTTATGTTAGTCACATGTCTGCGGAACTTGTTCAGTTTATGTCTCAGTTGTTGAATCTTGTTATGTTCATACAAATATTTACACATGTTAAGTTTGATGAAAATAAACGCAGTTGACAGTGAGAGGACATTTTCTTTTTTTTGCTGAGTTTATGTTATAAAGACGTCTAATGTTGAAAAAATAATGAATGTTTTTTTAATGAATGGAAAGAAGGACTGACTCAAAACGGAAGGCGATCATCTTTGAAAGTATCTCTACATCACAATTCAGTGATGAAAATGACCTATTTGAACCACACTCAAAATAGTTGAACTGAAATACACGATTGTCTCATTGTTGAGGGTAAATACTTTGAGAAGAATGATTCCTAAAATACGTAATGCAAGAGAGGAGAGTGTTGATCTGAGAAGTATTTTAAGAATTCGATTTATCACACTGCATAGATTTAACTGTCAACACAATCTCTTCTACAGACAACTGTTCTTCTCATTCAGCAGCTGTCTCAACTGGTTCAACTGTAGGAATATCTAAGTTCTCAAAGAAGGTGTCGAGTAAGGTAGCATTACCAGCTGATTCTGAAGTGTATAATTGTGAGTAAAAGTTATGAAAGCATGAATTGACCTCTAAATGATCAATACATTTGTTACCCAGCAGATATCTCAGGTATGGTTTGATTTGAGCTGGGGTACTACCGTTTTCCCTGATTTCTCTCCATGTTCATAATGTTTCTATTGAAATGTACTCATTCCATTTTCAGCTTGTCGAGTTGAAAGAAGATCAAACTCTGTCTGAAGTGTCAAACGTTGTTTTAGTAAATCTACGGATGGATATTGTGAATATGCCATATCCAAATCCGTGATTTTATTTGTAAATTCCCCTAGGCGTTGAATATTGCATTTCCTTAATCTTGCGCTGTATGAAATAATTTTGCCTCTTAGATTAGCCATCATTGATTCCCATACAGTAGTAGGAGACTCGAGAAACAGCTCAATCTGAGATGATATAAAAGCAACAAGGGTTTCTTCTGATAGCAGTAGTGAGTTAAGACACCAAGGGTTTCTACTGATAGCAGTAGTGAGTTAAGACACCAAGGGTTTCTACTGATAGCAGTAGTGAGTTAAGACACCAAGGGCTTCTACTGATAGCAGTAGTGAGTTAAGACACCAAGGGTTTCTTCTGATAGCAGTAGTGAGTTAAGCCACCAAAGGTTTCTTCTGATAGCAGTAGTGAGTTAAGACACCAAGGGTTTCTTCTGATAGCAGTAGTGAGTTAAGCCACCAAAGGTTTCTTCTGATAGCAGTAGTGAGTTAAGACACCAAGGGTTTCTACTGATAGCAGTAGTGAGTTAAGACACCAAGGGTTTCTTTTCTGATAGCAGTAGTGAGTTAAGACACCAAGGGTTTCTACTGATAGCAGTAGTGAGTTAAGATACCAAGGGTTTCTACTGATAGCAGTAGTGAGTTAAGACACCAAGGGTTTCTTCTGTTAGCAGTAGTGAGTTAAGACACCAAGGGTTTCTACTGATAGCAGTAGTGAGTTAAGCCACCAAGGGTGATAAATAGGCTGTGTATTTGGTATACGTATTTTCATAGTAAGAAGTAGAATGATCCAAAATGACTATAGCTTTGTTAACACACTCCGTGATAAGTTGCAGAAATCTTTTGTCTAGGAAAAAGTTGTCTGTACGTGAGAAGGTCTTATGAACTGGTGAGAACAATCCCACAATCCCCTTTATCCATGTTCCTTTCAAAACATTTTTGGGGGAAATTAAGGGTCAGGTATAGTCTACAGAAAGACAGGGGGTTTCTTCCAGTTAGAAATTCAGAATTTAGGCTAACAAACAAATTAAACAACGTGTAAAAATGGACTGTTTAACTTTTAATATGAACCCAATATAGTTTCTACTTTTAAGATGCTTGGGTTATTTTTCATGATCTGAAAAGCATTAAACATTGTTGGTTTGAACCACGTAGATTGTCAACCTATGAAGTGTAAAAGATAGGGTTGTGTTTGCATGACTAAATGCTGTTAAACTGTTCCTCTTAATTAAATTCAAATACATGTGTCTCTATGTCACCTACAATTCAGTCCTCAAATGCAAATTGCCATTACATCTGAAAATAAACTGCATGGGGATGTATTCCAATCTGCTTTAAGGAGATACACATTTGCATAGTGAGAATGTTGTGGTAAAACTTCATTATAACATTTTCTAAATACTCTTGAAAATATTCAGAGAACCTCTTAAGACAAGGTAAAATGTATATTGCGTGAAAATCAATGGAATATTATGTTAAACCTAAAATAAATATGCTATGAACGTCATAAAAACGGACTCATTTCATTCTTAAAACATTATAGGAATGTCCGGTGCAACCTAACTTAAACATTATATGAATGTTATCACAACTGAGCATATTTCGTGTTTTGGAAACCTATCTCGTGTAAATGTACACTCACTGTTCCCACAACGTTAAATGTTCTGGGAACCATTAAAGAACTCAGAAAGACTTTTCTGTCAACATTCTTGAAACATCAAAGTCATGTTTTGTTCACCCTGACACAAACATTATCTGAATGTCAGCACAACTGGACAGTTTTAGTGTTTTGTCAACCTATCTCGTTGCCTGGCTACCCTTCCTCCAACCAAATATCACGCCACGCCCATGGACATTCCTTTCTTCTCCGCAATGAGTCTGGATCTGAGTACTTTCATGGAATCCGAACACGTTCGGGCCGTCTGATTGGTCCAGAAAACGATGTGTTGGGCCAGAGCAAGAATGCACGTGGGTAAATTCCTCATTGGCTTTGATACTCTGATTGGTTAGAGACCATCCAATCACTGATGTTTTTTTGAAACCTAATAGAAGCATTGTAATAATCAGCACAGCTGGACAGTTTTAGTGTTTTGGGAAGATATCTCATGTCCACACTGTCACGACTTCAGCCGAAGTCGGTCCCTCTCCTTGCTCGGGTGACGTTCGGCGGTCGACGTCACAGGTTTTCTAGCCATCGCCGATCCACTTTTCATTTTCCATTGGTTTCGTCCTTGTTTTACACACCTGGTTTCAATCCCCCAATGACTTGTTCATTATGTAACCCTCTGTTCCCCCATGGTTGTTTGTGAGTGATTGTTTATTGTATTGCGGTCCGTTATTGTGGGCTTGGATATATTTGATGTGTATTGTTATTATATTTGAGTAAATTGCTGTTATTATTCATATCTGCTGTCCTGCACCTGACTCCTCTACACCAGCTACACACAAACGCATCACACACAATGTTCCCACAACCTAATGAAACATTCTGGGAACCTTTAAAGAACACATGAGATGTGTTCTGGGAAAATTCTTGTGAATGTTTTTTTTGCACCGTAAAATAAACATCGGCACAACTGGACAGTTTTTTGTGTTTTTGGGAACTTATCTTTTGTGATGTCCCCATAATGTTCTCACCAAGGTCTGTTCCCACAACATAATGAAACATTCTGGGAACCTTTAAAGAACAGATCAAATGTGTTCTAGGAACATGTTCTATTCAACATCACGTGAATGTTTTATACAAACATTCTAAAATCTTCACCACGACTGGACAGTTTTTGTGTTATGATAACATTTGACGCAAACTAACAAATGTTCTGGGAACTTTCACAGAACCAATGTTGGTTTGCTGGGTAGGTTGAATTAGCCGTATCTCTGAAAACCACGTCCATCCGGTTGTTGCCAACTCCGCTAAGGGTGGCTACTACTGTGGTTTGTTTTGTTGGGCTCCCCAGAGGCTGTAGTTTATAAAATCATCCTCTGCTTTCAACACTGTCTCCAAACATGCAACTTCAATTGATTGTTGCTGGCAGTCAACTAACGTTGTGTGTGTGTGTGTGTGTGTATGTATCTGTCTCTGTGTGTGTATCTGTGTGTCTGTGTGTGTGTGTGTATCTGTGTGTGTGTGTGTGTGTGTGTATCTGTGTGTGTGTGTATCGGTGTGTGTGTATCTGTGTGTGTGTTTATCTGTGTGTGTGTGTATCTGTGTGTGCATGTGTGTGTGTGTATATGTGTGTGTGTGTGTATCTGTGTGTGCATGTGTGTGTGTATCTATGTGTGTGTGTATCTGTGTGTGTGTGTATCTGTGTGTGCATGTGTGTGTGTGTATCTGTGTGTGTGTGTGTGTGTGTGTGTATCGGTCTGTCTGTGTGCCTTCTCCTCCTAGGTCCAGCTGTCCCTGTACACCTACCTGTCTGCGGAGTTCATTGGCACTGCGACCATCTACAGCACCATCCGTCGTGTTGGCACCGTGCTGCAGCTGATGCACACGCTGAAGTATTACTACTGGGCCATCAACCCACTGGAGAGCAGCGGCATCACACCGAAAGGACTAGGTACACACACACACACACACACACACACACACACAGGCACACAGGCACACAATGCACGCTCACACACACACAGGTTCAGATAACAGATAACAGATACAAATCAAATCAAATCAAAGTGTATTTGTCACGTGCGTCGAATACAACAGGTGTAGACCTTACAGTGAAATGCTTACTTACAGGCTCTAACCAATAGTGCAAAAAAAGGTATTAGGTGAACAATAGGTAAATAAAGAAATAAAACAACAGTAAAAAGACAGGCTATATACAGTAGCGAGGCTATATACAGTAGCGAGGCTATATACAGTAGAGAGGCTATATACAGTAGCGAGGCTATATACAGTAGAGGGGCTATATACAGTAGAGAGGCTATATACAGTAGCGAGGCTATATACAGTAGAGAGGCTATATACAGTAGCTAAGCTATATACAGTAGCGAGGCTACATACAGTAGAGAGGCAATATACAGTAGCGATGCTATATACAGTAGCTAAGCTATATACAGTAGCGAGGCTACATACAGTAGAGAGGCTATATACAGTAGAGAGGCTATGTACAGTAGCTAAGCTATATACAGTAGCGAGGCTACATACAGTAGCTTAGGCTATATACAGTAGCGAGGCTATATACAGTAGCTAAGCTATATACAGTAGCGAGGCTACATACAGTAGAGAGGCTATATACAGTAGAGAAGCTATATACAGTAGCTAAGCTATATACAGTAGCGAGGCTACATACAGTAGCGAGGCTATATACAGTAGCGGGGCTATATACAGAAGAGAGGCTATATACAGAAGAGAGGCTATATACAGTAGAGAGGCTATATACAGTAGCGAGGCTATATACAGTAGCGAGGCTACATACAGTAGCGGGGCTATATACAGAAGAGAGGCTATATATAGTAGCGATGCTATATACAGTAGCGAGGCTACATACAGTAGCGGGGCTATATACAGAAGAGAGGCTATATACAGTAGAGAGGCTATATACAGTAGCGAGGCTATATACAGTAGCGAGGCTACATACAGTAGCGGGGCTACATACAGTAGCGGGGCTATATACAGTAGAGAGGCTATATATAGTAGCGATGCTATATACAGTAGCGAGGCTACATACAGTAGCGGGGCTATATACAGAAGAGAGGCTATATACAGTAGCGAGGCTACATACAGTAGAGGGGCTATATACAGAAGAGAGGCTATATACAGTAGAGAGGCTATATACAGTAGCGAGGCTATATACAGTAGCGATGCTACATACAGAAGAGAGGCTATATACAGTAGCGATGCTACATACAGTAGCGGGGCTATATACAGAAGAGAGGCTATATACAGTAGCGATGCTATATACAGTAGAGAGGCTATATACAGTAGCGAGGCTATATACAGTAGCGATGCTACATACAGAAGAGAGGCTATATACAGTAGCGATGCTACATACAGTAGCGGGGCTATATACAGAAGAGAGGCTATATACAGTAGAGAGGCTATATACAGTAGCGAGGCTACATACAGTAGCGGGGCTATATACAGAAGAGAGGCTATATACAGTAGCGATGCTACATACAGTAGCGAGGCTACATACAGACACCGGTTAGTCAGGCTGATTGAGGTGGTATATGTACATGTATTTATGGTTAGAGTGACTATGCATATATGATGAACAGAGAGTAGCAGTAGCGTAAGAAAGGGGGTGGTGGGACACAATGCAGATAGATAGCCCGGTTAGCCAATGTGCGGGAGCACTGGTTGGTCGGTCCAATTGAGGTAGTATGTACATGAAAGTATAGTTAAAGTGACTATGCATATATGATAAACAGAAAGTAGCAGCACAGGTACAGATAACAGATACACAGGTACAGATAACAGATACACAGGTACAGATAACAGATACACAGGTACAGATAACAGATACACAGGTACAGATAACAGATACACAGGTACAGATAACAGACACACAGGTACAGATAACAGATACACAGGTACAGATAACAGATACACAGGTACAGATAACAGATACACAGGTACAGATAACAGATACACAGGTACAGATAACAGATACACAGGTACAGATAACAGACACACAGGTACAGATAACAGATACACAGGTACAGATAACAGATACACAGGTACAGATAACAGATACACAGGTACAGATAACAGACACACAGGTACAGATAACAGATACACAGGTACAGATGACAGATACACAGGTACAGATGACAGACACACAGGTACAGATAACAGACACACAGGTACAGATAACAGATACACAGGTACAGATAACAGACACACAGGTACAGATAACAGATACACAGGTACAGATAACAGACACACAGGTACAGATAACAGACACACAGGTACAGATAACAGATACACAGGTACAGATAACAGACACACAGGTACAGATAACAGATACACAGGTACAGATAACAGATACACAGGTACAGATAACAGACACACAGGTACAGATAACAGATACACAGGTACAGATAACAGATACACAGGTACAGATAACAGATACACAGGTACAGATAACAGACACACAGGTACAGATAACAGATACACAGGTACAGATAACAGATACACAGGTACAGATAACAGATACACAGGTACAGATACACAGATACACAGGTACAGATAACAGATACACAGGTACAGATAACAGATACACAGGTACAGATAACAGACACACATGTACAGATAACAGATACACAGGTACAGATGACAGATACACAGGTACAGATAACAGATACACAGGTACAGATAACAGATACACAGGTACAGATAACAGACACACAGGTACAGATAACAGATACACAGGTACAGATAACAGACACACAGGTACAGATAACAGATACACAGGTACAGATAACAGACACACAGGTACAGATAACAGACACACAGGTACAGATAACAGACACACAGGTACAGATAACAGATACACAGGTACAGATAACAGACACACAGGTACAGATAACAGATACACAGGTACAGATAACAGACACACAGGTACAGATAACAGACACACAGGTACAGATAACAGATACACAGGTACAGATAACAGACACACAGGTACAGATAACAGATACACAGGTACAGATAACAGATACACAGGTACAGATAACAGACACACAGGTACAGATAACAGATACACAGGTACAGATAACAGACACACAGGTACAGATAACAGACACACAGGTACAGATAACAGATACACAGGTACAGATAACAGATACACAGGTACAGATAACAGATACACAGGTACAGATAACAGATACACAGGTACAGATAACAGATACAGAGGTACAGATAACAGACACACAGGTACAGATAACAGATACACAGGTACAGATAACAGATACACAGGTACAGATAACAGACACACAGGTACAGATAACAGATACACAGGTACAGATGGCAGATACACAGGTACAGATAACAGACACACAGGTACAGATAACAGACACACAGGTACAGATAACAGATACACAGGTACAGATAACAGACACACAGGTACAGATAACAGATACACAGGTACAGATAACAGACACACAGGTACAGATAACAGACACACAGGTACAGATAACAGATACACAGGTACAGATAACAGACACACAGGTACAGATAACAGATACACAGGTACAGATAACAGATACACAGGTACAGATAACAGACACACAGGTACAGATAACAGATACACAGGTACAGATAACAGACACACAGGTACAGATAACAGATACACAGGTACAGATAACAGACACACAGGTACAGATAACAGATACACAGGTACAGATAACAGATACACAGGTACAGATAACAGATACACATGTACAGATAACAGACACACAGGTACATTTATCAGATACACAAATACACACCGCTTTGAACACACACGGGACAAATCACATACACAGTGCATGTCACACTCAGATGAAAAAGGAGTGTGTGTAACGTTACTTGTGTATTGGTACCACAGATGTGTCAACCTGAATTTTACGTTGTGTTGATATTTTCTGTGTTTAGATGGAATTAATATTTTATTAATGTTGTATTAACATTGTTGTAACGTTGTTTTGACGTTGTATTGATGTTGTATTGACGTTGTATTGACTTTGTTTTAATGTTGTATTGACTTTGTTTAAACGTTGTATTGACGTTGTATTAACATTGCTTTAACGTTGTTTTAATGTTGTATTGACGTTGTTTTGATGTTGTTTTAACATTGTATTGACGTTGTTTTGATGTTGTTTTAACATTGTATTGATGTTGTATTGATGTTGTTTTAACGTTGTATTGACGTTGTATTAACATTGTTTTAATGTTGTCTGTGTGCAGATGGACCGAGGCCGTCCCAGAAGGAGATCATCTCTCTCAGAGCCTTCATGCTGCTGTTCCTCAAACAACTCATACTCAAGGTAACAATGTTTTACATACTACATACTACATGCATACTTCGTACAGTAGTTTCTCAAACAACTTATACTCAAGGTAACAATGTTTTACATACTACATGCATACTTCATACAGTAGTTCCTCAAACAACTCATACTCAAGGTAACAATGTTTTACATACTACATACTACATGCATACTTCGTACAGTAGTTCCTCAAACAACTCATACTCAAGGTAACAATGTTTTACATACTACATACTACATACTACATGCATACTTCATGCTGCTGTTCCTCAAACAACTCATACTCAAGGTAACAATGTTTTACATACTACATGCATACTTCATGCTGCTGTTCCTCAAACAACTCATACTCAAGGTAACAATGTTTTACATACTACATACTACATGCATACTTCGTACAGTAGTTTTTCAAACAACTTATACTCAAGGTAACAATGTTTTACATACTACATGCATATTTCGTACAGTAGTTCCTCAAACAACTCATACTCAAGGTAACAATGTTTTACATACTACATACTACATGCATACTTCGTACAGTAGTTCCTCAAACAACTCATACTCAAGGTAACAATGTTTTACATACTAAATACTACATGCATACTTCGTGCTGCTGTTCCTTAAACAACTCATACTCAAGGTAACAATGTTTTAAATACTACATACTACATACTACATGCATACTTCGTACAGTTGTTCCTCAAACAACTCATACTCAAGGTAACAATGTTTTACATACTACATACTACATGCATACTTCGTACAGTAGTTCCTCAAACAACTCATACTTAAGGTAAGTGTCCCAGAAGGAGATCATCTCTCTCAGAGCATTCATGCTGCTGTTCCTCAAACAACTCATACTCAAGGTAACAATGTTTTACATACTACATACTACATGCATACTTCGTGATGATGTTCCTCAAACAACTCATACTTAAGGTAACAATGTTTTACATAATACATACTACATGCATACTTCGTACAGTAGTTCCTCAAACAACTCATACTTAAGGTAACATTAATGTTTTACATACTACATACTACGTACTACATGCATACTTTGTACAGTAGTTCCTCAAACAACTCATTCTCAAGGTACTGGACTTCATACTACATACTACACTGAGTGTACAAAACATTAAGAACACCTGCTCTTTCCAGGTGAAAGCACTGATCCCTTATTGATGTCACTTGTTAAATCCACTTCAGTCAGTGTAGATGAAGGGGAGGAGACAGGTTAAAGAAGGATTTTCAAGCCTTGAGACACTTGAGAAAGGGATTGTGTGTGTGTGTGCCGTTCAGAGGGTGAATGGGCAAGACAAAAGATTGAAGTGCCTTTGAACAGGGTTATGGTAGTAGGTGCCAGGCGCACCTGTTTGTGTTGTACTGCAACACTGCTGGGGTTTTCACGCTCAGCAGTTTCCTGTGTGTATCAGAACGGTCCACCACCCAGAGGACATCCAGCCAACTAGACACAACTGTGAGAAGCATTAGAGTCAACGTGGGCCAGCATCCCTGTGGAATGCTTTCGACACCATGTAGAGTCGATGCCCCAACGAAGTGAGGCTGTTCTGAAGGCAGAATGGGAGAGTTCACCTCAATACTAGGAAGGTGTTCTTAATGTTTTGTACACTCAGTGTATATACTACACACATATACCATACTACATACTTAAGTACAATATACTGTTCTGTAACGACTCATACTCAAAGTACCGTTACTGAAATACATACCACATTTTGTGTATGTATCTTTTATTGATAGAGATAAGTCAATGAAGAACAGATTCTTATTCACAGTGATGACCTCTCAAGATGCCAGTGTATTATCAAATAAATGACAAAACAGGACAGAAACGTGTAGTAAACATGTAGTAAACGTGTAGTAAACATGTAGTAAACGTGTAGTAAACATGTAGTAAACGTGTAGTAAACATGTAGTAAACGTGTAGTAAACGTGTAGTAAACATGTAGTAAACGTGTAGTAAACATGTAGTAAATGTGTAGTAAATGTGTAGTAAACATGTAGTAAACGTGTAGTAAACATGTAGTAAATGTGTAGTAAACGGGTAGTAAACGTGCAGTAAACGTGTAGTAAACGTGTAGTAAACGTGTAGTAAACGTGTAGTAAACGTGTAGTAAACATATCATATGATAATGAGTGGATCTGCCTGAACATGAGAGGTGATCATCTTTTCCTCTCACTCCTGTTTCCCCTCACTCCTGTTTCCCCTCACTCCTGTTTCCCCTCACTCCTGTTTCCCCTCTCTCCTGTTTCCCCTCTCTCCTGTTTCCCCTCTCTCCTGTTTCCCCTCACTCCTGTTTCCTCTCACTCCTGTTTCCCCTCACTCCTGTTTCCTCTCACTCCTGTTTCCCCTCACTCCTGTTTCCCCTCACTCCTGTTTCCCCTCACTCCTGTTTCCCCTCTCTCCTGTTTCCTCTTACTCCTGTTTCCTCTCTCTCCTGTTTCCCCTCACTCCTGTTTCCCCTCACTCCTGTTTCCTCTCTCTCCTGTTTCCCCTCACTCCTGTTTCCCCTCACTCCTGTTTCCTCTCACTCCTGTTTCCCCT
>CM059787.1:7176012-7186012 GCA_030435695.1 Brachymystax lenok tsinlingensis | reverse complement strand
TGTGTGTGTGTCTGTGTGTGTGTGTGTGTGTGTGTCTGTCTGTGTCTCTGTGTGTGTGTGTGTGTGTGTGTGTGTGTGTGTGTGTGTGTGTGTGTGTGTGTGTGTGTGTGTGTGTGTGTGTGTGTGTGTGTGTGTGTATTGGTGCAGGAGGAAGGTGGAGATCATGCACACACACAGCCTGTTCACCCTGCTGGGAGAGAGGCTGATGATCCACACCAACACAGTCAGCGTCACCACCTACAACACACTCTACGAGGTAGGTAACACACACACACACACACACACACACACACACACACAGACACAGACACACACAGACACACACACACACACACACACACACACACACACACAGACACAGACACAGACACACACAGACACACAGACACACACACACACACACTGAAAAAGACTGGTGGATAGAGGTGCCGGTTTAAACATTCCTGTTAGAGGGCCAACTGGGTAATGACCAATAGGAGACAGATGTACATAACACACACACAGCAACCAGGAAGTAGGAGGGAACTAGTGGAGGCAACCAGGAAGTAGGAAGGAACAAGTGGAAGTAATAATGCAGAGTTCCTCTGACCTGCATCTCTCTAGACCATCTAGAGCTGTCCGTCTGTCCGTCTGTCCATCTAAAGAACAGAATGTGTTGGGGGTTTGAGATCCACCGCCTGGTACAGCCTGTGATTGGCTGGCCAGGTCACATGACACTAGCCAGGGGAGGGAGTTCTGGAAGGACCTAGGAAACCCCCCTAACAACGGAGTAGCCAAGGCCAGAGGTGTAAAACTGGGGGATGGTAGCCTCACACACGCACGCACACACACACACACACACACACACACACACACACACACACACACACACACACAACAAGGTATGTTTTGTTTATCCTTTATTTAACTAGGCAAGTCAGTTAAGAACAAATTATTATTTTACAATGACGGACTACAAACACGGACAACGCTGGGCCAGTTGTGCACCGCTCTATGGGACTCCCAATCTAGGCCGGTTGTGACACAGCCTGGGAACGAACCAGGGTCTGTAGTGATGCCTCTAGCAGTGAGATGCAGTGCCTTAGACTGCTGTGATACAGCCTGGAAGGGAACCAGTGCCTTAGACCTCTGCACCACTCGGGAGGCCCCCATGTGTGTGGTTACAATAACTTCTTATTTTCCTGTTTACTCGTGTTATATATCTGAAAGAGGTGTGTCTTGTGTTTGATTGACAGCTGTAACTGTCCTATCTCCCTGTAGATTCTGACAGAACAGGTGTGTACCCAGGTGGTCCACAAGCCTCACCCAGAACCTGACTCCACAGTCAAGATACAGAACCCCAGTAAGTGTCTAGTCTACCCATTTCTCTCTCTGTCACTTGTCTGGGTCTGTCAGTCTTTATTAAACAGCGATTAGGATGCCATTTTGGATGCATGGTCCGTCAGTCTGGACGGAGAGATGAGATATTATTGGCTGCTCTCTTGGGAAAGATTGATTAAGTAGTTGTACCTCAGAGTGATATGAAACACAAAAAATACATCTAGAGAAAACTAACCGTCTCTCTCCCTCCATCTCTCCCCCCTCTCTCTCCATCTCTCCCCCTCCCCCCTTCCCCTCTCTCCCCCCTCTCTCTCCATCTCTCCCCCTCCCCCTCTCTCGCTCTCTCTCTCCATCTCTCCCCCTCCCTCCCTCCATCTCTCCCCCTTCCCCCTCCTCCTCCTCTCCCCTTCCTCTGTCAGTGATACTGAAGGTGGTAGCGACCTTGTTGAAGAGCTCTAGTTCCAGTACTGAGCTGATGGAGGTCAAGAGACTGTTCCTGTCTGACATGATCAAACTGTTCAGCAGCAGCCGAGAGAACAGACGGTGAGGACACACACGCACACACACACACGCACACACACACACACACATTCACACACACACAAACACAGGAAAGAACACACACACATCCACACACACACATTCACACACACACACACACACATACACACACACACATTCACACACACACACACACACATACACACATACACACACACACACACACACAAACACAGGAAAGAACACACACAAATACACACACACACACAGACAAACACAGGAAAGAACACACACACACATACACACACACACACACATACACGCACACACACACACACACACACACACACACACACACACACACACACACACACACACACACACACACACACACACACACACACAGATATTAAGTACATCATTACATCAGGTATATAAACCCTAACAGCATTATTGATCACAGTAGGAATATTATTGATGATATATTGTCTGTCTCTAGGTGTCTGTTACAGTGTTCAGTGTGGCAGGACTGGATGTTCAGTCTGGGTTATATCAACCCTAAGAGCCCAGAGGAACAGAAGATAGCGGAGATGGTCTATAACATCTTCAGGATCCTGCTCTACCACGCCATCAAGTATGAATGGGGAGGATGGAGGGTCTGGGTGGATACGCTGTCCATCGCTCACTCCAAGGTAATCACACCCTGTTGGGTGGCGGGAGTCAGGTATTCTGTTTATGTTACTAGATGACAATCAGCCTTGTACCATTTGGGGTGGCAGGGTAGCCTAGTGGTTAGAGCGTTGGACTGTCAAGGTACAAATCTGTTGTTCTGCTCCTGAAGATAACCCACTGTTCCCCGGTAGGACGTCATTGAAAATAAGAATTTGTTCTTAACTGACTTGCCTAGTTAAATAAAGATTAAATATATAATAACAACACATTGATAACAAATTATGGGTTAGTGATCTCTGGTGTAGGTGACCTGCAAGTTATATTAGATCACCTAACATGTTATTGATTATTAGTTATTGATCATGTATCTCCCTTTATAAGGTAACCTACCACTTATATTAGATCACCTAACATGTTATTGATTATTAGTTATTGATCATGTCTCTCCCTCTATAAGGTAACCTACCAGTTATATTAGATCACCTAACATGTTATTGATTATTAGTTATTGATCATGTCTCTCCCTCTATAAGGTAACCTACCAGTTATATTAGATCACCTAACATGTTATTGATTATTAGTTATTGATCATGTCTCTCCCTCTATAAGGTAACCTACCAGTTATATTAGATCACCTAACATGTTATTGATTATTAGTTATTGATTATGTCTCTCCCTCTATAAGGTAACTTACGAGGCCCATAAGGAGTACCTGGCTAAGATGTACGAGGAGTACCAGCGACAGGAGGAGGAGAACATCAAGAAGGGGAAGAAAGGTTCTGTCTCCACCATCTCCGGCCTCTCGGCCACGCCCGCCCCCGTCGTCAACGGCAACCTGGAGATCCGCGAGCTGGACGACCACTCCCAGACCCAGACCCCCGAGAGCGAGGCCGAGTACGGAGAGGGAGGAGCAGCTGGAGCAGGAGGGGACTCCAGGAATCTGCTTGCTGAGGGAGGGGTCGGGTTAGGGTTGGGGTTGGGGGTGAAGGGACCCAACAGAGAGGCTTTGACCCCTGGGGAGGAAGGTCAGGGGTCAGGCGTTAGGGTCGAAGTTCATGACCTCCTGGTGGATATCAAGGCAGAGAAGGTGGAGGCCACAGAGGTCAAACTAGATGACCTGGATCTGTCTCCAGAAGGGATGGTGGGAGGAGGAGGGATGGAGGGACTGGTTGGAAGAGGAGTGATGGAGGGACTGGGAGGAGGGATAGGAGGGATAGGAGGAGGGAGGATGGAGGGATTGGGAGGAGGAGGAATAGGAGGAGGGAGGATGGAGGGATTGGGAGGAGGAGGGATAGGAGGAGGGAGGATGGAGAACGGGCCCCTAGTGGAGGTGGACTCCCTGCTGGACAGCGCCTACAGTGCCGTGGTGCAGAAGCTGAAAGGGAATCACGGTAACCTGGCAGATGAGACGGTGGTCACGGGGCTGGGCGCCATGGAAGATGATGGGAACATGGGTCCGCTCATCACTCTTGCCGATGAGAAAGACAGCGTCCCTAGCAACAACGGATTCCTCTTCAGCAAGGTAGGGGTTTAAAATATGTATGCTTTAAGCGGAATGTTCCCATTATTTCCTCTGGTAGTAACAACATAATGATAAGCAGTCATAAATACTGGTTCTGTATTTCCACAGTATCAAGGAGGTATCTCACTGGAGGAAGTTGTCATGAAGTGATGCTGCATGTACACCACCTGGTTTCTTCCTTACTTCCTCCCTTCCTCCCTTCCTTCCTCCCTTCCTCCCTTCCTTCCTCTCTTCCTCCCTTACTTCCTCCCTTACTTCCGCCCTTCCCCTTCCTTCCTTCTCTTCCTCTCTTTCTCTATTTCTGTCTTTCTCATTCACATCAATCTGCTTTATTGTATTCGCTTTGACAGGTCAAAATGTGTCTCCATTTTTTAATAAGAAAGCACCATCCATTGTTGTTGTGGTATTTCTGGGAGACGTCATCACCTTCTCTATGTTGGACTACATGGTGTCTTTCTCTCTTATCTCCCCCTCTAAGGTTGATGAGAAGCTGCTTCCAGCGCTGGCCACCACAGACCCTCTGGTTCTGCCCAACCCGGACCAGCCCAACCCCTTAGGCTCTGTCCCCGTCCACTCCTCCACTAGCGCCAGCGATGACCTGAGTCTCCTAGCCCACATGACCTCCTGCAGGGGCTCAGATCTTAGCCATGCCCAGGGAGGGCTCCCCGAGGTCGGGCCCTTCAAGATCCAGAGCCCCCTGGCTGACATAAGCTCCATTGCCCAGAGAGAGAGCCAGGCAGCTGAGATCCAGGCCCAAGGGTACCCAGGGGGAGAGGGCCCGTCTGGGGCAGATGGAGAGGCGGCGGGGGGTAAGGCTGGAGGTGACGCGGTGAGCACCACGTCTGATACAGAAAGGTCTGATGATGGGAAGGAGATGAAGATCCAGACCACGGCCACTACTCAGGTATCACGTCCCAGTGTGTCAAATATCTTACTTCAAGTGCCTTAGGCCAGTTGAGGTAACTCTATAGTTGGCCCTCTCAGTAACTGAGCTAACTTCGGTTACTGATTTCAGCTGAACAAGTCCATAGCTGGCTAACTACAATAGCAAAATGTATCCCTAACAATCTCGATAGCTTTAAAAGCGAACCTAGCTGTAGTTGTTAGCTTAGCCGTGGTTATTATCTCTGACATGGTTTTTAACTTAGCTGTTAGCTTAGCTTCTGTAGCTGTTTATATTTATTTATAGAGATAGAGACCTAGCTATTTATCTCTGTCCACTTTCCCGGAACCGAAGGGTGTGGACGCCTTTAGCCAACATACCTTAACCTGTCTCTCTACTTCCCCCTACAGGCTCTCCACGGTCGTACGGCGGCCCAGTTGGAGCGCGACCTGCGTGTGGACCTGGGCTTCAGAGGGATGCCCATGACAGAGGAGCAGCGGCGCCAGTTCAGCCCCGGGCCTCGCACCACCATGTTCCGCATCCCAGAGTTCAAGTGGTCGCCCATGCACCAGCGCCTCCTCACTGACCTGCTGTTCGCCCTGGAGACAGATGTACACGTCTGGAGGAGGTGAGGGAGTGTGTGTGTGTGTGTGTGTGTGAGACAGTCTTTAATGGCACCCTAGACACTGAGTCGGCACCCTAAACACTAGGTAGTGCACTATTTTAGACCAGAGCCACTCAGGGCTGGAGATAGATGTTCCTGCGATGGCCTGGGGCACAGTGTTTCACTTTTATATAGGTCAAATCAACTACAGATCAAGACGTAGGAAATGAAGAACCAACTGAATTTACAAAAGATATTCCACACCCAGGGAATATTCCAGACCAAATCTCAGGGGGAGATAAAGAAGCTCATTTATTCTGCAGCGAATGAGAGGTCAGTATGACAACCGGACTGTGCCCCAGGCTCAGTCCGTTATGACTCGGCCTCCTTGGGTTATTCCTCCTTGGGTTATTCCTCCTTGGGTTATTCCTCCTTGGGTTATTCCTTGGTTTGAGTGCGAGCACCTTTATTTTTCTAGTATGCCCCAGCCACCATACTGGCTCTCTTTACAGACAAAGCGACTGAAATAAACTGGAGACATTTCTCTCTAGTGAACAACCATTTATTATTAACCCTTCACTCTCTCTTCTTTCCCTGTTCTTCCTCCTCTCCTCTCCTCCCTCCTCTTCCTCCTCTCTTCCCTTCAGCCATTCAACCAAGTCAGTAATGGACTTTGTGAACAGCAATGAGAACATCATCTTTGTCCACAACACTATACACCTCATCTCTCAGATGGTAGACAACATCATCATCGCCTGTGGAGGGATCCTCCCTCTGCTCTCTGCAGCCACCTCCCCCTCTGTAAGTGTGGCTCACCGCTGCCCCACCTTGGTGGGAGGTGGAATTGCAGGATGTTATTCAGGCCTGGTGGTTACTGTATAGCCCACCTGGTTGGTGCTACTTGGCCAGGCTAGAAAGGACAGAATTACAGTTTATCTTTGAAAATTGTGTTACTTTTGTTGTCCTCTATAGCATGGCAATCTAGTGGTTACTGTGTGCACCAGGGTTGGGGTCAATTCCATTTCAATTCAGGAGGTACACTGACATTCCAATTCACTTCAATGAGGGAAATTTAGAATTGGGTTTACTTTCTGAATTGACATGGAATTTAACCCAACCCTGGTTTGCACCTTGTGTTTTCACTGCAGTGATGTACCTTTATTTTACTAGGCAAGTCAGTTAAGAACAAATTCTTATTTTCAATGACGGCCTAGGAACAGTGGGTTAACTGCCTTGTTCAGGGGCAGAACAACAGATTTGTACCTTGTCAGCTCGGGGATTTGATCTTACAACCTTTCGGTTACTAGTCCAACGCTCTAACCACTAGGCTACCTGCTGCCAATTTTACACATTGGGTGAAATTAATATAAATTTAACACCTGCTAGTGAAACTTTTTCTCTGGTTGTTTTTCTTAATTCTATAATAAAAATACTACTTTGGTTTTTACATCTCAACGTTGAAGTATTTTGACTAAAACCTTCTAACCCTCAGCTCTCAAACTTATTTTTTTTTTATAAGTTCAGGCCGTTGTTTTAAACATTATTTTCTCTCTCTGTGTTTTCTCTCTCTCTCTGTGTTTTCTCTCTCTCTCTGTGTTTTCTCTCTCTCTCTCTGTGTTTTCTCTCTATTCTGTTCTTCCTCTTGTCTTCCCGCCTGTTTTTCTACGGTGGTTCTGCATGTGCAGAGTTCTAAGGTTAGTACGAACACTGTAACTTCCAGGGTCTTACTCTTGATATATTTTCACTAACGTTCTCTGTTGTTTGCTGTAGCTGTCATTGGGACTAACAGTTGCTTTGTAAAAATGTGTAATATTCCAGCACTTCTGTTCCTAGACTGTCTCTGCTTGTGTATGCGAATGTCTTGGGGATCTCTGTTCAGTAATATCATGTTCAAACTGTAGCCTCAGTGAAGGTTATTCTCTGTTCAGTTATATCATGTTCAAACTGTAGCCTCAGTGAAGGTTAATCTTCAGGTATTTCATAATATGATGTATGGGACAAGACATATAGTATTTTAACTGAGTGTACAAAACATTAAGACCATTTTCCTAGTATTGAGGTGAACTCTGGACCGTTCTTGATACACACAGGAACCTGTTGAGCGTGAAAAACCCAGCAGCTTTGCAGTTCTTGACACAAACCGGTGTGCCTGGCACCTACTACAATACCCCGTTCAAAGGCACGTAAATCTTTAGTCTTGCCCATTCACCCTCTGAATGGCACACGTACGCAATTCCTGTCTCAATTGTCAAGGCTTAAAAATTATTCTTTAACCTGTCTACAGTGATTTGAAGTGGATTCAACAAGTGACATCAATAAGGGATCTTAGCATCTCCTTCAGTTCACCCGGTCAGTCTGTGTCCTGGAAAGAGCAGGTGTCCTTAATGTTTTGTTCACTCAGTGTATATTTGTATTCATTATGTCGCCACCTCGTGGATGAACATGGTATGGCCTCGATGCTGTGTGACAGAGCGATCAAGAGATAAAGACATGGGAGAGAGAGGAGAGAAAAAATGACACTGACAGGAAAACAAAGATTTTGATAGATAAGAGAGAGAACTTACTCCATGAGTAAGAATAACCTTTGTGACAGTACAGAGAGGGAGAGAGAGAGAATGGCAGAGATGAAGAATTGAAGGATGGAGAAAGACAGAGAGATCATATTTTTCTGTCGAAAGTAGGAGAGGGATAGAGAGATATGTATATACGTAGCTAGAGATCTCACCTCTTCGACAAACCTGAAGGAGAGAAATAAAGAGAGAGATAGATACATAGATAGGTAGGTACATAGAGAGATAGAGTGATAGAGAAATAGGTACATAGCGAGATAAAGTGATAGAGTTATAGAGAGATCGAGAGATAAAGTGATAAAGAGTGATAGAGAGATAGGTACATAGAGTGATAGAGAGATAGGTACATAGAGTGATAGAGAGATAGGTACATAGAATGATAGAGAGAGAATGATAAATACATAGAGAGATAAGTACATAGAGTGATAAGTACATAGAGTGATAGAGTGATAGGTAGAGAGAGAGAGAGAGAGAGAGAGAGAGAGAGAGAGAGAGAGAGAGAGAGAGAGATAGGTACATAGATTGATAGATACATAGAGTGATAGAGAGATAGACTGATAAATACATAGAGAGATAGGTACATAGAGAGATATGTACATAGAGTGATAGAGTGATAGGTACAGAGAGAGAGAGAGAGAGAGAGAGAGATAGAGTGATAGAGAGTGATAGAGAGATAGGTACATAGATAGAGTGATAGAGATAGAGAGATAGGTAAATAGAGGGATCGAGAGATAGAGTGATAAATACATAGAGAGATAGGTTCATAGAGAGATAGAGTGATAGGTACATATATATATATATATATATATAGAGAGAGAGAGAGAGAGAGAGAGAGAGAGAGAGAGAGAGAGAGAGAGAGAGAGAGAGAGAGATAGGTACATAGAGTGATAGAGAGATAGGTACATAGAGAGATAGGTACATAGAGAGATAGAGTGATATGTACATATAGTGATAGAGAGATAGAGAGATAGGTACATAGAATGATAGAGAGAGAATGATAAATAGATAGGTACATAGAGAGATAGAGTGATAGGTACATATAGTGATAGAGAGATAGGTACATAGAGAGATAGAGAGATAGGTACATAGATAGAGAGATAGTTACATAGAGTGATCGAGTGATAGTGTTCTCCCCTCTGTGTGGAACCCTAAAGAAGGCAGGAGGAGAAGGAGGAGCCGACTCCCACAAAGGGTCAAAGGGCGAGGAGGTGACCCCTGTTCCGGGGGGCGGAGGAACAGGGGGAGAGGTGCGTAGCGTAGCATTGCGTAGCGTTGTGTAACGCTATGCTATGCGTAGCTATGCTATGTGAGCTGCCATGTAGCGTACCAACCCAAACCAGAGATATGATATGAGCACCAACCCAAACCAACCCAAAGCACGTGGGCTCACTGAGCACAGAGAATGTTTGTTAGTCCTAAATGTGTGTGTGTAGCCTTCACAAGCCAAAGCTAAGAAAAGCTTAGAAGCCTGGCACGCATGGCTAGCGTGTGTCTGTGTGTGTGTATATACCCTTTCACTGCCACTCCTTATCTCACTTTTTCCCCTCCCCGACTCCCAAAGCCGAATATAAAGTACACCGAGTTTAACCAACCTCGTTTTGTGATTTACAATTTCAATGGCTGCCATGTTGACACAGAGCGTCCCAAGACAATAAGGGCACGTATTCACAAAGCGTCTCAGAGCTCGAGTACTGATCTAGGATCAGGTCCCCCTGTCAATGTAATGTTATTCATTATGATCTAAGAAGCAAAACTGGTCCTAACAACCCTAGTTCTTGGACGCTTTATAAATACCTGTTTAGGAACACTTGGTGCCAACATTAGCTGATTCTATGGCCTTCCCTCATCCTGGCTGTCACTGCTGCTGTTCCTCTCCATGTCCCCAAACATAATGGGCTTCCAGCACTGACCTGTTCTCTACCTCCCCA
>CM059787.1:7148512-7171012 GCA_030435695.1 Brachymystax lenok tsinlingensis | reverse complement strand
AGAATGTGGCACCATAACAAACCTGCCAAGAGAGGGCCGCCCACCAAAACTCACGGACCAGGCAAAGAGGGCATTAATCAGAGAGGCTGCAAAGAGACCAAAGATAACCCCGAAGGAGCTACAAAACTCCAATCTCTGTGGAGCATCTGTCCATAGGACCACTTTAAGCCATACACTCCACAGAGCTGGGCTTTATGGAAGAGTGGCCAGAAAAAAATAAGCAAATATGTTTGGTGTTCGCCAAAAGGCATGTGGGAGACTCCCACAAACATATGGAAGAAGGTACTCTGGTCAGATGAAACCCAACACCTCTCATCACCCCGAGAACATCATCCCAACAGTGAAGCATGGTGGTGGCAGCATCATGCTGTGGGGATGTTTTTCATCGGCAGGGACTGGGAAACTGATCAGAATTGAAGGAACGATGGATGGTGCTAAATACAGGGAAATTCTTGAGGGAAACCTGTTTCAGTCTTCCAGAGATTTGAGACTGGGACGGAGGTTCACCTTCCAGCAGGACAATGACCCTAAGCGTACTGCTAAAGCAACACTTGAGTGGTTTAAGGGGAAACATTTAAATGTCTTGGAATGGCCTAGTCAAAGCCCAGACCTCAATCCAATTGAGAATCGGTGGTATGACTTAAAGATTGCAGTACACAAGCGGAACCCATCCCACTTGAAGGAGCTGGAGCAGTTTTGCCTTGAAGAATGGGCAACAATCCCAGTGATTAGATGTGCCAAGCTTATAGAGACATATCCCAAGAGACTTGCAGCTGTAATTGCTGCAAAAGGTGGCTATACAAAGTATTGACTTTGGGAGGGTGAATAGTTATGCACGCTGAAGTTATTATTTCACAATAAAAAATATTTTGCATCTTCAAAGTGGTAGGCATGTTGTGTAAATCAAATGATACAAACCCCAAAAATCCATTTTAATTCCAGGTTGTAAGGCAACAAAGGTTGTAAGGAAAAATGCCAAGGTGGGTGAAAACCTTTGCAAGCCACTGAACAGTGTTGTTATGTCTCTTTCTCTCTCTCTCTCTCTCTCTCTCTCTCTCTCTCTCTCTCTCTCTCTCTCTCACTATCCATGTCTCTCTTTTTGCTGTCCTTGCAATTGATCAATATGTTTTATTGATAATGCAAATTAATAATATCCTTGTTCACTCCTGCTCTCTATCTCTCTCTTTGTCTCTCTCTCTCTCTCTCTCTCTCTCTCTCTCTCTCTCTCCCCACTCTTTTCCCCCGTCGTATAGGAGATTCTGAAGAGCCTTGTGGCCGCGCCCCTGGACGGTGGGGAGGCGGGACAGGAAGTTGGCCCCACCCCCTACCACCCTGATCCCGCCCTCAAGACACACCCCATGCTGCCCATGCAGTTCCACTCATTTGACAGGTGTGTGTGTGTGTGTGTGTGTGTGTGTGTGTGTGTGTGTGTGTGTGTGTGTGTGTGTGTGTGTGTGTGTGCGTGCGTGCGTTTGCACGTGCACGTGTGTGTTTTCAGTTCCAATTCTTCAATAGGTATGCCTGGCTCCTCTTTCGATGTCCCTCTCGATGTCCCAGAATACAGTACCTGTTAAAGTCAAAAGAGAGAGAGAGTCACACAATGATGAGGTCATAGGAAAGGAATATGTAAAACAGATATTGCGAGGCTTCTTACTCTGTTCATAGTGTAACACCTTAATCTGTAACAGCAGACTATTGCTCTGCATCTCAGCGTGTTCCTTCTCAGCTTTGGGGGATTTGGGGGCTTTCACCGTGTTTCATTCATGAGTCCCCCGGCAACTAAATAATGGATCAGAAGCAGGGTGTGCATATTAAATCAAAACTCTTCAGCTAAGCTGTCTTTCTGTCTGTCTGTCTGTCTGCCTGTCTGTCTGCCTGTCTGTCTGTCTGCTTGGCTGGCTGGCTGGCTGCCTGTCTGTCTGTCTGTCTGTATGCCTGTCTGTCTGTCTTTCTGTCTGTCTGTCTGCTTGGCTGGCTGTCTGTCTGCCTGTCTGTCTGCCTGTCTGTCTGTCTGTCTGCCTGTCTGCATGTCTGTCTGTCTGTCTGCCTGTCTGTCTGTCTGTCTGTCTGCCTGCCTGTCTGCCTGTCTGTCCTAAAGTCATCCCAGACAGACAGACACTCAGGGATGTTGTCTGTATATCTGTCCTAAAGTCATCCCAGATAGACCGACAGACACTCAGGGATGAAGTGAGTATCGCTTTAATGTCTCCTATAGTCATCATGCCCAAATCTACACCCCATTGTTTTACGTCAGATAAAACAATGGGATTAGATTATTTTCACACCCCTTGACTTATTCCACATTTTGTTGTGTTACAAAGTCGGATTAAAATGGATTTATCCACACCTGGATTGTCCAAGCTCTGTCAAATTGGTTGGTGATCATCGCTAGACAACCATTTTCAGGTCTTGCCATAGATTTGCAAGCAGATTTAAGTCAAAACTGTAAAAATTAACACCTATGAAAATTAACTGTCTTCTTAGTTAGCAACTCCAGTGTAGATTTGTCCTTGTGTTTTAGGTTATTGTACTGCTGAAAGGTGAATTAATCTCCCAGTGTCTGGTGGAAAGCAGACTGAACAGGTTTTCCTCTAGGATTTTCCCTGTGCTTAACTCCATTCCTGAAAATGTTTTATCCTGAAAAAGTCCTTAATGATTACAAGCATACCCATAACATGATGCAGCCACCACTATGCTTGAAAATATGGAGCGTGGTACTCAGTAATGTGTTGTATTGGATTTGCCCCAAACTTAACACTTTGTATTAGTGAATTTGTTTGCCACATTTTTTGCAGTATTACTTTAGTGCCTTTAGTGCCATGTTTTGGAATATTTGTATTGTGTTCAGGCTTCCTTCTTTTCACTCTGTCAATTAGATTAGTATTGTGGAGTAGCTACAATGTTGTTGATCCATCCTCACAGCCATTAAACTCTGTAACTGTTTTAAAGTCACCATTGGTCTCATGGTGAAATCCCTGAGCAGTTTCCTTGCTCTTCAGCAACTGAGTTAGGAAGGACGCCTGTATCTTTGTAGTGACTGGGTGTATTAATACACCATCCAAAGTGTAATTCATAACTCATGCTCAAAGGGATATCCAATGTCTACTTTTTTATGTATTTTACCCATCTACCAACAGGTGTCCTTCTTTGCGAGGCATTGGAAATCTTCCCTGGTCTTTGTGGTTGAATCTGTGTTTGAAATTGACTGTTTTCAACTTTTCATTTTTTATTAATAATAAAAATCAGAACAACATAATTCCACTTTGACATTATGGGGTAATGTGGGTCGGCCAGTGACAGAAATATAAATGTAATCTATTTTAAATTCAGGATGTAACACAAAAACATGTGGAAACAGTCAAGGGGTGTGAATACTTTCTGAAGGCACTGTAGGTGACATCGTCTGCTGAACCCCATTTCTGCCTCAAAACTGTCTGAATTCATCTAAGCTAAAACAGTACATATGTCAATACATTTGTCCAACAGCTGATCCAACCACTGAAATCAGCTTTGACTGACCAGCTACCTACTTAGTGCTGCCACACAATGTCGAATCATCCAACAAAAACTAGCTAGCAAGCTATTGTACTAGAGCTAGTAGTGCTAATGCTTACATTATTATGAGTTTTCATGAAGCAGCTGTTTTTCTGCTACGAGTCATTGCAGTAGCCTCCTCAGTCAACTGCTGTGCTCAGCTGACCCAATGATACGATAGCAGAGAAACATGCTGATCTACAGATATCTGATAACAGTCAGTTCCCCTTCATTGTGGGGCTGCGTGTCTACAACTTCAGGGTCATTTAGACAGGCTAAGTAAGCTTTTTATGTCAGAGAAGGAAGAGCTAGCTGATTGGCTAGCTAGCTATGTCAGAAAGCTAGCTAGTTACACAGCTGATCAAGTCACTGACACTGGCGACCAATGTCCTGGCATAGAATTTAGTCTGTATTAAATCTATTAAATCACTGTCAATGTTTGTAATAGATTGATAGTTATTCTGCTTATTTCAACGTTTGTAGTAGATAGATAATAATTCTGCCTATTTCAACGTTTGTAGTAGATAGCTAGTTATTCTGCCTATTTCAACGTCTGTAGTAGATAGCTAGTTATTCTGCCTATTTCAACGTTTGTAGTAGATAGCTAGTTATTCTGCCTATTTCAACGTTTGTAGTAGATAGCTAGTTATTCTGCCTATTTCAACGTTTGTAGTAGATAGCTAGTTATTCTGCCTATTTCAACGTTTGTAGTAGATAGCTAGTTATTCTGCCTATTTCAACGTTTGTAGTAGATAGATAATAATTCTGCCTATTTCAACGTTTGTAGTAGATAGCTAGTTATTCTGCCTATTTCAACGTCTGTAGTAGATAGCTAGTTATTCTGCCTATTTCAACGTTTGTAGTAGATAGCTAGTTATTCTGCCTATTTCAACGTTTGTAGTAGATAGCTAGTTATTCTGCCTATTTCAACGTCTGTAGTAGATAGCTAGTTATTCTGCCTATTTCAACGTTTGTAGTAGATAGCTAGTTATTCTGCCTATTTCAACGTTTGTAGTAGATAGCTAGTTATTCTGCCTATTTCAACGTTTGTAATAGATAGCTAGTTATTCTGCCTATTTCATGGAAAGTCATATGAGAGCTAGTGATATCAAAACATGTTTGAATGGCGGATGCTCCGCCACTCCGCCATATGAGTTCCACGTTCTGCAAGACAGATCGGTTGAGGGACGAGTGTCACGGAGGAGTGATGCCATCTGATGTGAGACAATGATCTAGACCCTAGACATCTACGACATCAAATCTGAAAGGATTGGAGAGGTTTTAACAATATGGATAGGTGTTAACATTACGGATAGGTGTTAACAATACGGATAGGTGTTAACAATGCGGATAGGTGGTGTTAACAGTACGGAGAGGTGTTATTAATGTGGATAGGTGTTAACATTACGGATAGGTGTTAACAATGCGGATAGGTGTTAACAATGCGGATAGGTGTTAACAATGTGGAATGGTGTTAACAATACGGATAGGTGTTAACAATGTGGATAGGTGTTAACAATACGGATAGGTGTTAACAATACAGAGAGGTGTTAACAATACAGAGAGGTGTTAACAATACGGAGAGGTGTTAACAATACAGAGAGGTGTTAACAATACGGATAGGTGTTAACAATACGGATAGGTGGTGTTAACAGTACGGAGAGGTGTTATTAATGTGGATAGGTGTTAACATTACGGATAGGTGTTAACAATACGGATAGGTGGTGTTAACAGTACGGAGAGGTGTTATTAATGTGGATAGGTGTTAACATTACGGATAGGTGTTAACAATACGGATAGGTGTTAACAATACGGATAGGTGTTAACAATGCGGATAGGTGGTGTTAACAGTACGGAGAGGTGTTATTAATGTGGATAGGTGTTAACATTACGGATAGGTGTTAACAATACGGAGAGGTGTTAACAATGTGGATAGGTGTTAACAATACGGATAGGTGTTAACAATACGGAGAGGTGTTAACAATACGGAGAGGTGTTAACAATGTGGATAGGTGTTAACAATGTGGATAGGTGTTAACAATACGGATAGGTGTTAACAATGCGGATAGGTGTTAACAATACGGATAGGTGTTAACAATGTGGATAGGTGTTAACAATACGGATAGGTGTTAACAATACAGAGAGGTGTTAACAATACGGAGAGGTGTTAACAATACAGAGAGGTGTTAACAATACGGAGAGGTGTTAACAATACGGATAGGTGTTAACAATACAGAGAGGTGTTAACAATACGGAGAGGTGTTAACAATACAGAGAGGTGTTAACAATACAGAGAGGTGTTAACAATACGGAGAGGTGTTAACAATACGGAGAGGTGTTAACAATACGGAGAGGTGTTAACAATACAGAGAGGTGTTAACAATACAGAGAGGTGTTAACAATACGGAGAGGTGTTAACAATACAGAGAGGTGTTAACAATACGGAGAGGTGTTAACAATACGGATAGGTGTTAACAATACGGATAGGTGTTAACAATGTGGATAGGTGTTAACAATACGGATAGGTGTTAACAATATGGATAGCTGTCAAGGTGTATCAACTGGAGCATTTTATCAGTTCTCATTGGTTTTCCAGATGGATTGACAGCCGTGTTGTGGTCTTTGATAGGTCGGTGATGGTGCCAGTCAAGAAGCCCCCTCCCGGCAGCCTGTCAGTCAACACAGTGGGCACGCCCACCACCAGCGGAGCGGCCACACCAGGAAGTACACCAAACATCTTCGCTGCTGCCACGGCAACGCCCAAGAGCATGATCAACACCACAGGTGAGGACACAAACAACACCTGGAACACACACACACACACACACCTGGAACACATACACACCTGGAACACACACACACCTGGAACACATACACGTGCTCCTGGGAGAGAGACACACACCTGGTACAACTTGCTGTATGGTTTGTCAGTAGGGATTGTCTAGATTAATGCAGCTTCGAGGTTATTTTTACATCTTTGAACACCAATAATAGAGTGTAAACAGAGCTCTGCAGAGTAGGTTTGAAGAACCATTTCTGAAAACCCTTAGGGCATCATCAGTCATTCATGAATTAGTCTGAGTGGGGCTAATGTGGATGTCAACATTAGACATGGATGACAGAGAGCTAGTTGAAAATACATGGGATTCAATACAATTCAATAGAGTTTATTTCCATAGAGTGGTCAACTGTAGTAGTTGTCATTTCTGATTGTGACTCCAAATGAACACTAGATGGCTCTCTGTCTCATTCCTTTACAACCTCGTCATCTCCTCTTATCTCTGTCTCAGTCTATTACAACCTCGTCATCTCCTCTTATCTCTGTCTCAGTCTATTACAACCTCGTCATCTCCTCTTATCTCTGTCTCATTCCTTTACAACCTCGTCATCTCCTCTTATCTCTGTCTCATTCCTTTACAACCTCGTCATCTCCTCTTATCTCTGTCTCAGTCTATTACAACCTCGTCATCTCCTCTTATCTCTGTCTCATTCCTTTACAACCTCGTCATCTCCTCTTATCTCTGTCTCATTCCTTTACAACCTCGTCATCTCCTCTTATCTCTGTCTCAGTCTATTACAACCTCGTCATCTCCTCTTATCTCTGTCTGTCTATTACAACCTCGTCATCTCCTCTTATCTCTGTCTCAATCCTTTACAACCTCATAATCTCCTCCTATATGGCTTCCTCTCTCAGTACCCTAGATGATTATACACATTAACTTACACTCTCTCTCTCTCGCTCTCTCGCTCTCTCTCTCTCTCTTCCTCTCTCGCTCTCTCTCGCTCTCTCTCTCTCTCTCTCTCTCTCTCTCTCTCTCTCTCTCTCTCTCTCTCTCTCTCTCTCTCTCTCTCTCTCTCTCTCTCTCTCTCTCTCTCTCTCTCTCTCTCTCTCTCTCCCCTTCTTTCTCCCCCCTCTTCTCTCCAGGTGCCACTGACTCTGCCTCTTCTTCCTCTTCCTCTTCCTCATCCTTCGTCAACGGTGCGACTAGTAAGAACCTACCAGCCGTACAGACAGTGGCTCCCATGCCCGAAGACACCGTTGAGAGCATGAGGTCAGAATCTCTCTCTCTTTCTCTTTCCTTCACTCACTCTCTATACCTGTCCCTCAATCCCTGACATTATATTTATCTTTCCATCTGTCCCTGTCCGTTTCCACTTGCATAGATTATTGTTAGTCACATCTCTCTCCTCCCCTACACCTCTCCTCCCCTGTCTCTCTCCTCCCCTACACCTCTCCTCCCCTGTCTCTCTCCTCCCCTACACCTCTCCTCCCCTGTCTCTCTCCTCCCCTATATCTCTCCTCCCCTGTCTCTCTCCTCCCCTACACCTCTCCTCCCCTATATCTCTCCTCCCCTGTCTCTCTCCTCCCCTACACCTCTCCTCCCCTATATCTCTCCTCCCCTATATCTCTTCTCCCCTACACCTCTCCTCCCCTGTCTCTCTCCTCCCCTACACCTCTCCTCCCCTATATCTCTCCTCCCCTATATCTCTCCTCCCCTACACCTCTCCTCCCCTATATCTCTCCTCCCTACACCTCTCCTCCCTACACCTCTCCTCCCTATATCTCTCCTCCCCTGTCTCTCTCCTCCCCTGTCTCTCTCCTCCCTATATCTCTCCTCCCCTGTCTCTCTCCTCCCCTACATCTCTCCTCCCCTACACCTCTCCTCCCCTACACCTCTCCTCCCCTATATCTCTCCTCCCCTGTCTCTCTCCTCCCCTGTCTCTCTCCTCCCCTATATCTCTCCTCCCCTGTCTCTCTCCTCCCCTATATCTCTCTCCTCCCTGTATCTCTCCTCCCCTACACCTCTCCTCCCCTGTCTCTCTCCTCCCCTACACCTCTCCTCCCCTACACCTCTCCTCCCCTATATCTCTCCTCCCCTACACCTCTCCTCCCTGTCTCTCTCCTCCCTACACCTCTCCTCCCTACACCTCTCCTCCCCTATATCTCTCCTCCCCTACACCTCTCCTCCCCTACACCTCTCCTCCCCTGTCTCTCTTCTCCCCTACACCTCTCCTCCCCTACACCTCTCCTCCCCTATATCTCTCCTCCCCTACACCTCTCCTCCCCTGTCTCTCTCCTCCCCTACACCTCTCCTCCCCTACACCTCTCCTCCCCTATATCTCTCCTCCCCTACACCTCTCCTCCCCTATATCTCTCCTCCCCTACACCTCTCCTCCCCTGTCTCTCTCCTCACCTACATTTTGCATGTTTACCCTCACTACCTCACTCCCGTCTGTCTGTCTGTCGCATGACAGGATACTAATGAAAGATATCATAACAGGATACTCAATAAAGATATCATAACAGGATACTCATTAAATATATCATAATAGGATACTCATTAAAGATATCATAACAGGATACTCAATAAAGATATAATAACAGGATACTCAATAAAGATATCATAACAGGATACTCATTAAATATATCATAATAGGATACTCATTAAAGATATCATAACAGGATACTCAATAAAGATATCATAACAGGATACTCAATAAAGATATCATAACAGGATACTCATTAAATATATCATAATAGGATACTCATTAAAGATATTATAACAGGATACTCATTAAATATATCATAATAGGATACTCATTAAATATATCATAACAGGATACTCATTAAAGATATCATAACAGGATATTCATTAAAGATATCATAATAGGATGATAATGAAAGATATCATAACAGGATACTCAGAAAATATATGATACTAGGATACTCATTAGATATCACAATATGATACTCATTAGATATCACAATAGGATACTCATTAAAGATATCAAAATAGGATACTCATTAGATATCATAATATGATACTCATTAAAGATATCATAATAGGATACTCATTAAAGATATCATAACAGGGTACTCATTAAATATATGATACTAGGATACTCATTAGATATCACAATAGGATGGATACTCATTAAAGATATCTCAATAGGATACTCATTAGATATCATAACAGGATACTCATTAAAGATATCATAATAGGATACTAATGAAAGATATCATAATATGATACTCATTAGATATCATAATAGGATACTCATTAAAGATATCATAATAGGATACTCATTAAAGATATCATAGCAGGATACTCATTAGATATCATAATAGGATACTCATTAAAGATATCATAATATGATACTCATTAAAGATATCATAATAGGATACTTATTAAAGATATCATAATAGGATACTCATTAGATATCATAATAGGATACTCATTAAAGATATCACAATAGGATAGTCATTAGATATCAGAACAGGATACTCATTAAATATATGATAATAGGATACTCATTAGATATCATAATAGGATACTCATTAGATATCATAATAGGATACTCATTAGATATCATAATAGGACACTCATTAGATATCATCATAGGATACTCATTAGATATCATAATAGGATACTCAATAAAGATATCATAATAGGATCCTCATTAGATATCACAATAGGATACTCTTTAAAGATATCATAATAGGACACTCATTAGATATCATAATAGGATACTCATTAGATATCATAATAGGATACTCATTAGATATCATAATAGGATGCTCATTAAAGATATCATAATAGGACACTCATTGAAGATATCATAATAGGATACTCATTAAAGATATCATAATATGATAATAATGAAAGATATCATAATAGGATACTCATTAGATATCATAATAGGATACTCATTAGATATCATAATAGGATACTCATTAGATATCATAATAGGACACTCATTAGATATCATAGGATACTCATTAGATATCATAATAGGATACTCATTAAAGATATCATAATAGGATACTCATTAGATATCATAATAGGATACTCATTAAAGATATCATAATAGGATACTCATTAAATATATGATAATAGGATACTCATTAGATATCATAATAGGATACTCATTAGATATCATAATAGGATACTCATTAGATATCATAATAGGACACTCATTAGATATCATCATAGGATACTCATTAGATATCATAATAGGATACTCAATAAAGATATCATAATAGGATACTCATTAGATATCACAATAGGATACTCTTTAAAGATATCATAATAGGACACTCATTAGATATCATAATAGGATACTCATTAGATATCATAATAGGATACTCATTAGATATCATAATAGGATACTCATTAAAGATATCATAATAGGACACTCATTGAAGATATCATAATAGGATACTCATTAAAGATATCATAATATGATAATAATGAAAGATATCATAATAGGATACTCATTAGATATCATAATAGGATACTCATTAGATATCATAATAGGATACTCATTAGATATCATAATAGGACACTCATTAGATATCATAGGATACTCATTAGATATCATAATAGGATACTCATTAAAGATATCATAATAGGATACTCATTAGATATCATAATATGATACTCATTAAAGATATCATAATAGGACACTCATTAGATATCATAATAGGATACTCATTAGATATCATAATAGGATACTCATTAAAGATATCATAATAGGACACTCATTAAAGATATCATAATAGGATACTCATTAAAGAAATCATAGTAGGATAATATGAAAGATATCATAATAGGATACTCATTAGATATCATAATAGGATACTCATTAGATATCATAATAGGATACTCATTAGATATCATAATACGATACTCATTAAATATATCATAATAGGATACTCATTAAAGATATCATAATAGGATACTCATTAGATATCATAATAGGATACTCATTAAAGATATCATAATAGGATACTCATTAGATATCATTATAGGATACTCATTAGATATCATAATAGGATACTCATTAAAGATATCATAATAGGATACTCATTAGATATCATAATAGGATACTCATTAGATATCATAATAGGATACTCATTAGATATCATAATAGGATACTCATTAAAGATATCATAATAGGATACTCATTAGATATCATTATAGGATACTCATTAGATATCATAATAGGATACTCATTAAAGATATCATAATAGGATACTCATTAGATATCATAATAGGATACTCATTAGATATCATAATAGGATACTCATTAGATATCATAATAGGATACTCATTAGATATCATAATAGGATACTCATTAAAGATATCATAATAGGATACTCATTAGATATCATTATAGGATACTCATTAGATATCATTATAGGATACTCATTAGATATCTGTTTGTCTGACCCTTTCCCCACAATCCAGTTTTTTTATCTTTCTACTATGAATAACTATTATTTTACAAATGATCTTTAGCTAGTTAATCTACCATTGTCAGCCTGTCATTTGCAAAATGTCCCTGAATTGGAAACAGGAGTTATCTTGAGCTAGAGAACCTGTCTGTTTAATCAAACTCTCAGGGCCGAACCCTAACTTGAAATGTGTCCATGTAACTGGTACTTTTACACAAATAATATATTGACAAGTTTTACGCATGAGTCCATGTTACCCTTGTTGACAAAAGTCAAGTCAGGGCTCAGTCCTCTGTGTCCTTTAGAAGTCAGCGCTCATATAATGTAGAGTTAGTGAGTTTTTTTTTAGAGTGTGTAGACGTGTTAGTTAGTGAGTGTGTGTTGCTTTAATGTGTGTGTGTGTGGTTTGTGTATTACAGTGTCTATTGTGAGGTGGAGCAGTGTGCGCTGCGCGGCGGTTTGACTCCTCCTGAGCTCAAGCCCTTTAGCTCTCTGGCAGGCTTCCAGACAGCCCCCCGCGATGCAGGACAGTGTCTTAGGCAAGGACACCTAACCTCAACCACTACCGACCCACCAACTGACCTGATCTATCTATCTAGCTCCCTCCCTACCTACCTACCTACCTACCTACCTACCTACCTACCTTTGTTGATATATATATGTTTACATTGCCAAAGCAAAAGAAACAGAGAATAAACAAAAACAACATTAACAAATATACACTGAACACTGAACAGTAAATACTGGACACTGGACACTAAATACTGAACGCCGAACACTATACAGTAAATACTGAACACTAAATACTGAACGCTGAACACTATACAGTAAATACTGAACACTATACAGTAAATACTGAACACTGAACAGTACACACTGAACACTGAACTCTGTACAGTAAATACTGAACACTGAAAACTGAACACTGAACACTATGCAGTAAATACTGAACACTGAACAGTAAACACTGAATAATGAACACTGAACAGTATACAGTAAATACTGAAAACTGAACACTGAAACGTATACAGTAAATACTGAACACTGAGCACTACACTGAACACTGAATACTATACACTGAACACTGAATACTATACAATAAACACTGAATAATATACACTATACACTGAACACTATACACTGAATACTGAACACTATACACTGAACACTGAACAATATACACTGAACAGTATACAGTAAATACTGAACACTGAACAGTTTACAGTAAATACTGAACACTATACACTGAACACTATACACTGAATACTCAACACTATACACTGAATACTGAACACTATACACTGAACACTATACACTGAACACTGTACACTGAACACAGAATACTGAACACTATACACTGAGCACTGAACACAGAATATTGAACACTATACACTGAACACAGAATACTGAACACTGAATACTGTACACTGAATACTGAACACTATACACTGAATACTGAACACTTTACACTGCACACTATACACTGAACACAGAATACTGAACACTATACACTGAATACTGAACACTATACACTGAACACAGAATACTGAACACTGTACACTGAATACTGAACACTATACACTGAATACTGAACACTATACACTGAACACTATACACTGAACACTGTACACTGAACACAGAATACTGAACACTATACACTGAGCACTGAACACAGAATATTGAACACTATACACTGAACACAGAATACTGAACACTGAATACTGTACACTGAATACTGAACACTATACACTGAATACTGAACACTTTACACTGCACACTATACACTGAACACAGAATACTGAACACTATACACTGAATACTGAACACTATACACTGAACACAGAATACTGAACACTGTACACTGAATACTGAACACTATACACTGAATACTGAACACTTTACACTGAATACTATACACTGAATACTGAACACTATACACTGAATACTGAACACTATACACTGAATACGGAATACTGAACACTGAACACTATACACTGAATACTGAACACTATACACTGCTCTCATAAGGGTTTCAGAAGCATAAATATGCTTCAAATGTTAATTATTAGCTATGTACAATTTAACAATCTCTCTCTCTCTCTCTCTTTCTCAAGGCTTTGACATGCCAGCCTAATGTGCTGCTCCGTAGTGCTCTTGCATAATAGCACATGTTCCACACACACACACAATAGTTTTCCACTCCATCTTTTGTTGGCAAGGGGAGCAAACAGCCATGCTGCTATCATAGGTTGAACTAGACATGTCATAATGCCATTATAACACCTTCATAATACTGTCGTAATGCCACTATAAAACCTTCATAATACTGTCATAATGCCATTATAACACATTCATAATACTGTCATAATGCCACTTTAACACCTTCATAATACTGTCATGATGCCACTATAACACCTTCATAATACCATCATAATGCCATTATAACACCATAATGCTGTCATAATGCCACTTTAACACCTTCATAATGCTGTCATAATGCCACTATAACACCTTCATAATACTGTCATAATGCCCTTATAACACCAAAATGCTGTCATAATGCCACTATAACACCTTCATAATGCTGTCATAATGCCACTATAACACCTTCATAATACTGTCATAGTGCCATTATAACACCTTCGTAATACTGTCATAGTGCCATTATAACACCTTCATAATGCTGTCATAATGCCATTATAACGGCTTCATAATGCCATCATAACGCCTTCATAATGCTGTCATAATGCCATCATAACACCTTCATAATGCTGTCATAATACCATCATAACACCTTCATAATGCTGTCATAATGCCATCATAACGCCTTCATAATGCTGTCATAATGCCATCATAACACCTTCATAATGCTGTCATAATGCCATCATAACACCTTCATAATGCTGTCATAACGTCCATGTTGTCAGTGGGTATGTGGGAAGCTTCTCTTCTATCTACTCAACTGACTGTCTATCTCTTCTTCTATCCTTCTTCTATTCTTTATCTTCTTCTTCTATTATTCTTCTTCTATCCTTCTTCTCTCACCCTCAACCCCTCTCTGTCTCTCCCCTTCCTCCCCTCCCCTTCTCTCTATCTCTATTGGTCCCCTTCACTGACCTTTTCTCTCTCTCTCTCCCCTCTATCTCTATTGGTCCCCTTCACTGACCTTTTCTCTCTCTCCCCTCTGTCCCTCTGTCCCTCCCCCAACCCCTGCTCCCCCCTCTCTCTCCCCCTCTACAGTATCACCACTAAGTTGGAGCGTGCGCTGGAGAAGGTGGCCCCCCTCCTGAGGGAGATCTTTGTGGACTTTGCTCCGTTCCTCTCTAGGACCCTGTTGGGTAGCCACGGCCAGGAGCTGCTCATTGAAGGTACAGGTGCTGTACACGCCTTTATCTTCTAACTGGCGTCTCTATGTGGAGTGAGTCCTCCATTCACTGTCCAGTCCCCACCGCGCTGCTGTCACCGCTCACACTGGATGGCTGGGTGGGAGAGAGAGTGTGTGTGTGTGTATGTGTGTGTGTGTGTGTGCGCTTGTGTGTGTGTGTGTGTATGAGAGAGAGAGTGTGTGTGTGTATGTGTGTGTGTGTGTGTGCGCTTGTGTGTGTGTGTGTATGAGAGAGAGAAAGAGTGTGTGTGCGAGTGTGTGTGTGTGTGTGTGTGTGTGTGTGTGTGTGTGTGTGTGTGTGTGTGTGCGTGTGTGTGTGTGTGTGTGTGCGCTTTTGTGTGTGTGTGTGTGTGTGTGTGTGTATGAGAGAGATAAAGAGTGTGTGTGCGAGCGTGTGTGTGTGTGTGTGTGTGTGTGTGTGTGTGTGTGTATGAGAGAGAGAAAGAGTGTGTGTGCGAGCGAGCGTGTGTGTGTGTGTGTATGTATGAGAGAAAGTGTGTGTGTGTGTGAGAGAAAGAGTGTGTGCAAATGTGTGTGTGTCTGTATCTGTGGACTGGATAGTACTTTGCATGCTGGATAAACAAGACTTTCAGTAGAAAGTACTAGATCTGTGTCCCTGCCGTACTGTTCTGTCCGTACCCTTGTACCACTTGTCCTTTCTGTGTTATCTGATGCTATAAGATCTAATGCTGTTAGCTGGCTGGGAAACCTGTTAGAGAACTGTGTGTGTGTGTGTCTGTGTGTACCGTGCGAACATGTGTGTGTGTGTGCTTGTGGCATGTGTGTGCGTGTGTATGTGTGTGTGTGTGTGTGTGTGTGTGTGTGTGTGTGTGTGTGTGTGCGTGGTGTGTGTTCTGGGTCCTGACTGTCCTATCTCTCTCTGTAGGTCTGGTCTGTATGAAGTCCAGTACTTCAGTAGTAGAGCTGGTCATGCTACTCTGTTCTCAGGTATGTACTCCTTTACCCCTCTCTCTCTCTCTCTCTCTCTCTCTCTCTCTCTCTCTCTCTCTCTCTCTCTCTCTCTCTCTCTCTCTCTCTCTCTCCCTCCCCCTCCCTCTATCTCACTCTCTCTCTCTCTTTCGCTCCCTCTCCTCTATCTAGGCCTCTCTCACTCTATCTATTTCTTTCTCTCCTCCTCTCTCTCTCTCTCTCTACCTCCCTCTCTCTCTCTCTCTCTCGGTGTCTCTCTCCCACTATATATATGTTTTCTGTATAGTTCCCAATATATGCATTAGATTTTCTCACTATACGTTGATGTTATGAAACCAACTAGCCTGCTTTGGATATATCTAGGGGTTTCTAAGCCCTTCAAGTTTACCTTCAGTATCAGCCAGCCCCATAAATGCAGCACTAAGCAGCCAATGATGAGCGCTGTGGTTTGATTGACAGGTCTAAAGTGGTATCAGACAGGTGTCTGGTTACAGACCCGCCCTTAATGACAGCATTAACGGTTGCGTCTGCTGCAGTCTCAATGTGGATGAAAAGGCCACCATATTTTCCACATTTGATTCTCATCAGTTTCCTCAACTTATATCTCTTCCAAACAGGAAGAATATTCATAAACATTTTTTGACTATACAAAGCACAATTTGATATCACAAACAAGGTGTGGCTTGGGTAGCTAGACTCAGCAGGCAGAAGGAGAAACGGAATGGTACTCACCTCTGACCTTCATTCCCCCCTTTATTTCTCTCTATTCATCCCTCCGTTCTAGGGGTATGTGTGTGTCCCTCTTTCCCATTCTCCTTTCTCATCCTCCTCTTCTCTCCTCTCTCATCTTCTTCATCCGTCTCCTGTCTTATTTTTATCCATTCGCTCCATTTAACTTCTGTCCCGGTCCTCTCATCTTCTTCTTCTTTTGTTGTCTCCTTCTCGTCCAGTCCAGTTCTCCTCTCCTCCTCTCCTGCTCTCCTCCTCTCCTGCTCTCCTCTCCTTCTTCTCTCCTCCTCCTCTCCTCTCATCTCTCCTACCACATTCCCTTCTCTTTCATCCTCTTCACCATCTTCTCCTGTCTATACTCCTCACCGTCCTCTCTCTCTGTCATTCCCCTCTCCTCTCTCTCTTTCCCTCTTCTTCTCTCCTCCTCTCTTTCCCTCCTCTTCCTGTCAGTGTGTCTAGTATTACACAGGGCTCCAGCCTTGTCTTCCATTAGGGGCCCAGGGGACAGAACCCCAGCCCAGATATTGATCCCTGGGATGGGGAAGGGAACCTGAGACGCTCCCATGTGTCCTCCAGATCCATCCTAGCCATGGAGATAATGGAGCTATCTCTCTCTCTGTTTTTTTTTTACATGAGAAAGAATATAAAATACGCTCTTTTCAGAGCGACTTACAGTAGTGAGTGCACACATTTTCATTATTTTTCGTATCCCTCCCTTTAAATCTTACCCTAGGAGGTCTGGAGTACTTCTGGTTCTCTGTTTCTGCCTGATATTCAATTGCTCCACCTGGTGTCCCTGGTCTAAATCAGTCCCTGATTAGAGAATTTGAAAAAGAACTGGAACTGGCTTCAAGGTCCGTAGGCTCTACATGAACCTTCCAAACTATGACCCCACTTGACCTATCCTCTCCATTTACCCTCCTACTCCCTACTCCCTTCTGTCTCTCTCTCTCTCTCTCTCTCTCTCTCTCTCTCTCCCTCTCTCTCTCTCTCTCTCTCTCTCTCTCTCTCTCTCTCTCTCTCTCTCTCTCTCTCTCTCTCTCTCTCTCTCTCTCTCTCTCTCTCTCTCTCTCTCTCTCTCTCTCTCTCTCTCTCTCTCTCTCTCTCTCTCTCTCTCTCTCTCTCTTATATATATAATGTCTGTCTGTCTCTCTCTCTCCCTCTCTCTCTTGCTTTCTCTCTCTCTCTCATTTCAATTCAAGGGACTTTATTGGAAAGGGAAAGATATGTTTACATTGCCAAAGCAAGTGAAATGGATTAACATAAGTGAAATAAACAATAAAAAGTGAACTGTAAATATTACACGCAGACAAGTTACAGTTGAAGTCGGAAGTTTACATATACTTAGGTTGTAGTCATTAAAACTTGTTTTTCAACCACTCCACACATTTCTTGTTTTGGCAAGTCGGTAAATTTTTCCAACAATTCTTTACAGACAGATTATTTCACTTATAATTCACTGTATCACAATTCCAGTGGGTCAGAAGTTTACATACACTAAGTTGACTGTGCCTTTAAACAGCTTGGAAAATTCCAGAAAATGATGTCATGGCCTTAGAAGCTTCTGATAGGATAATTGACATCATTTGAGTCTATTGGAGGGTTACTTGTGGATGTATTTCAAGGCCTACCTTCAAATTCAGTGCCTCTTTGCTTGACATCATGGGAAAATCAAAAGAAATCAGCCAAGACCTCATCCTTGGGAGCAATTTCCAAACGCCTGAAGGTACCACGTTCATCTGTACAAACAATAGTACGCAAGTATAAACACCATGGGACCACGCAGCCATCTTACCGCTCAGGAAGGAGACGCATTCTGTATCCTAGAGATGAACGTACTTTGGTGCGAAAAGTGCAAATCAATCCCAGAACAACAGCAAAGGACCTTGTGAAGATGCGGAGGAAACAGGTACAAAAGTATCTATATCCACAGTAAAACGAGTCCTATAATCGACATAACCTGAAAGGCCACTCAGCAAGGAAGAAGCCACTGCTCCAAAACCGACATAAAAAAGCCAGACTACGGATTGCAGCTGCACATGGGGACAAAGATCGTACTTTTTGGAGAAATGTCCTCTGGTCTGATGAAACAAAAATAGAACTGTTTGGCCATAATGACCATCGTTATGTTTGGAGGAAAAGGGGGAGGCTTGCAAGCTGAAGAACACCATCCCAACCGTGAAGCACGGGGGTGGCAGCATCATGTTGTGGGGGTGCTTTGCTGCAGGAGGGACTGGTGCACTTCACAAAATAGATGGCATCATGAGGAAGGAAAATTATGTGGATGTATTTAAGCAACATCTCAAGACATCAGTCAGAAAGTTAAAGCTTTGTCGCAAATGGGTCTTCCAAATGGACAATGACCCAAAGCATACTTCCAAAGTTGTGGCAAAATGGCTTAAGGACAACAAAGTCAAGGTATTGGAGTGGCCATCACAAAGCCCTGACCTCAATCCTATAGAAAATTTGTGGGCAGAACTGAAAAGGTGTGTGCGAGCAAGGAGGCTTACAAACCTGACTCAGTTACACCAGCTCTGTCAGGAGGAATGGGCCAAAATGAACCCAACTTATTGTGGGAAACTTGTGGAAGGCTACCCGAAACGTTAGACCCAAGTTAAACAGTTTAAATGCAATGCTACCAAATACTAATTGAGTGTATGTAAACTTCTGACCCACTGGGAATGTGATGAAAGAAATAAAAGCTGAAAGAAATAATTCTCTCTACTATTATTCTGACATTTCTCATTCGTAAATAAAGTGGTAATCCTAACTGACCTAAGACAGGGAATTTTTACTAGCATTAAATGTCAGGAATTGTGAAGAACTGAGTTTAAATGTATTTGGCTAAGGTGTATGTAAACTTCCGACTTCAACTATAGATTTGTGGGTTCCTTGAGTGGCACAGCCGTCTAAGGCACTGTATCGCAGTGCTAGAGGCATCACTACAGACCCGGGTCGTGATCGGGAGTCCTATAGGGCTGCGCACAATTGGCCCAGAGTAATAAGAATTAGTTCTTAACTGATTTGCCTAGTTAAATAAATAAATAATAGAAAAAAAGTTCAAAAAGTGTAAAGATATTTAAAATGTCATATTATGTATATATACAGTGTTGTAACGATGTGCAAATAGTTCAAGTACAAAAGAGAAAATAAATAAACATAAATATGTGTTGTATTTACAATGGTGTTTGTTCTTCACTGGTTGCCCTTTTCTTGTGGCAACAGGTCACACATGTTGCTGCTGTGATGGCACACTGTGGTATTTCACCTAATAGATATGGAAGTTTATCAAAATTAGATTTTTAGAATTTAACTACAAATCTGCTAATTCGCAGGTATCTGCCTAATTCTGCTCTTCATTAATTATTTTTGTTTTACGTTGTACACAGAGGATATTTTTTGCAGAATTCTGCATGCAGAGTCTCAATTTGTTTGTCGCATTTTGTGAATTCTTGGTTGATGAGCGGAACCCCAGACCTCACAACCACAAAGGGAAATGGGTTCTATAACTGATTCAAGTATTTTTTGCCAGATCCTAATTGGGATGTCGAATTTTATGCTCCTTTTGATGACATGTCTCTAAGATCGTTCACAGCAAACAGTCTCTCTTTTAGCTCCGCTATTAACCAGTATAACTAGCGTTGCAGTCTGCAATCTGTATTCTCTGTCCGGGAATCTGATGATCCACAGGTCACACGATAGAGATATTTAATTTGGGCTTATTTTAGTATTTTCCTGAACTTAAACACGAAAAAAGATTACTTTTGAATTTGTATGTTTGTATGTTTGTGTTTCAGCCTGATGGCAGCCCCGTCTCTTGGTTTGCTATGAAGCTGAGGGATGGGGCTGGAGAAATGTAACCACAGACAGAGCTGTTGATGCAAGTGGTCCGTAGTGGTCAGTAGTGGTCGGTAGTGGTCGGTAGTGGTCCCTAGTGGTCCCTAGTGGTCGGTAGTGGTCGGTAGTGGTCCCTAGTGGTCCCTAGTGGTCCGTAGTGGTCCCTAGTGGTCCGTAGTTGTCAGTAGTTGGCAGTAGTGGTCGGTAGTGGTCGGTAGTGACCGGTATTGGTCCATAGTGGTCGGTAGTGGTCCCTAGTGGTCCCTAGTTGTCAGTAGTTGTCAGTAGTGGTTGGTAGTGACCGGTATTGGTCCGTAGTGGTCGGTAGTGGTCCCTAGTGGTCCCTAGTTGTCAGTAGTTGTCAGTAGTGGTCGGTAGTGGTCGGTAGTGGTCGGTAGTTGTCGGTAGTGGTCGGTAGTGGTCCGTAGTGGTCGGTAGTGGTCGGTAGTGGTCGGTAGTGGTCCGTAGTGGTCGGTAGTGGTCCCTAGTTGTCAGTAGTTGTCGGTAGTGGTCGGTAGTGGTCGGTAGTGGTCAGTAGTTGTCGGTAGTGGTCGGTAGTGGTCCCTAGTGGTCCCTAGTTGTCAGTAGTTGTCAGTAGTGGTCGGTAGTGGTCGGTAGTGGTCCGTAGTGGTCAGTAGTGGTCGGTAGTGATTGGTAGTGGTCAGTAGTGGTTGGTTGTGGTCCGTAGTGGTCGATAGTGGTCGGTAGTGGTCAGTAGTGGTCGGTAGTGGTCGGTAGTGATTGGTAGTGGTCAGTAGTGGTCGGTAGTGGTCGGTAGTGGTCCGTAGTGGTCGGTAGTGATCGGTAGTGGTCAGTGGTGGTCGGTAGTGACCGGTAGTGGTCCCTAGTGGTCCGTAGTTGTCAGTAGATGTCGGTAGTGGTCAGTGGTGGTCGGTAGTGACCGGTATTGGTCCGTAGTAGTCGGTAGTGGTCAGTAGTGGTTGGTAGTGGTCGGTAGTGGTCCGTAGTGGTCGGTAGTGGTCAGTAGTGTTTGGTTGTGGTCGGTAGTGGTCAGTAGTGGTCAGTAGTGGTCAGTAGTAGTCAGTAGTGGTCAGTAGTGGTCGGTAGTGGTCGGTAGTGGTCAGTAGTGGTCGGTAGTGGTCGGTAGTGGTCGGTAGTGGTCGGTAGTGGTCCGTAGTGGTCCGGTAGTGGTCGGTAGTGGTCGGTAGTGGTTGGTAGTGGTCGGTAGTGGTCCGTAGTGGTCGGTAGTGGTTGGTAGTGGTCAGTAGTGGTCAGTAGTGGTCCGTAGTGGTCGGTAGTGGTCAGTAGTGGTTGGTAGTGGTCAGTAGTGGTCAGTAGTGGTCGGTAGTGGTCAGTAGAGGTTGGTAGTGGTCCCTAGTTGTCAGCTTTAGTCAGTAGTGGTCGGTAGCGGTCAGTAGTGGTCCCTTGTGGTCCCTAGTCGTCAGTATTGGTCTGTAGTGGTCAGTGTGTGACCATTGTGTCTGTTTTGTAATATGACCCTTTGTGTTTCCAGGAGTGGCAGAACTCTATCCAGAAGAACGCTGGTCTGGCCTTCATAGAGCTCATCAACGAGGGAAGGTAATCAATCACCTATCACATTGATCTATCTTTCTATCACACTGCTTAATCTGTTATCACCATCAGGAATCATCTGCTCAGGGCTAACAGTTGAGGCTCAATGAGGCTCAATTACTAGAATGAGGCTCAATTACCCCCCTCTCTCTCTCTCTCTCTCTCTCTCTCTCTGTCTCTCTCTCTCTATCTCTTCTGATATCTCTCTCTCTCTCTCTTCTGATTTCCTCTCTCTCTCTCTCTCTCTCTCTCTCTCTCTCTCTCTCTCTCTCTCTCTCTTCTGATATCCCCCTCTCTCTCTTTTTCCCCATCC
>CM059787.1:7068512-7143512 GCA_030435695.1 Brachymystax lenok tsinlingensis | reverse complement strand
TACGAAAGGTCAGTTCTCGCCATACCTTTACTGAAGGTCAGTTCTCACCATACCTTTACTGAAGGTCAGTTCTCGCCGTACCTTTACTGAAGGTCAGTTCTCACCACACCTTTACTGAAGGTCAGTTCTCACCACACCTTTACTGAAGGCCAGTTCTCACCATACCTTTACTGAAGGCCAGTTCTCACCACACCTTTACTGAAGGCCAGTTCTCACCACACCTTTACTGAAGGCCAGTTCTCACCATACCTTTACTGAAGGTCAGTTCTCACCATACCTTTACTCAGTAAAGCTGAATGGACTGGATTTCTATGATGTCTCGCGCTCATTTCCTGTGATGTCACTTCCTGTCCCCAGCGTCTGTGATGTTCAACTTCCCTGACCAGGCTACAGTGAAGAGGGTAGTCTACAGTCTACCCAGGGTGGGAGTAGGAACCAGCTACGGACTGCCTCAGGCCAGGTAGGGTTAAAACACACACATGCACGCACGCCAGACGCACACACCTTTCTAGTGCTATCTACAGTCCATTTCTAACCATATGTGTGTCCGCATGTGTCCCTCTCTCGCAGGCGTATCTCCTTGGCGACCCCTCGTCAGCTGTTTAAGTCGTCCAACATGACCCAGCGCTGGCAGAGGAGGGAGATCTCCAACTTCGAGTATCTCATGTTCCTCAACACCATCGCAGGTAGGAAGGTCCTCATGTTCCTCAACACCATCGCAGGTAGGATGGTCCTCATGTTCCTCAACACCATCGCAGGTAGGATGGTCCTCATGGTCCTCAACACCATCGCAGGTAGGATGGTCCTCATGTTCCTCAACACCATCGCAGGTAGGATGGTCCTCATGTTCCTCAACACCATCACAGGTAGGAAGGTCCTCATGTTCCTCAACACCATCGCAGGTAGGATGGTCCTCATGTTCCTCAACACCATCGCAGGTAGGATGGTCCTCATGTTCCTCAACACCATCGCAGGTAGGATGGTCCTCATGGTCCTCAACACCATCGCAGGTAGGATGGTCCTCATGGTCCTCAACACCATCGCAGGTAGGATGGTCCTCATGGTCCTCAACACCATCGCAGGTAGGATGGTCCTCATGGTCCTCAACACCATCGCAGGTAGGAAGGTCCTCATGTTCCTCAACACCATCGCAGGTAGGAAGGTCCTCATGTTCCTCAACATGTTTCACCCCTTCCACTACACCGGGGGTATTTAAACCCTAGGAGTTCTGGAGTACTTCTGGTTTTCTGTTTCTGCCTGATATTCAATTGCTCCACCTGGTGTCCCTGGTCTAAATCAGTCCCTGATTAGAGAATTTTAAAAAGAAGTGGAACTGGCTTCAAGGTCCGTAGGCTCTACATGAACCTTCTAAACTATGACCCCACTTGACCTATCCTCTCCATTTACCCTCCTACTCCCTACTCCCTTCTGTCTCTCTCTCTCTCTCTCTCTCTCTCTCTCTCTCTCTCTCTCTCTCTCTCTCTCTCTCTCTCTCTCTCTCTCTCTCTCTCCCCTTCTCCCTCCCCCCATAGGGAGGACCTACAATGATCTGAACCAGTACCCAGTGTTTCCCTGGGTTCTCACTAACTATGAGTCAGAGGAGCTGGACCTCACTCTGCCCGGCAACTTCAGAGACCTATCCAAGGTGAGAACACACAGACAAAAATTATTATGATCTTTTTTTTCACTAAATGGTCTTTTGACAAATCAGATCAGCTCTGAAAAATATCTGACGTGAAAAGATCTGATGTGATTGGTCAAAAGACCAATTAGTGCCTGTGTAAACGCAGCCTACTCCCCTCAGAATAACCCAATTGATTGTGCTGTTCGTATGGCACTATGTGCACCTCGTCTGACTGAGCCATGTTGCGTTATGTTCATCAATGAAACAGATTATTATTTTGAACTCTTTGTGATTCCCTGCAGCCAATCGGAGCGTTGAATCCAAAGCGAGCTGTGTTTTATGCAGAGCGCTATGACACCTGGGAGGAGGACGGAACGCCTCCGCATCACTACGGCTCCCTCTACTCTACCGCTAACACCACACTGCTCTGGATGCTGCGGCTAGTGAGTACACACACGCACACACACACACACTCACACACACACACACACACACACACACACACATTGTGTATCAGTGTTGTAGAGATTCTATGTGTTTCCTGCTTCATTAGGAGCCCTTTACCATGTTCTTCCTGAATGCCAATGAGAACCAGTTTGACCACCCTGACAGAGCCTTCTCTGGCATCGCACGGGCATGGAGGGACTGCCAACGGGACACCGCTGACGTCAAGGTTAGTGTGTGTGTGTGTGTGTGCGTGTGTGTGTGTGAGAGAGGTAGGGAAGCAGAAAAATTAAGAGAGTGAGTTGAAATTTGATTGATTGATAAATTGCTAATTGATTGATTGATTGATTGTCATTAGTAAAGCAGTGTAAAGCTGTGTGTATAATGTGTTGTCCAACAGGAGTTGATCCCAGAGTTCTACTACCTTCCAGAGATGTTTGTTAACAGTAGTGGTTATGAGCTGGGACAGAGAGAGGACGGGACTGCTGTGTCTGACATAGAACTGCCAGCCTGGGCCAAGAAACCTGAGGACTTTGTACGCATCAACCGCATGGTGAGACACACACACACACACACACACACACACACACACATACACAGCTCAACTTTCATACTAATGGAGAAATATATATATAAACAAGCCTACAGTTACAGGACAAGTAATCCCCTCCCTCCCCCTCCTCCCTTCCTTCCTTCCTCCCTCCCTCCCTCCCCCTCTCTGCCTACCTCCATCTCTCCCCCTCCCTCCCTCCCCCTCTCTGCCTACCTCCCTCCCTCCCTCCCTCTGTCTAGGCGTTGGAGAGTGAGTTTGTGTCGTGCCAGCTGCACCAGTGGATAGATCTGATATTTGGTTATAAGCAGCGAGGGCCTGAGGCTGTCCGAGCTCTCAATGTCTTCCATTTCCTGTCCTACGAGGGCTCCGTCACCTTGGATACCATCACCGACCCCGCACAGCGGGAGGTAGGTCACCTGGCTGTCGCCATGACAACACAACAACCGTCACAGGGCAGCGGGTGACGGGAAGTGAAGTACTATGATAACACAACGTCACTATGTTACAACGTGTTGATGATACAAAGCTGTTAGAAGAGTTACTATACAGGCAGGACATAAGACAATCCGTAGTTGCTACGTCCATATTTGGACTTGAATAATGTACAGTGCATTATTCGGAAAGTATTCAGACCCCTTGACTTTTTCCACATTTTGTTAAGTTACCGCCTTATCGTAAAATGGTATAAAAAAAATACATTTCCTCATCAATCTACACACAATACCCCATAGTGAAAATATTAAAAATTTAAAACAAATACCTTATTTACATAAGTATTCAGACCCTTTGCTTGATTGGAGTCCACCTGTGGTAAATTCAATTGATTGGACATGATTTGGAAAAGCACACACCTTTCTATATAAGGTCCCACAGTTGACAGTGCATGTCAGAGCAAAAACCAAGCCATGAGGTTGAAGGAATTGTACGTAGAGCTCCAAGACAGGATTGTGTTTGCAGCATTAAACTTCCCTAAGAACACAGCGGCCTCCATCATTCTTAAATGGAAGAAGTTTGGAACCACCAAGACTCTTCCTGGAGCTGGACGCCTGGGCCAAACTGAGCAATCGGGGAGAAGGGCCTTGGTCAGAGAGTTGACCAAGAACCAGATGGTCACTCTGACAGAGCACCAGAGTTTCTCTGTGGAATTGGGAGAACCTTCCAGAAGGACAACCATCTCTGCAGCACTCCACCAATCAGGCCTTTATGGTTGAGTGTCCAGGCGGAAGCCACTCCTCAGTAAAATACACATGACAGCCCACTTGGAGTTTGCCAAAAGGCAACTAAAGGATTCTCAGACCATGAGAAACAAGATTCTCTGGTCTGATGAAACCAATATTGAACTCTTTTGCCTGAATGCCAAGCGTCACCTCTGGAGGAAACCTGGCACCATCCCTATGGTGAAGCATGGTGGTGGCAGCATCATGCTGTGGGGATGTTTTTTAGCAGCAGGGACTGGGAAACTAGTCAGGATCGAGGGAAAGATGAACGGAGCAATGTACAGAGAGGTCCTTGATGAAAACCTGCTCCAGAGCGCTTAGGACCTCAGACTGGGGAGAAGGTTCACCTTCCAACAGGACAACATCCCTAAGCGCACAGCCAAGACAACGCTGGAGTGGCTACGGGACAAGTCTCTGAATGTCCTTGAGTGGCCCAGCCAGAGCCCGGACTTGAACCTGATCGAACATCTCTGGAGAGACATGAAAATAGCTGTGCAGCGACACTCCCCATCCAACCTGGCAGAGCTTGTGAGAATCTGCAGAGAAGAATGGGAGAAACTCCCCAAATACAGGTGTGCCAAGCTTCACACCCAAGACAAGACAACTTGAGGCTGTAATCGCTGCCAAAGGTGCTTCAACAAAGTACTGAGTAAAGGGTCTGAATAGTTTTTAATTTGTAATAAATTTGCAAAAATTTATAAAAACCCGTTTTTAAACTTAAACAAAAGTTAAACATTTTTAACAAAATGTGTAAAAAGTAAAGGGAATACTTTCCGAATGCACCGTATGAAAAACCTTGAAGTATATAAGAATATAACTTAGAAATGCCTCAGGAGCTTAGTTCAACTGTCGTACCCCATCAGAACCCCAAAATATAAACTTGTTTTACTACAATGTTTATAAACAACATAAATGTAAACAAACAATGTATAGCCTCAAAACATGGTTTAAACTATAATGTTGATGTCATCAATGGTCACTCTTTGCATCCATAGCTCCGTCTATGAATTTGAGAGTGGTTACATTTTCCCAGCCCCATCCCCAGCCCCAGCTTTTTAACAGAATGGCAGCGGGAAAATGCTTTGTTATTGTTTCAATCAGTGATTCTAGCTTTAATGTTATTTTGTAATATTACAGCCATAGAACTAGAATCTCATTCTAGTTATGTTGTTACAGCGATCTTGTTCTTGTTCTTTCTTTCTGTTTCCCTCTCTCTCTCTCTCTCTCTCTCTCTCTCTCTCTCTCTCTCTCTCTCTCTCTCTCTCTCTCTCTCTCTCTCTCTCTCTCTCTCTTTCTATGCCTCTTTCTCTACCTCTCACTGTCTCTCTTTATCTCTCTCTCTCTCTCTCTCTCTCTCTCTCTCTCTCTCTCTCTCTCTCTCTCTCTCTCTCTCTCTCTCTCTCTCTCTTTCTATGCCTCTCTCTTTCTATGCCTCTTTCTATGCCTCTTTCTCTACCTCTCACTGTCTCTCTCTCTATCTTATCCCTCTCTCTCTCTCTCTCTCTCTCTCTCTCTCTCTCTCTCTCTCTCTCTCTCTCTCTCTCTCTCTCTCTCTCTCTCTCTCTCTCTCTCTCTCTCTCTCTCTCTCTCTATCCCTCTTTCTCTCCCTCCCCCCTAGTCGATGGAGTCCCAGATCCAGGCATGTGGCCAGACTCCATCCCAGCTGCTGATCGAGCCACACCCCCCTCGCTCCTCTGCCATGCACCTGGTGAGACCACACACACACACACGCCTGCACGCACATTAGTACAATGTCAGCAGGGTCTTGTTCATTAGGCACTAAATGGAAGAAAACACACTGAAACAGGACTACCTGGACTTGTCCAATAGAACCGCTTGTTTTAAAATTCCATTGAAGAACATTTAAAAAAACATTTTGCTATGATGTGCCCTAATGAATACAATCGAGGTTACAGGCTAGTGGTTCGGTTGTCTTTGAATGTCTCCACCCTCCCCACCCTCCTGGGAGCCAGTCTGCTCTGGGGCTTCCCCAGGTCCTAGTGCCCCTCTCTGTTTCAGAGAGAGAGACTCAACTCCAACCCTTGTTCCTAAAACCTTGTTGCAAAAAAATATTCTTACAATTTTGCAACCCTACCAACCCTCCTTACCTCTGGGTCTGAAACCACCCTCAGTTCCTCAGTGTGTTATCCTGCTTCTACCCTGTTCCCCCTTACTAATAGACCTCTCTCCTTCCCTCTCTCCTCCCCTATCCTTCCCTCTCTCCTTCCCTCTCTCCTTCCCTCTCTCCTCCCCTCTCTCCTTCCCTCTCTCTCTCATCCCTTTATCCGTCTTTCCTTGCTCGTTCCATCCCTCTCTCCTTCCTTCCTCTATCCTTCCCTAATTCCTCATCCCTCCCTCACATCCTTCTCTCCCATCCCTCCTTCCCATCATCCCCCATCTCTCCCTCTTTCCTTCTCTTTCACCCCTATTTCCTTTTCCCATTACCTCATCTCTCTTTCCCATTACCTCATCTCTCTTTCCCATTACCTCATCTCTCTTTCCCATTACCTCATCTCTCTTTCCCATTACCTCATCTCTCTTTCCCATTACCTCATCTCTCTTTCCCATTACCTCATCTCTCTTTCCCATTACCTCATCTCTCTTTCCCATTACCTCATCTCTCTTTCCCATTACCTCATCTCTCTTTCCCATTACCTCATCTTGTCCTCTGTCTCTCTCTCCCTTTCCCTTGCCAATCCCCCCCACCCCCTCTGTGTCTCTCTCTCTCTCTCTCTCTCTCTCTCTCTCTCTCTCTCTCTCTCTCTCTCTCATCAGTGTTTTCTTCCTCAGAGTCCTCTGATGTTTAAGGACCAGATGCAGCAGGATGTGATCATGGTGTTGAAGTTCCCCTCCAACTCCCCTGTGACCCACGTAGCAGCCAACACCCTGCCCCACCTCTCTGTCCCGGCTGCTGTCACCGTCACCTGCAGCAGACTGTTCGCTGTCAACCGCTGGCACAACACCGTCGGTGAGTAGGGGGGTTGTGTGTGTGTGAGAGAGAGAGAGAGAGAGAGAGAGAGAGAGAGAGAGAGAGAGAGAGAGAGAGAGAGAGAGAGAGAGAGAGACAGAAGGGAGTAGGGAGTAGGAGGGTAAATGGAGAGGATAGGTCAAGTGGGGTCATAGTTTAGAAGGTTCATGTAGAGCCTACGGACCTTGAAGCCAGTTCCACTTCTTTTTAAAAAACTGCAAGTGGAATACTGAGATTGAGTGTGTTTTTCTGGATGATATAACCACTGTGTGTTTTCTCAGGGCTGCGTGGCGCTCCAGGTTACTCCCTAGAACAGGCTCATCACCTGCCCATAGAGATGGACCCACTCATAGGTACGTTTTCTGGGGCAAAGTTTAGGTTACACTTTTAGAGTCTGTTGGATGTTAGCGTTGTTAATACTTCATATTAAAAGTGTGTGTGTGTGTGTGTGTTAGCCAACAACTCTGGTGTGAGTAAGCGTCAGATCACAGACCTGGTGGACCAGAGCATCCAGATCAACACACACTGCTTCGTGGTTACCGCCGACAACCGCTACATCCTGGTCTGTGGCTTCTGGGACAAGAGCTTCAGAGTCTACTCTACTGAGACAGGTAATACTGCCATAGTACTAATATAATACTATACTATACTAATACTACTACTACACTATATAGTATTCATACTGGGACAAGAGTTTCAGAGTCTACTCTACTGAGACAAGTAATACTGCCATAGTACTAATATAATACTATACTATACTAATACTACTATTACACTATATAGTATTCATACTGGGACAAGAGTTTCAGAATCTACTCTACTGAGACAGGTAATACTGCCATAGTACTAATATAATACTATACTATACTAATACTACTACTACACTATATAGTATTCATACTGGGACAAGAGCTTCAGAGTCTACTCTACTGAGACAGGTAATACTGCCATAGTACTAATATAATACTATACTATACTAATACTACTACTACACTATATAGTATTCATACTGGGACAAGAGTTTCAGAGTCTACTCTACTGAGACAGGTAATACTGCCATAGTACTAATATAATACTATACTATACTAATACTACTATTACACTATATAGTATTCATACTGGGACAAGAGTTTCAGAGTCTACTCTACTGAGACAGGTAATACTGCCATAGTACTAATATAATACTATACTATACTAATACTACTATTACACTATATAGTATTCATACTGGGACAAGAGTTTCAGAGTCTACTCTACTGAGACAGGTAATACTGCCATAGTACTAATATAATACTATACTATACTAATACTACTACTACACTATATAGTATTCATACTGGGACAAGAGCTTCAGAGTCTACTCTACTGAGACAGGTAATACTGCCATAGTACTAATATAATACTATACTATACTAATACTACTACTACACTATATAGTATTCATACTGGGACAAGAGCTTCAGAGTCTACTCTACTGAGACAGGTAATACTGCCATAGTACTAATATAATACTATGCTAATACTTCTACTAAACTATATAGTATGTATACTGGGACACTAGCTTCAGAACCTACTCTGCTGAGACAGGTGTTACTGCCATAGTACTACTATAATTCTAATTCTACTACTCTAATACTACTACTAGCCTAGAGGTTAGAGTGTAGAGGCGGCAGGTAGCCTAGTGGTTAGAGTGTAGAGGTGGCAGGTAGCCTAGTGGTTAGAGTGTAGAGGCGGCAGGTAACCTAGTGGTTAGAGTGTAGAGGCGGCAGGTAGCCTAGTGGTTAGAGTGTAGAGGTGGCAGGTAGCCTAGTGGTTAGAGTGTAGAGGCGGCAGGTAGCCTATCGTTTAGAGTGTAGAGGTGGCAGGTAGCCTAGTGGTTAGAGTCTAGAGGCGGCAGGTAGCCTAGTGGTTAGAGTGTAGAGGCGGCAGGTAGCCTAGTGGTTAGAGTGTAGAGGCGGCAGGTAGCCTAGTGGTTAGAGTGTAGAGGCGGCAGGTAGCCTAGTGGTTAGAGTGTAGAGGCGGCAGGTAGCCTGTTCTTAACTGACTTCCCTAGTTAAATAAAGGTAAACATTTTTTTTTAATATTTTAAAAAGTCTGTCATTGTAAATAGGAATGTGTTCTAAACTAACTTGACAAGGTAAATAAATAAATAGCCCGTTTTATTTGGAACCCGTAAGGTTTCTAACTGAGCACAACATAGTTATTTCTGGAGCCCCCTTTATGTATTCCACTACAGTACATTATATATCTCTCCTTCTGAAGGTAAACTGGCCTGTATTACTCTACAGTACATTATATATCTCTCCTTCTGAAGGTAAACTGGCCTGTATTACTCTACAGTACATTATATATCTCTCCTTCTGAAGGTAAACTGGCCTGTATTACTCTACAGTACATTATATATCTCTCCTTCTGAAGGTAAACTGGCCTGTATTACTCTACAGTACATTATATATCTCTCCTTCTGAAGGTAAACTGGCCTGTATTACACTACAGTACATTATATATCTCCTCTCTGAAGGTAAACTGGCCTGTATTACTCTACAGTACATTATATATCTCTCCTTCTGAAGGTAAACTGGCCTGTATTACTCTACAGTACATTATATATCTCTCCTTCTGAAGGTAAACTGGCCTGTATTACACTACAGTACATTATATATCTCTCCTTCTGAAGGTAAACTGGCCTGTATTACACTACAGTACATTATATATCTCTCCTTCTGAAGGTAAACTGGCCTGTATTACACTACAGTACATTATATAGCTCTCCTCTCTGAAGGTAAACTGGCCTGTATTACTCTACAGTACATTATATATCTCCTCTCTGAAGGTAAACTGGCCTGTATTACTCTACAGTACATTATATATCTCTCCTTCTGAAGGTAAACTGGCCTGTATTACTCTACAGTACATTATATATCTCTCCTTCTGAAGGTAAACTGGCCTGTATTACTCTACAGTACATTATATATCTCTCCTTCTGAAGGTAAACTGGCCTGTATTACACTACAGTACATTATATATCTCTCCTTCTGAAGGTAAACTGGCCTGTATTACTCTACAGTACATTATATATCTCTCCTTCTGAAGGTAAACTGGCCTGTATTACACTACAGTACATTATATATCTCCTCTCTGAAGGTAAACTGGCCTGTATTACTCTGCAGTACATTATATATATCTCCTTCTGAAGGTAAACTGGCCTGTATTACTCTACAGTACATTATATATCTCTCCTTCTGAAGGTAAACTGGCCTGTATTACACTACAGTACATTATATATCTCCTCTCTGAAGGTAAACTGGCCTGTATTACACTACAGTACATGATATATCTCTCCTTCTGAAGGTAAACTGGCCTGTATTACTCTACAGTACATTATATATCTCTCCTTCTGAAGGTAAACTGGCCTGTATTACTCTACAGTACATTATATATCTCTCCTTCTGAAGGTAAACTGGCCTGTATTACTCTACAGTACATTATATATCTCTCCTTCTGAAGGTAAACTGGCCTGTATTACTCTACAGTACATTATATATCTCTCCTTCTGAAGGTAAACTGGCCTGTATTACACTACAGTACATTATATATCTCCTCTCTGAAGGTAAACTGGCCTGTATTACTCTACAGTACATTATATATCTCTCCTTCTGAAGGTAAACTGGCCTGTATTACTCTACAGTACATTATATATCTCTCCTTCTGAAGGTAAACTGGCCTGTATTACACTACAGTACATTATATATCTCTCCTTCTGAAGGTAAACTGGCCTGTATTACACTACAGTACATTATATATCTCTCCTTCTGAAGGTAAACTGGCCTGTATTACACTACAGTACATTATATATCTCTCCTCTCTGAAGGTAAACTGGCCTGTATTACTCTACAGTACATTATATATCTCCTCTCTGAAGGTAAACTGGCCTGTATTACTCTACAGTACATTATATATCTCTCCTTCTGAAGGTAAACTGGCCTGTATTACTCTACAGTACATTATATATCTCTCCTTCTGAAGGTAAACTGGCCTGTATTACTCTACAGTACATGATATATCTCTCCTTCTGAAGGTAAACTGGCCTGTATTACACTACAGTACATTATATATCTCTCCTTCTGAAGGTAAACTGGCCTGTATTACTCTACAGTACATTATATATCTCTCCTTCTGAAGGTAAACTGGCCTGTATTACACTACAGTACATTATATATCTCCTCTCTGGAAGGTAAACTGGCCTGTATTACTCTGCAGTACATTATATATATCTCCTTCTGAAGGTAAACTGGCCTGTATTACTCTACAGTACATTATATATCTCTCCTTCTGAAGGTAAACTGGCCTGTATTACACTACAGTACATTATATATCTCCTCTCTGAAGGTAAACTGGCCTGTATTACACTACAGTACATGATATATCTCTCCTTCTGAAGGTAAACTGGCCTGTATTACTCTACAGTACATTATATATCTCTCCTTCTGAAGGTAAACTGGCCTGTATTACTCTACAGTACATTATATATCTCTCCTTCTGAAGGTAAACTGGCCTGTATTACTGTACAGTACATTATATATCTCTCCTTCTGAAGGTAAACTGGCCTGTATTACTCTACAGTACATTATATATCTCTCCTTCTGAAGGTAAACTGGCCTGTATTACACTACAGTACATTATATATCTCCTCTCTGAAGGTAAACTGGCCTGTATTACACTACAGTACATTATATATCTCTCCTTCTGAAGGTAAACTGGCCTGTATTACTCTACAGTACATTATATATCTCTCCTTCTGAAGGTAAACTGGCCTGTATTACTCTACAGTACATTATATATCTCTCCTTCTGAAGGTAAACTGGCCTGTATTACTCTACAGTACATTATATATCTCCTCTCTGAAGGTAAACTGGCCTGTATTACACTACAGTACATTATATATCTCCTCTCTGAAGGTATACTATATTACAGTACAGTCTTCCTTCCTCCCTCCATCCTCCCTCCTCTCTCCCCTCTCTCCCTCCTCTCTCCCCTCTCCTCTGTAGGTAAGCTGACCCAGATAGTGTTTGGCCACTGGGACGTGGTGACGTGTCTGGCCCGGTCAGAGAGCTACATCGGGGGGGACTGTTACATCGTGTCGGGGTCCAGAGACGCTACCCTGCTGCTGTGGTACTGGAGCGGACGCCATCACATCATAGGAGACAACCCCAACAACAGTGAGTCTGTGTGGGGAGGAGTGGGGCTACGGTATGCGTGTTTGTTTATGTGGGTCCATACCATTCAAGATGCTTGGTCTAAGACTGGGAATGGAACAGTATAAGGTTGTTCTACCTCTGATGATGCTCATGTGGAACTTCATACTGTTCCTGCTCTGCGACTGATCCGTGTGTTTCCTAGGTGACTACCCTGCTCCTAGAGCCGTGCTGACGGGTCACGACCATGAGGTGGTGTGTGTGTCCGTCTGCGCTGAACTGGGACTGGTCATCAGTGGGGCCAAAGGTCAGTGTGTGTGCATGTGTGTGTATGTGTGTGTGTGCATGTGTGTTTGTGTGTGTATATGTGTGTGTGCGTGCGTTTGTATGTGTTTCCAAATCTCTCTTTCTTTCTCTCTCCAGAGGGTCCATGTCTGGTCCATACTATAACAGGGGATCTGCTGCGGGCCCTGGAGGGCCCAGAGTTGTGCCTGAGGCCCCGCCTCATCTCTGTGTCCAGCGAGGGCCACTGTATCATCTGCTATGAGAGAGGCCGCTTCTGTAACTTCAGCATCAACGGGAAACTACTGGCTCAGATGGAGGTCAACGACTCCACACGGGTATGAGCACAGATACCGGCTTCATATTATCTCACAATTACATGTTACACACTCACACATACACACACACACACACACACACACACACACAAACTAAGCCATGTTTGCTGCTGGTTTATACCTCCCTCCACATTGTTTCCCTCTCCTCCTCCCCCCCTCTCCTCCTCCCCTCCCTCCCTCCCTCCCTCCCCTCCTCCCTCCTCCTCCTCCTCCCTCCCTCCCTCCCTCCCCCTCCCTCCCCTCCCTCCAGGCGCATCCTGTTGAGTAGTGACGGTCAGAACCTGGTGACAGGAGGAGACAACGGGGTGGTAGAGGTGTGGCAGGCCTGTGACTTCAAACAGCTCTACATCTACCCAGGCTGTGACGCTGGCATCCGCGCCATGGACCTCTCTCACGACCAGAGGTGGGTAGGACTGGAGGGAGGGTGTGTGGGGGGGAGGTGGGTAGGACTGGAGGGAGGGTGTGTGGGGGAGGTGGGTAGGACTGGAGGGAAGGTGTGTGTGGGGGGTAGTAGGAGGAGGGGTGGATTTAACAGGTGACATCAATAAGAGATCATAGGTTTCACTCCTGATTCACCTGGTCAGTCTGTCATGGAAAGAGCTCAGTGTTTATAACAGTCTTTCTGATGTTCTCTCTCTCTCTTTTTCCATCTCTGTCTGCAGGACTCTGATCACTGGCATGGCGTCTGGCAGCATCGTAGCTTTCAACATCGACTTCAACCGCTGGCACTACGAACACCAGAACAGGTACTGAGGAGAGGAGAATGAACAGAAGGAGAGGAGGATGAAGAGGAGGATGAAGAGGAGGAGAGGAGGATGGAGAGGATGATGAAGAGGAGGAGGAGAGGATGATGATGGAGAGGATGATGAAGAGGAGGATGACGAGAGGGGAATGAAGAGGAGGAGGATGAAGATGATGATGAAGGGGAGGAGGGGAGGATTAAGAGGAGGATGAAGATGAGGACGAAGAGGATGAAAAGAGAAGGAGAAAAAGAGAGAGGGAAGGAGGAGGACTTAAATAGAAGAAATTGGAAGAGAGGAGGCGAGTTGAAAGGTCACACTGTACGACCAGGAAGCAACGATCACAGAAAGAAATGGAGAATAAAAAGGAGAGGTGGGAACGCCCTTAGAACTCTTCTTCCTGTGATGATGTCACTTGAAAAGGAAGAGAGCCCAGCTACTGTAAGACATCTTCCATTTGTGTGTACGTGCACGCTCACGTGCGCTGCCATTTCAACCCTTTTACTAGAGCCACGCGACACCCTGAAGGAATCCTAATAATAATAAACTAAGATCAAATAAGAAGATCAAATCTGCTACTAGACGTTGACTGGGTTTGAACAGGCACGTATAGGACTTTTAATGTGTGAGTCACTGTCACTGGACAAAACGCTTATCGCTTCACAGGAATAAATAACATTAGTACCATTTGTTTTGTTGCTTTAGTTATTTAGTTAGGTTTATTTAGTTAAGTTGATTTAGTTAGATTTATTTTGTTTTTAGAGGGTTTTAAATTATAGGAGATGGGGTCCAGACTACCACAGAGAGATGAAACTGGTATAAACTGGATTGAACTGGTCTAGACTGGATTGAACTGGTTAAAAACTGTATTAAACTGGTCTGAAGCCGTACTTCCCATTGAAGAAAGCGCGTTGTGGGCTTAAACCCAAATCGGGTTTATTCTGTAAGTTAATATTTTTAAAAAAAGTTTATATTATTTTGTTTTTGTTTTCATTTAAATTTCTTTACGTTTATTTTATTTGTTTAATTTGTTTTCAACTCTCAGAAGGGTGAATATGATTTTTGTAAATACTGTTCTGTTTCCTACTCTCTGTCTCTGATTGACAGGCAGGGAGAGATCACAGTCCTTCAGTCACCACCCAGACCAGTCACACCACGTCCATCCCCTTTCCTTTACGAACGACTTTCTGTATGTACAATAATGTGTAATAATGACGATGATGATGATGGTAATGATGATGATGGTAGAGGTGATGATGAGGATGAAGATGTGTTTTGCCAGATATCCACAAGATGAGCCTGATGTCCTTTGTATATTTGGTGATTGTTTTTGTCAACTATGTACATATAATCTTGGTTTCAGGCTACGACGGACAGTCGTACGGACGGACAGGGAGTTAAATCAACTGAATGAGATTGAAAACGTTAACAGGAAACCTTCACTCACATTTGTCAATTATTTAAAGAAAAAAAAGAAGAAAAAAAATGGATTCAGTGTCAAACATTTTGTTTTTGTATTCCCACCAATCACATATCATTATTTATTAGCGTGACGATTATTTCCTGTCACATGACCGTTTTGTTTTTTTCAGGCCATTTTTTTTTTTATCCTGTGGGATTATTTGTGCATTGATGTTTGTATTTAAAGACGATGAAATCACATGTGATTAATTAATTAAGTTGTACAACCTCACAGCTGTAAGCAATATCTTGAGTCTGTAGCCCAGAGAGAGAGAGAGAGAGAGAGAGAGAGAGAGGGTAGGGAAGGAGAGAGAGAGGGGGAGAGAGAGAGAGAGAGGGGGAGAGAGAGAGAGAGAGAGGGTAGGGAAGGAGAGAGAGAGGGAGAGAGAGACAGAGAGAGAGAGAGAGAGAGAGAGAGAGGTAGGGAAGGAGAGAGAGAGGGGGAGAGAGTTAGAGAGAGAGAGAGGGGTAGGGAAGGAGAGAGAGAGAGAGGGGGAGATAGAGAGAGACAGAGAGAGAGAGAGAGAGAGAGAGAGAGAGAGAGAGAGAGAGGAGAGAGAGAGAGAGAGAGAGAGAGAGAGACAGCGAGGGGGAGAGAGAGAGAGACAGAGAGGGGAGAGAGAGAGAGAGAGAGACAGAGAGAGAAGGGGAGGGAGGGAAAGAAGTAGGGAAGAAAGGAATAGAAGGAAAGTCAAAAGTGAGATGTACTGTTAGTGTGTGTGTTAAGCCGTCTCGATCTCTCACACACACACACACACACACACACATACTCCAACAACAGGTTCAACTTACCCCCCCAAAAAAGGGTCAAATATTTTTGGATCTATGAAATCCTAAGCAAAACTATTGTATTCATGTTTTATTGCAAAGATGTAAAATATGACCTTGTGAGTTGAAAGTTGAAGAAATAATCAAGAAAATAAAAATAAAATATGCAAAGAATTTGATGATCTGTCTTTTCATTTGTTAAACAAGTAAACATTTCACTGTGGACACCATGCTTATGTTGGGAAGGGCCCGTAGGTAAACATTTCACTGTGGACACCATGCTTATGTTGGGAACGGCCCGTAGGTAAACATTTCACTGTGGACACCATGCTTATGTTGGGAAGGGCCCGTAGGTAAACATTTCACTGTGGACACCATGCTTATGTTGGGAAGGGCCCGTAGGTAAACATTTCACTGTGGACACCATGCTTATGTTGGGAAGGGCCCGTAGGTAAACATTTCACTGTGGACACCATGCTTATGTTGGGAACGGCCCGTAGGTAAACATTTCACTGTGGACACCATGCTTATGTTGGGAAGGGCCCGTAGGTAAACACTTCACTGTGGACACCATGCTTATGTTGGGAACGGCCCGTAGGTAAACATTTCACTGTGGACACCATGCTTATGTTGGGAAGGACCCGTAGGTAAACATTTCACTGTGGACACCATGCTTATGTTGGGAACGGCCCGTAAGTAAACATTTCACTGTTAGTCTACACCTGCTGTTTACCAAGCATGTGACAAACAACATTTTGATTTGATTAAATTCATTATGTGAAACAAAGAAAAGATCCCAGTTTGTTGCTATTGTATGGGATAGAGACAGAGGGCACATCTAGAGAGAGTTGTTTAAATAGCAGTGGGCCAAATTGTAACCTAGTGGTATACAGTATGTTCCAGAGGTAGCAGCTAAGACAGCTGAACAACCCATATAAATACTACAGAATACTATAGTACTCACTATTTTGTAGTATACTGTAGAATACTATACTACACACTATAGTATCCCTCAATCATGTAAGACGGAATTCTGACCTGAGTTAAGCATGTGTAAAATGGAATGTAATTCGCTTTGATGTACTTTCCTATTGAGCTATTGATAACAGATATTGATAAGAGCTATTGATTAGAACTATTGATATATTTATATATTGAAAAAAGCAATTGATATATTTATATATTGATAAGAGCTATTGATATATTGATAACAGCTATTGATGTATTGATTAAAGCTATTGATATATTGATAAGAGCCATTGATATATTGATAAGAGCTATTGATATATTGATACGAGCTATTGATATATTGATATATTGATAAAATATATTGATATATTGGTAAGAGCTATTGACATATTGATATACTGATAAGAGCTATTGACATGTTGATATATTGCTAAGAGCTATTGATATATTGATATGTTGATTAGAGCTATTGATATATTGATATATTGGTAAGAGCTATTGAAATATTGATAAGAGCTATTGACATATTGATATATTGATAAGAGCTATTGACATTGATATATTGATAAGAGCTATTGATATATTGATATGTTGATAAGATCTATTGATATATTGATAAGAGCTATTGATATATTGATATATTGATTAGAGCTATTGATATATTGATAAGAGCTATTGATATATTGATAAGAGCTATTGATATATTGATATATTGATTAGAGCTATTGATATATTGATAAGAGCTATTGACATATTGATATATTGATAAAATATATTGATATATTGGTAAGAACTATTGAAATAGTTGTATATTGATAAGAGCTATTGACATATTGATAAGAGCTATTGATATATTGGTAAGAACTATTGAAATAGTTGTATATTGATAAGAGCTATTGACATATTGATAAGAGCTATTGACATATTGATAAGAGCTATTGATATATTAATAAGAACTATTGATATATTGATAAGAACTATTGATGTATTGATAAGAGCTGTTGATATATTGATATATTGATAAGAGCTTTTGATATATTGATATATTGATTTGAGCTATTGATAAGAGCTATTGATATATTGATATATTGATTAGAGCTATTGATATATTGATAAGAGCTATTGACATATTGATATATTGATAAAAGATATTGATATATTGGTAGGAACTATTGAAATAGTTGTATATTGATAAGAGCTATTGACATATTGATAAGAGCTATTGACATATTGATAAGAGCTATTGATATATTAATAAGAACTATTGATATATTGATATATTGATAAGAACTATTGATGTATTGATAAGAGCTGTTGATATATTGATATGTTGATAAGAGCTTTTGATATATTGATATATTGATTTGAGCTATTGATATATTGATATATTGATATATTTATTAGAGCTATTGATATATTGATATGAGCTATTGAGTAGAGCAATTGATATATTGATATATTGATTAGAGATATTGATATATTGCTATATTGATCAGAGCTATTGATTAGAGCTATTGATATAGTGATATATTGATAAGAGCTATTGATATATTGATATATTGATTAGAGCTATTGATATATTGATATATTGATAAGAGCTATTGATATATTGATATATTGATAATAGCTATTGATATATTGATAATAGCTATTGATATATTGATATATTGATAAGAGCTTTTGACTAGAGTTATTGATATATTGATTAGAGCTATTGATATATTGCTATATTTATAAGAGCTATTGATTAGAGCTATTGATATAGTGATATATTGATTAGAGCTACTGATATATTGATGTATTGATTAGAGCTATTGATTAGATCTATTTATATATTGATTAGAGCTATTGATATATTGATTAGAGCTATTGATTAGAGCTATTGATATATTGATTAGAGCTATTGATATGTTGATATATTGATTAAAGCTATTGATATATTGATATATTTATAAGAGCTATTGATATATTGATTAGAGCTATTGATATACTGATATATTGATTAGAGCTATTGATATATTGATGTTTTTATTAAAGCTATTGATATATTGATTAGAGCTAGTCAAATGAGTAATTCGTTTGGAGAAGCGAATTGTAAATATAAATGACACTTGTTTTAGATCTATTTTACCTTGTAAAATCACTGGAGACGTGCAACCTGTCATATGACAGCAAACTGAAACATATTGAACTTTTCCACATTGAAGTTTAGGAAATGCTGGCCTTATAACGGGATGACATTTGGAGACCAAAGCTATAGGCTTCTGTAGCCTTGCACAAATGACAGTACAAATGCATCACTCAGCAAATTCTACTCAGCAAACTCGATGTAGTCTATCACAGTGCCATCTGTTTTGTTAACAAAGCCCCATGTACCACCCACCACTGCGACCTGTATGCTCTCGTTGGCTGACCCTCGCTTCATATTCGTCGCCAAACCCACTGGCCCTAGGTCATCTATAAGTCTTTGCTAGGTAAAGCCCCGCCTTATCTCAGCTCACTGGTCACCATAGCAGCACCCACCCGTAGCACGCGCTCCAGCAGGTGTATTTCACTGGTCATCCCCAAAGCCAACACTTCCTTTTGGCCGCCTTTCCTTCCAGTTCTCTGCTGCCAATGACTGGAACGAATTGCAAAAATCACTGAAGCTGGAGACTTATATCTCCCTCTCTAACTTTAAGCATCAGCTGTCAGAGCAGCTTACCGATCACTGCACCTGTACAGCCCATCTGTAAATAGCCCACCCAACTACCTCATCCCCATATTGTTATTTTTTTGTTCTTTCGCACCCCAGTATCTCTACTTGGACATCATCATCTGCACATCTATCACTCCAGCGTTAATGCTAAATTGTAATTATTTCGCCACTATGGCCTATTTATTGCCTTACCTCCCTAATCTTACTACATTTGCACACACTGTACATAAATTGTTCTATTGTGTTATTGACTGTATGTTTGTTTATTCCATGTGTTACTCTGTGCTGTTGTTTTTGTCGCACTGCTTTGCTTTATCTTGGCCAGGTCGCAGTTGTAAATGAGAACTTGTTCTCAACTGGCCTACCTGGTGAAATAAAGGTGAACTAGTCTACCTGGTTAAATAAAGGTGAACTAGTCTACCTGGTGAAATAAAGGTGAAGTAGTCTACCTGGTTAAATAAAGGTGAACTAGTCTACCTGGTTAAATAAAGGTGAACTAATCTAACTGGGGAAATAAAGGTGAACTAGCCTACCTGGTTAAATAAAGGTGAACTAGTCTACCTGGTGAAATAAAGGTGAACTAGCCTACCTGGTTAAATAAAGGTGAACTAGTCTACCTGGTTAAATAAAGGTGAACTAGTCTACCTGGTTAAATAAAGGTGAACTAGTCTACCTGGTTAAATAAAGGTGAACTAGTCTACCTGGTTAAATAAAGGTGAACTAGCCTACCTGATGAAATAAAGGTGAACTAGTCTACCTGGTTAAATAAAGGTGAACTAGTCTACCTGGTTAAATAAAGGTGAACTAGTCTACCTGGTTAAATAAAGGTGAACTAATCTAACTGGGGAAATAAAGGTGAACTAGCCTACCTGGTTAAATAAAGGTGAACTAGTCTACCTGGTAAAATAAAGGTGAACTAGTCTACCTGGTGAAATAAAGGTGAACTAGTCTACCTGGTTAAATAAAGGTGAACTAGTCTACCTGGTTAAATAAAGGTGAACTAGTCTACCTGGTTAAATAAAGGTGAACTAGTCTACCTGGTGAAATAAAGGTGAAGTAGTCTACCTGGTTAAATAAAGGTGAACTAGTCTACCTGGTTAAATAAAGGTGAACTAATCTAACTGGGGAAATAAAGGTGAACTAGCCTACCTGGTTAAATAAAGGTGAACTAGTCTACCTGGTGAAATAAAGGTGAACTAGTCTACCTGGTTAAATAAAGGTGAACTAGTCTACCTGGTGAAATAAAGGTGAACTAGTCTACCTGGTTAAATAAAGGTGAACTAGTCTACCTGGTGAAATAAAGGTGAACTAGTCTACCTGGTGAAATAAAGGTGAACTAGTCTACCTGGTGAAATAAAGGTGAACTAGTCTACCTGGTTAAATAAAGGTGAACTAGTCTACCTGGTGAAATAAAGGTGAACTAGTCTACCTGGTGAAATAAAGGTGAACTAGTCTACCTGGTGAAATAAAGGTGAACTAGCCTACCTGGGGAAAGAAAGGTGAACTAGTCTACCTGGTGAAATAAAGGTGAAATAAAAAATAAATATATAAAAAATCCGGGAAGTATTTAGACCACATTACTTTTCCCACATGTTGTTACGTTACAGCCTTATTCTAAAATGGATTAAATCATTTTTTCCCCTCTTCAATCTACACACAGTACCCCATAATCACAAAGCAAAAACAGGCTTAGAATTCTTTGCAAACATATTAAAAATAAAAACTTAAATATCACATTTACGTAAGTATTCAGACCCTTTACTCAATACTTTATTGAAGCACCTTTGGCAGCGATTACAGCCTAGAGTCTTCTTGGGTATGTCGTTACAAGCTTGGCACACTTGTATTTGGAAAGTTTCTCCCATTCTTCTCTGCAGATCCTCTCAAGCTCTGTCAGGTTGGATGGGGAGTGTCGCTGCACAGCTATTTTCAGGTCTCTCCAGAGATGTTGGATCGGGTTCAAGTCCGGGCTCTGGCTGGGCCACTCAAGGACATTCAGAGACTTGTCCCGAAACCACTCTTGCGTTGTCTTGGCTGTGTGCTTAGGGTCATTGTCCTGTTGGAAGGTGAACCTTCTTTGTCATGCCTCATCTGAGCAGGATCAGATGGTGGCAGGGGTCTCAGCAGCGTTAGGCAGCCAGGGAAGACTAGTTTGTGACCGCTGTGGTGAACTTGACCTTATTAGGGATATAGAAGTAGGACTAGTCTACCTGGCCTGCGTGCACATGTAGGCATATAAATGTGCCCAATTGGGGATGTCTGATAGTATTTCTGATTGTCTTAACTCACCACCACTAATGACCTGTGGAGCTTCTCAAGTATTGTTTCTTCACCTCAAACAGCAAGGAAACAAAGTCTGTTTTTAGAATCAATTGAGAATGACTATAGTTCCTCAACGTATGTGAATAATATTTCCATCTCTCTCCCTTTTGATAACCACTCGGCATGAAAAGGACAAATGTAATGCTCTGATTACCAGCAACTTCAAGAGCTTAACTGCAAAATTTGGGAAGGACAGCAGTAGTTGGAGAAGACGGTCTGGAACAGTTTTGGTTAGCCTGTCTTGATCTCTGGCTCCCTCTTGAGTAATTTGTGTGTCTTAATTGTTTAACTACTTAGGGAGCAGCGCCAAATTCAAAATCCAAAAGTTGAATTATTAAACATTCATCAATATACAAGTGTTGCATAGTCATCAAAAGCTCTGATTCTTGGCAATATCACAGCAATGTCAGATTTCAAAAAGGCTTTACGGCGAAAGCACAACATTTGATTGTTTGAGGATAGCACCTCTCCTATTTTCTACATTAGCATAAATTCATATCCAGCGCGGGTCACACAAAACCCATATAAGAGCTAAAATAAATCACTTACCTTTCGAAAAACCTCTGATGAGGGCTTCCCAAGTGTCCAACGAAGACATCCAATGGTTCTTTTGTTAGAAAAAGTCATTTATTATATCCATAAATCTCCGTTTGGTTGGTGCGTTATGTTCAGAAAATCCAACGCCGAATTGCCCATTGAAACGTGAAGAGAACGCGTTCAAATATACCTATAAACTTTTCCTAAACAAATCAAATACCAGTTAAAATGCATCCTTAGCTATCCCTTTATGAATATTAGCGATAATATTTCACTCGGATGGTTACCTATACCTTATATAAGTAAAATAACATGGGGCGCTCCAGCCAGACTCGCGCCCGAGAAAACTTGTTGACATTTCAGGTCCCCAAGCTATTTCCTGTACCTATTGGTTGTGTTTACTCCAATCTCTCTGAGTCTTTGTATATAGACTGCTGACATCTAGTGGAAGCCATAGGTACTGCAGTCTCAGTCCTGGTAACAAATGGATTCAATAGGGAGTGTGTCTAACAGAGCCAAAGGTCACCAGAAACTGATTTCCGGATGTTTTTTTCTCTGTTTTTTGCCTGCTAAATGAGTTCTGTTATACTCACAGACATTATGTTAACACTTTTAGAAACTTCAGAGTGTTTCCTATCCAATAGTACTAATTATGTGCATATCCTATTTTCTGAGCCTGAGTGGCAGGCATTTTGCTTTGGGCACGCCAGACTCTCCAAAACCGTCACCTCACCTGCCGCTCCCTAAGAAGTTTTCTCCAGGCTGCCTATTGATTTCTATGTTAACTAGGACTGAGACTGCAGTACCTATGGCTTCCACTAGATGGCAACAGTCTTTATAAAGTGTCTGGAGGCTCTAGCACTAAGCAGAACAGATAGGAAGAGGAAACAGTCAGGGGACCACATTGGTCAACAACGTTTCACAGGCGCCCCACTTTATTTTCCTTTCCTATCGTTCACGTTATCGTCCGGTTGAAATATTAAAGTAAATATACATAAAAGGATACCTAAGGATACATTAAAAATGATGTTTGATTTGTTTGGAGAAAGTTTATAGGTATAATTTGAACGTGTTCTCTTCACTGTTCAATGGGCGACTCAACGGTGGATTTTCTGATCATAACGCGCCAATCAAACAGAGATTTATGGATATAATAAATTACTTTTTCTAACAAAAGAACCATTGGATGTCTTTGTTGGACACTTGGGAAGCCCTCAGCAGAAGTTCTTCGAAAGGTAAGTGATTTATTTTAGCTCTTATATGGGTTTTGTGTGACCCGCGATGGATATGTTTATGCTAATGCTTAAATATTGGAGGTGCTATCCTCAAACAATCAAATGTTGTGCTTTCGCCGTAAAGCCTTTTTGAAATCTGACAACGCTGTGATATTGCCAAGAATCAGAGCTTTTGATGACTATGCAACACTTGTATATTGATAAATGTTTAATAATTCAACTTTTGGATTTTGAATTTGGCGCCTTACATTTCACCGGGTAGTGTCGGGAACGGCCGTTTCTTCCTAAGTAGTTAACATCCCTGTTGGTGAGCATTTCTCCATTGCCAAGATAGTCCATCCACCCGACAGGTGTTGCATTTCAAGAAGACACACACAAACACAAAACACAAATAATTTTGAAATTTGAACAAAAGTTAATAGCGTACTTACTAGGCCCATAACTCATTGTTGTATTGTCCACATCGTTGGTTGGGTTTGTACTGAACGTTGAGAAGTCACTAGTTGGTTGGGTGGAAGTTGGAAATGTAGTTGTAATCGGTGTGGTTGTGATGGCTGTAGCACAAAGACACACAAACAGAGATTGGTTGATTGGTAGATTGGTAGATTGGTAGATTGATTGGGAGATTGGTTGGGAGATTGGTTGGTAGATTGGTAGATTGGTAGATTGATTGGGAGATTGGTTGGGAGATTGGTAGATTGGTAGATTGGTTGATTGATTGATTGATTGGGAGCTTTGTCTTTCTCTCTAACATGCTTAAAGGGGCTCAATAATCTCAGGAGAACATGCTGTATTTATACTTTACCCACCAGTTGAGTTAACGCTGACGATCACACAGCCTAGCTCAGAGTGATACCTGGAACTGAGATGAAGTGAGAACAACTGTTGCACTGTTCAGATCTTTGTTTACACAGCATTTCAATAAAGCCTTACAAAATAAAACAAACCACACACCGTTAAAACCCATGTAGTGGTTAAAGACAGTGATAACTTGTTATTGTCCGCTGTTGCTGCTCTCCAATCATATTACCCAATCAACTAAAGGCATTAATATCCAATCGTCTTAATAGTAGGCTACAGAAATGTCTGGTTAAACAAGTTTCAAGTTAAAAAAAAAAAGTTTTTATTTTGCCTTTATTTAATCAGGTATGTCATTGAGAACACATTCTGTTGTGATCTAAGTTTCAAGTTTAACTAGCTGCAGACTGACCTGCCGAGCACTCCCTGAGCGATGAAGCACACAGGATAGTACCCTCCCTCCTCATCATCAGTAGGCGTCCATCTTAGAAGGTACTCTCCTGGGCTAGTGGTGTTCTCCCTGATGTTGCCAAGTCCACTCGTCAACAGCTCTGAAACCCTTACGAAAAGACAATGGGCCACATTTTCATTGTGCATAAAAATTACCATAAACCGTATTATAATCTGTCAGTGTGATTTAATTCAAAACTTTTCTTCAACATTGTGATGTTTTAATTCGAGTTTAGTCAATTGAGCAATACACGAATAGTCCATTCTTTATAACTTTCACAGTGCAAAGTGTAAAGAAATAACCATAAACCTTTATCATATTCTGTCAGCGTGATTTATTTCAAAACCTTTCTTTAACAATGTCAAAGCTGCCCAATGGAATGTACTGGACATTGTAGGTACAACAAGTAATGAATGAAGCTGATTAATTACCCATATGAATGTATTTAGGTATTTACTGTACATGCCAGAACAGGAAACAGGAAACAGATCAGTTTTGCACATGTCTATCTGAGTATTCTGTAGAGTAACTAATGTCATCATGGTCTCTAAGGTCTAGATCCACAGTCAATTCTTCCACCCAGTGGGGACAGTCAGTGCTTCCACCCAGTGGAGACAGTCAGTGCTTCCACCCAGTGGAGACAGTCAGTGGGGACAGTCAGTGCTTCCACCCAGTGGAGACAGTCAGTGCTTCCACCCAGTGGGGACAGTCAGTGCTTCCACCCAGTGGGGACAGTCAGTGCTTCCACCCAGTGGGGACAGTCAGTGCTTCCACCCAGTGGAGACAGTCAGTGCTTCCACCCAGTGGGGACAGTCAGTGCTTCCACTCAGTGGGGACAGTCAGTGCTTCCACCCAGTGGGGACAGTCAGTGCTTCCACCCAGTGGGGACAGTCAGTGCTTCCACCCAGTGGGGACAGTCAGTGCTTCCACCCAGTGGGGACAAATCGTTTTACAAAATGCTTCGCTGACTGTCATGATGCATTAGTCCAGGGGTGTCAGCTGGTTTCTGTTATTTCATTTCAATTTGTGTCCAATTAAGACCTAGAAAACCAGGTGAGGGGAGGTCCTAATAAGCAATGACCTAAATATATCAATCAAGTACAAGGGAGGAGAAAATACCTGGAGACACACACACCTGGCACTCCAGGAAGTGAGTTTGACAGCCGTGATTTAGGCTAAACCTATTGGCAAAGTGAAGTGTTTCACGTTTCGTTTCTCTTACGTGGAGTGGGTAGCCTGTGCTCTGACACTGATCTCCAGGGGATGGTCTGCTGAGGCGTAGAGCAGTGCTCCCTGGGCTGGCGTTGGAGACAGTAACATGGGTATGTACACCCCCTCCGTACAGGACGGCACCACGGGGTCAACTGGAAGACAACCCAATGTGTTTTGAGATACAACACATGGTACCAGTCTCTTTAACCAACATTCCACAATGACATGAAGTACAATGAGTGGAATGTCGGCTAAACAGATTGGTACCCAGGCTATATTACTGGCTACATGTCAGGCTATATTACTGGCTACATGTCAGGCTACATGTCAGGTTACATGACCAGCTACATGTCAGGCTGCATGTCAGGCTGCATGTCAGGCTACATGACTGGCTACATGTCAGGCTGCATGACTGGCTACATGTCAGGCTGCATGACTGGCTACATGTCAGGCTACATGTCAGGCTACATGACTGGGTGAATGTCAGGCTGCATGTCAGGCTGCATGTCAGGCTGCATGTCTGGCTAAATGACTGGCTACATGTCAGGCTACATGACTGGCTACATGACTGGCTACATGTCAGGCTGCATGACTGGCTACATGTCAGGTTACATGACCAGCTACATGTCAGGCTGCATGTCAGGCTGCATGTCAGGCTACATGACTGGCTACATGTCAGGCTGCATGACTGGATAAATGTCAGGCTGCATGACTGGCTGCATGACTGGCTGCATGACTGGCTGCATGTCAGGCTGCATGGCAAGCTACATAACTGGCTGCGTGACTGGCTACATGTCGGGCTACATGTACTAGGCAAGTCAGTTAAGAACAAATTCTTATTTTCAATGACGGCCTAGGAACAGTGGGTTAATTGCGTTTTTCAGGGGCAGAACGACAGATTTGTACCTTGTCAGCTCAAGGAATTGAACTTGCAACCTTTCGGTCCAACGCTCTAACCACTAGGCTACCCAGCCGCATTATCTTATATTCTACCAAGAGAAACTGTTTAGGTTGTGTTCACACAGGCAGCACAATTCTGATATTTTTTCCACTAATTGGTCTTTTGACCAATCACATCAGATCTTATCACATCAGATATTTTTCAGAGCTGATCTGATTGGTCGAAACACCTATTAGTTAAAACATATATATCCGAATTGGGCTGCCTGTGTAAACGGAGCCTTTTTGATCTTTACCTGTCATTGTAAACTGAACAGGCAGTTTGCTGAGTGTATGGCCAGAGGTCCTGTTAGATTGAGATCCATTAGTATAGGAGAGAGAGATGGACTGAGTAGGGAAGTCCTCCATCATCATCTGAACTGCGTATGTTCCAGTGGTATTAGTGTTGCCCCAAAACGACAAGGTGCAGTCCTAAAGGAGACAAGATTAAAGGGGCAATCCACAATTCTTACATACATTTTTTAAGTCGATTATATAAGCCCATTGATTCTTGAAGTATATAACTTAGAAATGCCTCAGGAGCTTAGTTCAACTGTCGTACCCCATCAGAACCCCAAAATATAAACTTGTTTTACTCCAATGTTTATAAACAACATAAATGTAAACAAACAATGTATAGCCTCAAAACATGGTTAAAACTATACATTTGGTATCATGGAGTCCTTGCATCCATAGCTCTGTCTATGACATTTAGAGTGGCTACATTTCTCCAACCCTATCCTTCAGCTGTTTATCGAAACAGTGGCGGTGTCACAGCTTTGCTATTGTTAGAACTGCATACTGTCCCTTTACGCGGTGCCATTTCAGATAAATAACTTTCCTTTTCTTTAATGAGTGCACAGCTGACAGCTACCCAGACAGATAAACAACACACTTGAACTGTACTTCTCTTCCTACAGGTCCTGTCTTATTCCACTAGCTATTTCTCTCCACTAGGTGGCAGTATTCACTGACCTGGAAAGCTCAACCTGGAAAGTTATAGCAATCACATTATTGTCATGTAACAATAACTTATCAATTCCCAATATACCAAATATAACTCTTAACCTGGTTATTCCCTTTCACTACTATCATCAGAACTGTCCATCTGTTTTGCTGTCATTTGGATACTAACCTATCGTAGAGTGAAGTTAACACCCGGAAGGTTACTAGATGTGACACACTAATCCGTTGGTACTGCATATCTGCATCTGATCGCATCCCCATCTGGGTCAAAGGACAACATGCTGAAATCTCTTTGACAATTGACTGGGAGCGAGAGAGAGAGAGAGAGAGAGAGAGAGAGAGAGAGAGAGAGAGAGAGAGAGAGAGAGAGAGAGAGAGAGAGAGAGAGAGAGAGAGAGAGAGAGAGAGAGAGAGAGAGAGAGAGAGAGAGAGAGAGAGAGAGAGAGAGAGAGAGACTTTATTATTACAGTGTTTCAAATCCCATAAAACATTTTTTAATTGACTGAATACAACACACAGACTTGTAAAATCACTTTTTTTACACTGAAATAAATATGAATCTCTAGGTATATCTAGTTTTCACTTTACGAATACCAGTAAATAACAGTTTTATACAGGTATTAATGGTTATGTAGTCCTGTATGTATATAGTAGTATTTACCTCATGGTTATGTAGTACTGTATGTATATAGTAGTATTTACCTCATGGTTATGTAGTCCTGTATGTATATAGTAGTATTTACCTCATGGTTATGTAGTCCTGTATGTATATAGTAGTATTTACCTCATGGTTATGTAGTCCTGTATGTATATAGTAGTATTTACCTCATGGTTAAGTAGTCCTGTATGTATATAGTAGTATTTACCTCATGGTTAAGTAGTCCTGTATGTATATAGTAGTATTTACCTCATGGTTATGTAGTCCTGTATGTATATAGTAGTATTTACCGTATCAGAGGTATGACTGTGGTCTGTGGAGATCGGTTGGCTTTCCTCGTGTCAGACCTGACCCCAAGATCCACATGAGTCAACAGCCTCCAATCAACAACATTATTGATGGTGGATATCCAGTTACCCCCATCCCATACTGTGATGATGTAAGAGACAGAGAAGAATGATAGACTGAGTTAGCAAACACCTTGAACACTCCTAAACACTCTTGTTGTTACTGTATATGGTAAGTCGTTCATCGTGTACAGTACTGTGTGTATTCATCAATGTGGGTTTTTTCCTTTTTATACTGATGCCCAGAAATAGGACGATATGTATGTTGCCCATAGGCCCTATAACTACTCTGGTAACCAGGATGCAATAACCAGAAATTGGACAATACACTCCCCTCTGTATGTATTTGGACAGTGAAGCTTAAACATTTAATATGGCTATATATAGTCCAGCATTTTGGAATGGAGATCAAACGTTTCATATGAGGAAACAGCACAGAATGTCAGCTTTTATTTGAGGTTATTTTCATAAATATGTGAGTTACCCTTTTAGAAATGAAAGCACTTTATATATCTAGTCCCTCATTTGAAGATGTCATAAGTATTTGAACAAAATTAGATTATAGTGTATTAAAGTAGTCAAAAGTTTAGTATTTAGTCCCATATTCATAGCACTCAATGACTACATCAAGCTTGTGACTCTACAAACGTGTTGGATCGATCCATTTGCAGTTTGTTTTGGTTTTGTTTAGGATTATGTTTTGCCCAATAAGAAGTGAATGGTGAATAACGACTGGAGTAATTATCTTTCTAAAATGAGTAGATAAGATATTTCTGAACACTTCTAAATGAATCCTGATAATGCCATGATTAAGAAAAATCCAGAATGAATCAAGAGTAATGATGAGTGAGAAAGTTACAGAGGCTACAACAGTGGTCGCCAAACCGGCCGATTGCAATCTTGACACACTGATCACTAAACATTTCTGTAGAAAAGCCAACGAACGATAACGGCTCGCGCTCCTTTCTCTCTTTTACTTTCTGTTGAGCTGTTGGCGGACGGTGCCCTTGATTCAGGAAGTCCTGTTGGCGGACGGTGCCCTTGATTCAGGAAGTCCTGTTGGCGGACGGTGCCCTTGATTCAGGAAGTCCTGTTGGCGGACGGTGCCCTTGATTCAGGAAGTCCTGTTGGCGGACGGTGCCCTTGATTCAGGAAGTCCTGTTGGTGGACAGTGCCCTTGATTCAGGAAGTCCTGCGCACCGGGTAGGCAAAGTGTTCCCATTTTGAACCATTTCATTTGTCTGAAAATACAAAATCGTGCACCTACCAGGCGGACCAGGAGATCTGTGGCTAAACTGCGCTGGCCAATCAGTAAAATAAATGCTAATTATTTAAATATATTCTCTGCTGTGCCTCCCAAAGTGCTACACCAACTGATCTAGTTTGTTATCAAACCTCCAGTTCTGAAATATAATCTGGTCTGAGAAGAATAATATTGTCAGGCCAGGCATATAGCCAATTTGCTGTGATAGTGTATCAGGCCAGGCATATTGTCAATATGCTGTGATAATGTATCAGGCCAGGCATATAGCCAATATGCTGTGATAATGTCTTAGGCCAGGCATATAGCCAATATGCTGTGATAATGTATCAGGCCAGGCATATAGCCAAAAAGATGTGATAATGTATCAGGCCAGGCATATAGCCAATATGCTGTGATAATCTACCAGGCCAGGCATATAGCCAATATGCCGCGATAATGTATCAGGCCAGGCATATAGCCAATATGCTGTGATAATGTATCAGGCCAGGCATATAGCCAATATGATGTGATAATGTATCAGGCCAGAAATATAGCCAATATGCTGTGATAATGTCTTAGGCCAGGCATATAGTCAATATGCTGTGATAATGTATCAGGCCAGGCATATAGCCAATATGCTGTGATAATGTCTTAGGCCAGGCATATAGCCAATATGCTGTGATAATGTATCAGGCCAGGCATATAGCCAATATGATGTGATAATGTATCAGGCCAGGCATATAGCCAATATGCTGTGATAATGTATCAGGCCAGGCATATAGCCAATATGCTGTGATAATCTACCAGGCCAGGCATATAGCCAATATGCCGCGATAATGTATCAGGCCAGGCATATAGCCAATATGCTGTGATAATGTATCAGGCCAGGCATATAGCCAATATGATGCGATAATGTATCAGGCCAGAAATATAGCCAATATGCTGTGATAATGTCTTAGGCCAGGCATATAGTCAATATGCTGTGATAATGTATCAGGCCAGGCATATAGCCAATATGCTGTGATAATGTCTTAGGCCAGGCATATAGCCAATATGCTGTGATAATGTATCAGGCCAGGCATATAGCCAATATGATGTGATAATGTATCAGGCCAGGCATATAGCCAATATGCTGTTGTAACAAACGAGACTCCCGCGGTTCCTCCTGCTCACCACCAGAGGGAACCCTCTCCTGAATATTAAGCCCTGGACTACAACTCCCACATACCTGGTTCCAATCACCGTTGCACCTGTCTCCCATTAATAGACTATTTAGGCTCTCTCTCCCTTTCTCTCCTTGCGAAGTCTTGTATTCCCTGGTGATCAATTCTGAGCGTTTTCTCCCGTGTCTGTCATATCGTGGTTATACTCTGGACTGTTTTCCCGCTTTGATTCTTGCTGCCTGCCCTGGACTATATTCTTTACTGGACTGATTTTTGTAAGCTTGCTGCCTGCCCTGACCTCATGCCTGTACCTGGATTACGATTTGCCTTATCCCTGCTGTTGTGTTTGCTGGCGATTGACCCTGTTAAATGCGACCAAGATTGTAATAAAACTGCAAATGGATCCTCACTCTCAGGGTGCTTTATTACAGAAGACTTCGCCACTTCGCGATCCAGCAGCTCTGGTCCAAATGTCCACGGAGATCTCCACTCAAGCAAACCAGCTCGCCGTTCATCAACAGCAGCTAACCCATCTAACTACGGTAACGGAGGAACTCGTCCGACGCTACAGAGGTTACAGATGTCGCTTCGAACTCAGCCCCTCCTCAGCCGAACGCAGGTATGGGCACCTCTCCACCACCGGCACCCACAGTTAACCCACGCCTGGCTCTCCCTGATAAATTCGACGGTAACCCCACTAAGAGTAAGGGATTTCTACTGCAATGTTCATTATTCATTGATCAACAACCAGCGATGTATGTCACTGACACTAGCAAGATTTCCCTGGTATGTTCTCTCCTCACTGGCAGAGCGTTAGAGTGGGTAACAGCGGTTTGGAGAGAGGATGGCACGGCTTTTCCTCGTTCGGTGCCTTTCTACAACGCTTCCGGGAGGTATTTGAACACCCGGAGGGAGGCATGAGAGCTGGTGACCGACTACTCGCATTGAACCAGGGCGGAAATACTGCAGCAGAATATGCCTTGACATTTCGCACTCTGGCAGCTCAAACCGACTGGGTTGAGAGCACGCTTAAACGGCTCTTTCGCAAGGGACTCAGCTTGGAATTACAGTCTGAACTGGCCTGCCGAGATGAGGGAGATCGCTGAATCAATTCATCGAACTCACCATACAGCTTGACAATCTGATTCGATCACGGCGCCCACTCAGAACGGGACCCACCAGCACACAATGTCCCGTGACTCTGCCTCCAACCGAACCCATGCAGCTCGGATATACTCACCTGACTCCGGAGGAACGTGAACGCCGCATACGTCAACATCTCTGCCTCTATTGTGGTCAACCTGGCCATCTAAGGGCGCTCTGCCCCACTAGACCACCTCCTCGTAATCCCTCTTCGGTGAGTCCGTGCATCCAAGCACACCACTCCAGTTCTTGTATCAAAGTGCCGATTGTATTATCTCTAGAGGACAATCATATAACCACATCAGCACTATTAGACTCGGAGCAGCCGGCAACTTTATGTCTCATGAATTTGCCCAACAACAACAAATTCCATTAATCACCTGTGACTCTCAATTGGCAGTGGAGGCGCTAGATGGACGACCTCTCGGCGATGGGAGGGTCCTGCACACCACCGTGGACCTCCGACTCCAGACCGGGACCCGCCACACGGAGGTAATTCGCTTCTACGTCATCACATCACCCCATAACCCGGTAATCCTTGGGCTTCCTGGCTACGGCAACATAACCCGCTCATCTCATGGAGGGAGGGTCGTATCATCAAATGGGACCCGTCATGCCACTCCAACTGCTTAACGGGCAGCTCTTCACTCTCCATTCAGGCCGTTACGGTAAAGGACGAGCCAGCTCTTTTCCCCACTCTACCCATTGAATACTCTGACCTCATCGGCTTTCAGCAAGACCAAGGCGATGGAACTACCCCTCACCGATCAAGCGACTGTGCCATCGAGCTGCTACCAGGTACAAAGCCACCCAAGGGCCGAATCTTTCCCTATCTCAACCCGAATCAGAAGCCATGAAGAACTACATCGAGGAAGAACTATCGAAGGGGTTCATTAGAGCATCGACATCACCTGCAGCCGCGGGCTTCTTCTTTGTTAAAAAGAAAGACGGTGGTTTACGCCCCTGTATTGACTACCGGGGTCTCAACGACATCACTGTCAAGTTTCGATATCCGTTACCGCTGGTTCCAGCTGCCCTAGAACAACTCCGCCAAGCCAAGTACTTCTCCAAACTGGACCTCCGCAGCGCCTACAACCTCATTCGCATCCGGGACGGTGATGAATGGATGACAGCCTTTTCTACCAGCACTGGGCACTATGAGTATCTGGTTATGCCTTTCGGGCTGTCTAATAGTCCCTCCGTGTTTCAATCATTTATCAATGACGTCTTTCGGGACATGCTGAACCGCTGGGTAATTGTGTACATTGATGACATTCTCATCTATTCCCACACCTATGAAGAACATGTGCAACATGTGAGAACAGTATTGCAACGACTCATAGATCACCAGCTATACGCCAAAGCAGAGAAGTGCGAATTTCACCAGACTTCCACATCCTTTTGGGCTACATCATCAGCCAGGAGGAGTCGCCATGGACGAGAAGAAGGTCAAGGCCGTTCTAGACTGGCCCCTGCCAGTAACCTTAAAGGAGTTACAGCGCTTCTTGGGATTTGCTAACTTTTACCGACGCTTCATCAGGAATTTCAGCTCGGTAGCCGCTCCCTTAACCTCTATGACTAAAAGAAACTCATCACACCTCACCTGGTCAACTACAGCACAGGAGGCTTTCGCAGAACTCAAGGCACGTTTCACATCGGCTCCCATCCTCCACCACCCTAATCCTGAACTCCCGTTTACAGTTGAGGTAGACGATCTAATACGGGCATTGGAGCTATTCTTTCACAGCGGCACGGATCCCCACTCAAGCTCTATCCGTGCGCCTATTATTCCCGCAAACTTAGTCCAGCCGAGCAGAACTACGACGTCGGAAACCGGGAACTGTTGGCCATGAAAGCAGCTATGGAGGAGTGGCGTCATTGGCTGGAGGGAGCTAAACATCCCTTCGTGATTCTAACGGACCACAAGAACCTGGAATACTTGAGGTCTGCCAAGAGACTGAACCCCAGACAAGCGAGGTGGGCACTCTTCTTCACACGATTTGACTTCACTGTTACCTATCGTCCGGTTCCAAGAACACCAAGGCAGACGCATTATCACGCCAACACGACGGTATAGCGCCCACTGAACCCAAGGAAACCCTGCTTCCTGAATCGTTAATCGTGGCCCGATTCAGTGGGACATCATGACAGAGCTCACCCAAGCCAACTCACAAAGGACCCCTCCGCCCGAATGCCCTCCTAACAAAACGTTTGTACCTCAGGACCTCTGTCAGAAAGTGCTAAAGCAAGTTCACTCCGCACTCAGCTCCGGTCATCCGGGAATCGCGCCACGGTTCACCTGCTTCAGAACAGCTTCTGGTGGCCAACCTTGCGGGCAGACGCAATAAAGTTCATTAACGACTGCACCATCTGTAACACAAATAAACATCTCAGACAACTACCATCGGGCCTACTGCAACCACTACCAGTTCCCCACCGACCATGGTCCCATCTCGCCATAGACTTCATTACCGATCTCCCCAAGTCCAATGGGAATACCACAATACTCACTGTCATAGATCGCTTCTCCAAGGCTTGCCGGTTGATTCCACTCCCCAAACTGCCTACAGCATTGGAAACTGCCGAACTCATGTGCAACCTGGTGTTCCGCTTCTATGGTCTGCCAGAGGACATCGTGGTCGGACCGAGGGCCCCAATTCACATCCAGAGTATGGTCAGCATTCTTCCAACAACTCAACATCAACATTAGCCTCACTTCTGGGTATCACCCACAATCTAACGGTCAAACAGAACGCCTCAATCAAGAAATCACCCGGTTTCTCAGATCCTACTGTCATCAGAACCAAGCAGACTGGAGTCGATTCCTCATGTGGGCGAGTATGCACAGAACTCACTCCAGAAACCCTCCACCGGTTTAACCCCATTCCAGTGTGTAATGGGCTTCCAACCTCCCTGTTTCCCTGGTCAGGGGAACCCACCGAGGTACCCTCTGTCAATGACTGGCTCCAGAGAAGCGAGGACATCTGGAGTCAGGCCCATACCCACTTACTACATGCAGTCAGGAGACAGAGGGTGCAGGCCAATCGCCACCGCCGCCCCAACCCGAATATACTCCAGGTCAATGGGTTTGGCTATCCACTCGAGACCTCGCCTCAAACTCCCTGCAAGAAACTCAGTCCCAGGTATGTGGGTCCTTTCCAAATAGTCAAACAAATCACACCAGTTTCCTTCCGTTTGGCATTACCCGCTAATTACCGTATCTCTCCTACTTTCCATGTATCTCTTCTCAAACCCGCTGGTGGTCCGAGAGCGGAGGAGGAGGAGCAGACCAGTGAGCAGGGCCCCCCACCCATCCTGGTGGACGGCGAGGAGGTATATCGGCTTCGAGATCTACTCGATTCCAGACGCTGGGCAGGCTCCTCCAATATCTGGTAGATTGGGAGAGTACGGACCGGAGGAGCGATCCTGGGTTAATGCAGAGGACATACTCAACCCCGCACTCATGACTGAGTTCCATAGGGCGCACCGGAGAAACCGGCCCCGACCTCGAGGAAGACCCGGCGTCGTTCGCCTCCTCGCGTCAGGAGCCGCTCACAGGGGCTCTGTAACAAACGAGACTCCCGCGGTTCCTCCTGCTCACCACCAGAGGGAACCCTCTCCTGAATATTAAGCCCTGGACTACAACTCCCACATACCTGGTTCCAATCACCGTTGCACCTGTCTCCCATTAATAGACTATTTAGGCTCTCTCTCCCTTTCTCTCCTTGCGAAGTCTTGTATTCCCTGGTGATCAATTCTGAGCGTTTTCTCCCGTGTCTGTCATATCGTGGTTATACTCTGGACTGTTTTCCCGTTTTGATTCTTGCTGCCTGCCCTGGACTATATTCTTTACTGGACTGATTTTTGTAAGCTTGCTGCCTGCCCTGACCTCATGCCTGTACCTGGATTACGATTTGCCTTATCCCTGCTGTTGTGTTTGCTGGCGATTGACCCTGTTCGTACGACCAAGATTGTAATAAAACTGCAAATGGATCCTCACTCTCAGGGTGCTTTATTACAGCTGTGATAATCTACCAGGCCAGGCATATAGCCAATATGCCGCGATAATGTATCAAGCCAGGCATATAGTCAATATGCTGCGATAATGTATCAGGCCAGGCATATAGCCAATATGCTGTGATAATGTCTTAGGCCTACTGCACAAACCAAGGGCTAATATAAAAACGACACCACAAAACAATATATACACTACAAGTACAGAAATAAAAAAGGTTTGTTGAAGCAGATAACAAAACCTACTAATTATATAAAGGGTGGGTGTCATTTCAATCATAGAAATAGAATGTACCTATCCCCTTCAGAACACTGCAATGCAGCTGGTACACCATTGACATTTACATGTAATTTGCATTTTTTCTTCCAATTACTATCACAAAGATGGTCGCCGGTCCATCCACCTTCAAATGTCATATTATCTATATGTCTATGATTTTGACAGGTTTCCTATGGAAGACTGACATTGTAATTTAAAACAACTGATGGACCTCCAACAATCTGTGGTACCATTTGAAAGTTGACATTTCTATGTTATTCCCATTTTAGTACATTCATCAGCCAAAACATGACACCCAACCTGCATTCAGGAGTATGCCGTGTCTTAACCGATGGCGGACACAACATGAAAACCTCAACACGTGTGAAAATGAAAAGAAATCTGATTTGGTTCATTTTAGATAATTTACATTAAAAGGTAAAAAAAAGTATTATTTTCATTAAAAAATATATATGTTTCATTAAATTATCAAATACACTGAACAAAAATATAAAACGCAACATGCAAAGTGTTGGTCCCATGTTTCATGAGCCAAAATGAAAAGATCCCAGAAATGTTCCATATGCACAAAAAACGTATTTCTCTCAAATTTGTTTACATACCTGTTAGTGAGCATTTCTCCTTTGCCAACATAATCCATCCACCTGACAGGTGTGGCCTATCAATAAGCTGATTTAAACAGCATGATCATTACACAAGTGCACCTTGTTCCGGGGACAATAAATGGCCACTCTGAAATGTGCAGTTTTGTCAGAAAACACAATGCCACAGATGTCTCAAGTTTTGAGGGAGAGTGCAATTAACATTGTTACTTGAGGAATGTCCACCAGAGCTACCATAAGCCACCTCCAACGTCGTTTAGAGAATTTGGCAATATGTTCAACCAGCCTCACTACCGCAGACAACGTATATGGCGTTGTGTGGGCGAGCAGTTTGCTGATGTCAATGTTGTGAACAGAGTGCCTGATGGTGGCGGTGGGGTTATGGTATGGGCAGACATAAGCTACGGACAATGAATACAATTGCATTTTTTTCTATGGCAATTTTAATGCACAGAGATACCGTGATGAGATCCTGAGGCCCATTGTCATGCCATTCATCCGCTGCCATCACCTCATGTTTCAGCATGATAATGCATGGCCCCTTGCGCCAAGGATATGTAGACAATTCCTGGAAGCTGAAAATGTCACAATTCTTCCATGGCCTGCATACTCACTAGACATGTCACCCATTTAAGCATGTTTGTGATGCTCTGGATCGAGTTGTGTTCCAGTTGCCGCCAATATCCAGCAACTTCGCACAGCCATTGAAGAGGAGTGGGACAAAATTCCACAGGCCACAATCAACAGCCTGATCAACTCTATGTGAAGGAGATGCGACGTGCTGCATGAGGCAAATGGTGGTCACACCAGATACTGACTGGTTGTCTGATCCACCACCCTACCTTTATTAAGGTATCTGTGACCAACAGATACATATCTGTATTCCCAGTCACTAAAATCCATAGATTAGGGCCTAATTAATTTATTTCAATTGACTGATTTCCTTATATGAACTTTAACTCAGTAAAATCTTTGACATTTTTGCATGTTGCATTTATATTTTTGTTCAGTAAAGTTTGACAACCCTTTTTTGTAAGATTTTAAATGACATCAAACTCAACCGTTTATCTTTTCCAGTGATGAAGATATGTCTGATGGTATAGTGGGGTATGGATGTCTCATGGTGTAGTGGGGTATGGATGTCTGATGGTGTAGTGGGGTATGGATGTCTGATGGTGTAGTGGGGTATGGATGTCTGATGGTATAGTGGGGTATGGATGTCTGATGGTATAGTGGGGTATGGATGTCTCATGGTGTAGTGGGGTATGGATGTCTGATGGTGTAGTGGGGTATGGATGTCTCATGGTATAGTGGGGTATGGATGTCTGATGGTGTAGTGGGGTATGGATGTCTGATGGTGTAGTGGGGTATGGATGTCTGATGGTGTAGTGGGGTATGGATGTCTCATGGTGTAGTGGGGTATGGATGTCTGATGGTGTAGTGGGGTATGGATGTCTGATGGTATAGTGGGGTATGGATGTCTCATGGTGTAGTGGGGTATGGATGTCTCATGGTGTAGTGGGGTACGGATGTCTGATGGTGTAGTGGGGTATGGATGTCTGATGGTGTAGTGGGGTATGGATGTCTGATGGTGTAGTGGGGTATGGATGTCTGATGGTATAGTGGGGTATGGATGTCTGATGGTGTAGTGGGGTATGGATGTCTGATGGTGTAGTGGGGTATGGATGTCTGATGGTGTAGTGGGGTATGGATGTCTGATGGTGTAGTGGGGTATGGATGTCTGATGGTATAGTGGGGTATGGATGTCTGATGGTATAGTGGGGTATGGATGTATGATGGTGTAGTGGGGTATGGATGTCTGATGGTGTAGTGGGGTATGGATGTCTGATGGTGTAGTGGGGTATGGATGTCACTTATAATTCACTGTATCACAATTCCAGTGGGTCAGAAGTTGACATACACTAGGTTGACTGTGCCTTTTAAACAGCTTGGAAAATTCCAGAAAATTATCTCATGGCTTTAAGAAGCTTCTGATGGGCTAATTGACATCATTTGAGTCAATTGGAGGTGTACCTGTGGATGTATTTCAAGGCCTACCTTCAAACTCAGAAATCCTGTCTTGTAGCGAAGGTCCACCTGCAACGAACCTCCACTTTATAAAGACCACCATTTAATAAAAATGTCAAGGGCGAGTGAACTTCCTGATTTGGCCTCGTTTTAAATTTGGTTAACTAATAAATGAATTAAAACGTGACTTGGTTTCTCTTTTGTGTGTTTGCAGCTGGGAAGATTTTGCCAAGTTATTTAGCCAATTAGCTTCAGTGCAACCATGTCAAAGTTGTTTTTGAATTCGGATTGTGGATCGCCGGGGCAAGTTAGGGATCGTCAATAAATTACACAATGATGTCTAAGGGCAAAAAAACGGTGTCTATTTGACCATTGTCTGGATGTAAGAATAGGGTTGCAAAACCCCTGGTAATTTACTAAACTTTTCTTAATAATCCTTAAGGTCTATTGACACACCCGTGTGTCAATCTAAGTAACAAAATAAAATAATCCCCCATCCAAATCCGGCTGTTTAAACTGGAGATATCTGTATCCGGCTGTTTAAACTGGAGATATCTGTATCCGGCTGTTTAAACTGGAGATATCTGTATCCGGCTGTTTAAACTGGAGATATCTGTATTTTTTTGCATGGGCTGCGTCTCAATCCACCTATGGCGACCCTTCCGCATCTACGGTGAGAAGGTGGCCGAGCTACAGCGTTGTTTGTCAGACCGGGAGACATCCCGAAAATAGATATTCTCATGATAACAACCTATAAACTAATTTAGGTGGTGTTCTCCGTTTTGCTCTACGCACCCCACAAGTGTCACGGGTCTCGTCTGAAGGTAACCCATACAAATTAATGGAAGTATGAAGGTAACTCGTACAAATGAATGGAAGTATGGAGGTAGTTTTGTGGCAAAGATGTATCAGTATTTCCAAAGATGTATCAGTATTTCCTGAGCTTAGTTATATCTTCTAGATATAGGACAGACACAACCTTCTTCCTTATGATGTATTTTTGACTGTATTTTTTGCCATTTATGAATGTGTTATTCAATGCGTTTCAATGAGCTATAGTAGTAAAGACTAAATTCTATGTGTGTGTATATATATTTAAATGTTGATACCTAAAAGGGTCCTAAAATTAGATAGATAGATAGATAGATAGATATATATACTTCTATTATTCATATTAAAAACATAATCTTTAATTATTTTATATGTTTATACATGTTATAAAAACTGCATAAAATCCTTAAATGTTTCCAAAATTCAGGTAGTTTATTGGCAAAATTGTTAAGTGAACGATAATATTATGACTTAATAAAAGAAGTCCCATCAGTGCGGTCTTACCCTGTAGGTTCCGTTTGGGTTGCTCCCTCTGGGGTTGAAGGTCATTGTTCCTCCGTAGAAGTGGGAGGCCCAGGAGCTGGAGACCAGCAGCAGCAGCAGTAGTAGTAGTGAGAACTGGGATGGAGACATGGTGTCTGTGTCTCTGTCTGTGTTACTCTGAGTGCCGACTCTGCTTTAATACACACGTACAGTAGAGGCACATACGCACATTAACCTGCGAGCACACCGAACTACCCACACACATGCGCACACACACACACTCAAGCATGTTAGCACACACACACACACACACACAATCATCATTTCCTTGGAACCACGCATGAGGAAACGTATGTGATTGTTTGTTTAAGGAACAAGCCTTGGAATGAGTGTGTGTGTGTGTGTGTGAGTGTGTGTTGGAGTGTCAGTGTGAGTATGTGTGAGTGTGTGTTGGAGTGTCAGTGTGGGTATGTGTGAGTGTGTGTGTGTGTTGGAATGTCAGTGTGGGTATGTGTGAGTGTGTGTGTGTGTGTTGGAGTGGCAGTGTGAGTATGGGTGAGTGTGTGTGTGTGTGTGTGTGTGTGTTGGAGTGTCAGTGTGAGTATGGGTGAGTGTGTGTGTGTGTGTGTGTGTGTGTGTGTTGGAGTGTCAGTGTGGGTATGTGTGAGTGTGTGTGTGTGTGTGTGTGTGTTGGAGTGTCAGTGTGGGTATGTGTGAGTGTGTGTGTGTGTGTTGGAGTGTCAGTGTGGGTATGTGTGAGTGTGTGTGTGTGTGTGTGTGTTGGAGTGTCAGTGTGGGTATGGGTGAGTGTGTGTGTGTGTGTGTTGGAGTCCAGTGTGAGTATGGGTGAATGTGTGTTGGAGTCCAGTGTGAGTATGGGTGAGTGTGTGTGTGTGTGTGTGTGTGTGTGTGTGTTGGAGTGTCAGTGTGGGTATGGGTGAGTGTGTGGCTGGAGTCCAGTGTGAGTCAGTGCAAGAGTGCAAAAAAGGGTCAATGCAAATAGTCCGGGTGGCCATTTAATGAACTGTTCAGCAGTCTCATGGCTTGGGGGTAGAAGCTGTTCAGCAGTCTCATGGCTTGGGGGTAGAAGCTGTTCAGCAGTCTCATGGCTTGGGGGTAGAAGCTGTTCAGCAGTCTCATGGCTCGGTGGTAGAAGCTGTTCAGCAGTCTCATGGCTTGAGGGTAGAAGCTGTTCAGCAGTCTCATGGCTTGGGGGTAGAAGCTGTTCAGCAGTCTCATGGCTTGGGGGTAGAAGCTGTTCAGCAGTCTCATGGCTTGGGGGTAGAAGCTGTTCAGCAGTCTCATGGCTTGGGGGTAGAAGCTGTTCAGCAGTCTCATGGCTTGGGGGTAGAAGCTGTTCAGCAGTCTCATGGCTTGGGGGTAGAAGCTGTTCAGCAGTCTCATGGCTTGGGGGTAGAAGCTGTTCAGCAGTCTCATGGCTTGGGGGTAGAAGCTGTTCAGCAGTCTCATGGCTTGGGGGTAGAAGCTGTTCAGCAGTCTCATGGCTTGGGGGTAGAAGCTGTTCAGCAGTCTCATGGCTTGGGGGTAGAAGCTGTTCAGCAGTCTCATGGCTTGGGGGTAGAAGCTGTTCAGCAGTCTCATGGCTTGGGGGTAGAAGCTGTTCAGCAGTCTCATGGCTTGAGGGTAGAAGCTGTTCAGCAGTCTCATGGCTTGGGGGTAGAAGCTGTTCAGCAGTCTCATGGCTTGGGGGTAGAAGCTGTTCAGCAGTCTCATGGCTTGGGGGTAGAAGCTGTTCAGCAGTCTCATGGCTTGAGGGTAGAAGCTGTTCAGCAGTCTCATGGCTTGGGGGTAGAAGCTGTTCAGCAGTCTCATGGCTTGGGGGTAGAAGCTGTTCAGCAGTCTCATGGCTTGGGGGTAGAAGCTGTTCAGGATCCTTTTGGTCCCAGACTTGGCTCTCCGGTACCGCTTGTCATGCGGTAGCAGAGAGAACAGTCTATGACTTGGGTGGTTGGAGTCTTTGACAATTTTGATTGGCCTTCCTCTGACACCGCCTGGTATAGATGTCCTGGATGGCAGGGAGCTCGGCCCCAGTGATGTACTGGGCTGTACACACTACCCTCTGTAGTGCCTTGAGGTTGGATGCCCACACACATGCACACTCACTCAACAATGTAAGCACGTTAGCACACAGACACACAATCCTTCCCTTGGAACCATTCAGGAGGAAACGTACGTGATTGTTTGTATGAGGAATGAGGAAATAGCTTTGTAATGAGGATGAGATTACATAGAAGACGTCTTTGATAAACACACCACACCACCATGGAACATCATCATTTAATCAAATCTAATACACGTTTTGTCAATTTCAATGCTGCATAATCAAGTATTTTTTTTCTTCTCTAAGATGAAATCAGACAGTAGAGTGCCAGAAAGCTATACCATCCAAACTTATCCTAGACCAGACCCTTGTCCCCTTACAGAAGCATCTGGTATAGAGGTCCTGGATGGCAGGAAGCATGGCCCCAATTGATGTACTGGGCCGTGCGCACTACCCTCTGTAGCGCCTTATGGTAAGATGCCGAGCAGTTGCCATACCAGGCGGTGATGCAACCAGTCAGGATGCTCTCGATGGTACAGCTGTATAACTTTTTGAGGATCTGGGGACCCATGCCAAATCTTTTCAGTCTCGTGAGAGGGAAAAGGTTTTGTAGTGCCCTCTTCACGACTGTCTTGGTGTGTTTGGAGCATGATAGATTGTTGGTGATGTGGACACCGAGGAACTTGAAGCTCTGGATCCACTCCACTAGAACCCCATCAATGTAAATGGGGGCCTGCTCGGCCCTCCTTTTAATGTAGTCCACGATCAGCTCCTTTGTCTTACTGAAGATGAGGGAGAGGTTGTTGTCCTGGCACAACACTGCCAGGTCACTGACCTCCTCCTTATAGGCTGTCTCATCATCGCCAGTGATCAGGCCAACCACCATTGTGTTGTTGGCAAACTTAATGTTGTTGGAGTCATGCGTGGCCACACAGTTGTGGGTGAACAGGGAGTACAGGAGGGGAGGGTCAGCGTGTGGGAATTTGTTGTTGCCCACCCTCACCACCTGAGGGGGGGGTTGGGGCGGCCCGTCAGGAAGTCCAGGACCCAGTTGCAGAGGGAGGTGTTCAGTCCCAGGGTCCTTAGCTTAGTGATGAGCTTGGAGGGCACTGTGGTGTTGAACTCTGAGCTGTAATCAATGAACAGCATTCTCACATAGGTGTTAATTTTGTCCAGGTGGAAAAGGGCAGTGTGTAGTACAGTAGAGATTACGTCATCTGTGGATCTGTTTGGGCGGCATGCGAAATGGAGTGGTCCAGTGTTTCTGGGATGATGGTGTTGATGTGACCAGCCTTTCAAAGCATTTCATGGCTACAGATGTGAGTGCTACAGCATGGTAGTTATTTATGCAGGTTACCTTCTTGGGCACAGGGATTATGGTGGTCTGCTTGAAATATGTAGCTATTACAGACTAGGTCAGAGAGAGGTTGAAAATGTCAGTGACGACACTGTCCAGCTGGTTAGCGCATGCTATGAGAAAGCGTCCTGGTAATCCGTCTGGTCTGTTTAAATCTGTTTAAAGATCTTACTCACATCTGCTACGGAGAGCGTGATCAAACAGTCATCCGGAACAGCTAGTGCTCTCATGCACGGTTCAGTACTGCTTGCCTCAAAGCTGTTTTTACTTTTATCCCAATGTAAAAAACACCATTTCAAATTTTGCTACAAAAGACCGAATCGAGGTGGTCGGTCACATATTTTATATTATACAGTACACATAATTCAACAAAATCCCTTTTTTATGACGGTCCTGTTGTGTATAGTCTATCCTCAGCAAATATTTGTGCTGTCAGCATAATAGATTATCATAGACAGTTATGTTAAAGTGAGACATACAGTATGTTGGTAGTTTTTAGCTTATCACACAAACTGAGAGTCAGCTGTGTGATGTAGCCATTGGCAGCAATGTGAACCGAAGATAATGCAAAGTGAGAACAACATGAGAAGCTACACTTGCAATCACCCAAATAGATCATCTGCACATGTGCACGGGAATTAGCATCTCTTTCCTGCAATGGGATAGATGCATGACAACTACAGAGGGATTATTAAAGATACTCTTTGAAGAGGTAGGGTTTCAGATGTTTTCGGGAAGATTGCTTGGGACTCTGGTGTCCTAGCTTTGGCTTTATGGCCTTTTCCCCCTTTATTTCTGTTGTTACTCATGTTGTTCCTCCTTGTGTGGAATTTTTGTCTGTAACAATGTCAGGAAATGAGGCCAACAATTTGTGGGGTTATACCTTCAAACAAAGAGCGATATACAGTATTACAAATGTTAATATTTATTATTTTTTGAACTTTCTCGATATCCAGTCCATTACAATTCAATACTTTCAAAATAGTCAAATATGAGGTCTGGTTCAGTATGTACTTCACAGTTAAACCAGGTTAGTATAGGTTGCGCTGGAAACAGTAGACATATTTTGTCATTACAGAAAGCACTATACTTCACAGTTAAACCAGGTTAGTACAGGTTGCCCTGGAAACAGTAGACATATTTTGATATTACAGAAATAACTATACTTCGCACTAAAACCAGGTTAGTACAGGTTGCCCTGTAAACAGTAAAGATTTAGGATCTTACAGAAAGATAACAGCAATGGGGACAAATCTGAAATGGCACCCTATTCGCTATAGAGAACACTACTGTTGGCCAGAGCCAATTATACAGGGAATATGGTGCCATTTTGTACACAGCCAGAGAGAGATTAACTTTGAATTAAAGCAATCCTGGATGTGATATGTTATCTGAGATAAACACATCAGTCACATAATGTTAATCCATGTGGAATTAGTAACAGAAGCGGTTGTTTCCTATTTCAAATAAAAAGAGAGAGACCGATATAAATCACACTGAACGCGACACTAGATAAGATTAGACCCCAGCCAACATGCCTGAGGACTTCTAAGATTCCAAAGTTGAATTCCCATGGAGGCAAGAATCGAAACAGACCACGGGTGTTTCATTAGTGCACACCGTAGGGGAAAAAATAAATATGTTTTCGGCCCATTTGGGTCATAGTAAATATACCCCAGGTTCAAAAACAGAGTTCTCTCTCCCTCTTCCTGGTTCTGTTCTTCACACAGTGAATTATGTTTCCCATGAGCCAAAAGGAGAAGTCACAGAGGGTTCAGAGAAGTCCAATATGGTCCAACAGAAAAGCGTGTCTACAGGAGTGTGTGTGTGTGTGTGTGTGTGTGTGTGTGTGTACACCCTATCTCTCAGATGGACAGTGAGGACAAGGTGGACCTCTGTGAAGATATACTACAGATCTCCATGTTGGTGAATGAGCTTCCCCCCTCACTGCTGCAGTCAGGTACAGCGGAGGAGGATGTAATGATATTCTTTAGCCTGTGAAGGGCGATGATGATAATCGACAGCAGGAACACCAGCAGACTCAGGAAGATCCACACGTACACGTAAACATTCTCCTGTCGCACCGATGACAACCCTGTCCCTGCCGCTGCAGTGGAAACGGAGGTGGGAGAGAACCTCAGGAAGTTTCCGTTGTCTAGGGAGATTTCTGTTCTGTTGATCTCCTCCAATGGGAAGTCCATACCAGACATCCTGGCGATCGGAATGGACAGATCTGAGAGAGAGGAGAAATAGGTTGTTAGTAAGCCTTATAGTAAGGAGAATTCACAGCCGCGTAACCAATAATGTAAACTCATCAATTAGGTTCAAGTAAGAGAACATTAAGGGTGGTACCCTATAGATCCGAAGCAGGACTCACTTGAAACAGAACATTTCAACCTCAATGTAACTTCCCTGTTTCAATAAAGGATCGACAAATAAATACACACATGTTGTATAGACAAGAGGATCATTATAACAGGTGGATGTGCTTACTGAGATGGTAAACACTTCTCCAAGCATTTTGAGATCTGATCATCTGTGAAAAATGTCTGGAACACACCCTAAAACGGCAGGTACAGTATTAGACAGTGTAGTGGTCCAAGATGCCCCCCCAGTGATGTCCATCAGAGGGGGCAGGACTCTTTATGATCAACTAGAAAAGGATATTTCTTAAAAGAAAATTTCTGTGCTGCGTCAGCTGTCCAATAATAATTTTTTAATGGAAAATGAAGAGGTTTTGAAGATTAAATAGTTTGAGGGTAGTGTTGATAAATTGAAGCTGGTGTAGTAAAATAACTAGGCTAGTTTAGTAATAGAACTAGACTAGTGTAGTAATAGAACTAGGCTAGTTTAGTAATAGAACTAGACTAGTGTAGTAATAGAACTAGGCTGGTGTAGTAATAGAACTAGGATAGTGTAGTAATAGAACTAAACTGGTGAAGTAATAGAACTAGTAATAGAACTAGGCTAGTAATAGAACTAGGCTAGTGTAGTAATAGAACTAGGGTAGTGTAGTAATAGAACTAGGCTAGTGTAGTAATACAACTAGGCTAGTGAAGTAATAGAACTAAGCTAGTAATAGAACTAGGCTAGTGTAGTAATAGAACTAGGCTAGTAACAGAACTAGACTAGTGTAGTAATAGAACTAGGCTAGTGTAGTAATATAACTAGGCTAGTAACAGAACTAGACTAGTCTAGTAATAGAACTAGGCTAGTGTAGTGATATAACTAGGATAGTGTAGTAATAGATCTAGGCTGGTGTAGTAATATAACTAGACTAGTGTAGTAATAGAACTAGGCTAGTGTAGTAATAGAACTAGTCTGGTAAAATAACTAGGCTAGTGTAGTAATAGAACTACGCTAGTAGTATAACTAGATTAGTGTAGTAATAGAACTAGGCTAGTAACTAGTGTAGTAATAGAACTAGGCTAGTGTAGTAATAGAAATAGGCTAGTGAAGTAATAGAGCTAGGCTAGTAATAGAACTAGGCTAGTGTAGTAATAGAACTAGGCTAGTAACAGAACTAGACTAGTGTAGAAATAGAACTAGGCTAGTGTAGTAATAGAACTAGGCTAGTAAAAGAACTAGACTAGTGTAGTAATAGAACTAGGCTAGTGTAGTGATATAACTAGGATAGTGTAGTAATAGATCTAGGCTGGTGTAGTAATAGAACTAGACTAGTGTAGTAATAGAACTAGGCTAGTTTAGTAATAGAACTAGTCTGGTAAAATAACTAGGCTAGTGTAGTAATAGAACTACGCTAGTAGTATAACTAGATTAGTGTAGTAATAGAACTAGGCTAGTAACTAGTGTAGTAAAAGAATAGAACTAGACGAGTGTAGTAATAGAACTAGACTAGTGTAGTAATAGAACTAGGCTAGTAATAGAACTAGGATGGTGTTGTAATAGAACTAGGCTGGTGTAGTAATATAATTAGGCTAGTGTATTAATAGAACTAGGCTAGTGTAGTAATAGTACTCAGATATTAATAGAACTAGGCTGGTGTATTAATAGAACTAGACTAGATTAGTAATAGAGCAAGGCTAGTAGAATAACTAGACTAGTGTAGTAATAGAACTAGGCTAGTGTAGTAATATAATTAGGCTAGTGTAGTAATAGAACTAGGATAGTGTATTAATAGAACTTGGCTAGTGTATTAATAGTACTCGGATTGTAATATAACTAGGCTAGTGTAGTAATAGAACTAGATTAGTAATATAACTAGGCTAGTGAAGTAACAGAACTAGGCTAGTAATAGAACTAGGATAGTGTAGTAATATAACTAGACTAGTGTAGTAATATAACTAGGCAAGTGTAGTAATAGAACTAGGCTAGTGTAGTAATAGAACTCGGCTAGTAATATAACTAATCTAATGTAGTAATATAACTAGATTAATAATATAACTAGGCTAGTGTAGTAATAGAACTAAGCTAGAGTAGTTATTAAACTAGGCTAGTGCAGTAATAGAACTAGGCTAGTGTAGTAATAGAACTAGGCTAGTGTAGTAATAGAACTAGGCTAGTGTAGTAATAGAACTAGGCTAGTGAAGTAATAGAACTAGGCTAGTGTAGTAATAGAACTAGGCTGGTGTAGTAATATAACTAGGCTAGTGAAGTAATAGAACTAGTGTAGTAATTAAACTAGGCTAGTGAAGTAATAGAACTAGGAAAGTGTAGTAATATAACTCTGCTAGTAATAGAACTAGGCTAGTGTAGTAATATAACTAGATTAGTAATATAACTAGGCTAGTGTAATAATATAACTAGGCTGGTGCAGTAATAGAACTAGGCAAGTGTAGTAATAGAACTACGCTAGTGTAGTAATCTAACTAGGCTGGTGTAGTAATAGAACCAGGCTAGTAATATAACTAGGCTAGTGTAGTAATAGAACTATTGTAGTGTAGTAATAGAACTAGGCTGGTGTAGTAATAGAACCAGGCTAGTGTAGTAATAGAACTAGGCTAGTGTAGAAATAGAAATAGGCTAGTGTAGTAAAAGAACAAGGCAAGTAATAGAACTAGGCTAGTGTAGTAATAGAACTAGGCTGGTGTAGTAAAAGAACTAGGCTAGTAATAGAACTAGGCTAGAGTAGTAATATAACTAGACTAGTGTAGTAATAGAACTAAGCTAGTGTAGTAATATAACTAGGCTGGTGTAGTAATATAACTAGACTGGTGTAGTAATACAACTAGGCTAGTGTAGTGATATAACTAGGATAGTGTAGTAATAGATCTAGGCTGGTGTAGTAATATAACTAGACTAGTGTAGTAATAGAACTAGGCTAGTGTAGTAATAGAACTAGTCTGGTAAAATAACTAGGCTAGTGTAGTAATAGAACTACGCTAGTAGTATAACTAGATTAGTGTAGTAATAGAACTAGGCTAGTAACTAGTGTAGTAATAGAACTAGGCTAGTGTAGTAATAGAAATAGGCTAGTGAAGTAATAGAGCTAGGCTAGTAATAGAACTAGGCTAGTGTAGTAATAGAACTAGGCTAGTAACAGAACTAGACTAGTGTAGAAATAGAACTAGGCTAGTGTAGTAATAGAACTAGGCTAGTAAAAGAACTAGACTAGTGTAGTAATAGAACTAGGCTAGTGTAGTGATATAACTAGGCTAGTGTAGTGATATAACTAGGATAGTGTAGTAATAGATCTAGGCTGGTGTAGTAATAGAACTAGACTAGTGTAGTAATAGAACTAGGCTAGTTTAGTAATAGAACTAGTCTGGTAAAATAACTAGGCTAGTGTAGTAATAGAACTACGCTAGTAGTATAACTAGATTAGTGTAGTAATAGAACTAGGCTAGAAACTAGTGTAGTAATAGAACTAGGCTGGTGTTGTAATAGAACTAGACTAGTGTAGTAATAGAACTAGGCTAGTAATAGAACTAGGCTAGTGTAGTAATAGAACTAGGCTGGTAAAAGAACTAGGCTAATGTAGTAATAGATCTAGGCTAGTAATATAACTAGCGTAGTAATAGAACTAGGCTAGTGTAGTAATAGAACTAGGCTGGTAAAAGAACTAGGCTAGTGTAGTAATAGATCTAGGCTAGTAACTAGTGTATTAATAGAATAGAACTAGACGAATGTAGAAATAGAGAAACCCCCTATGACCAAGGTGCAGACGGTGCATGTGTGTGTGTGTGTTTGTATACTTGTGTGTACATGTGTTTGTTCCAGACGTAACGGACCTCCACCAACCGAAGCTAAGTAGTAACATTAACATGCCTTCTAATTGCAGTCGCTGTACTTATTATATACAGGAGAACGGTCGCCTTAAGGCAAGGATAGCTGTGCTGCAAGCCCAGCTTCAGACGCAATCGTTAGGCAAGGGAAATGTAAGTGTAGGAAAGGATGAAACAGCGTCTGTGCCACTAGTAAGTACAGATAGTCGTAGAGATCGCCTCGCACAATCCCCGCAGCCGGACAATTTTCTCACGGCTTCTGGAACGAAATGCTGTAGCAATGCTCAACCGGTGTCGGTCATTCAGCCGACAGAAACTTTCAACCGGTTTTCCCCATTAAGCAGCGGGTCGGAGTCAGAGGACGAGCCTTCTCTGGTCTCTACTCCTCCCGTTACGGGGTCTGAGATGCCGAGGCCTCCCACCATTAGCTCTGACAAATTGAAAACTCTAGTCATTGGCGACTCCATTACTCGCAGTATTAGACTTGAAACGAATCATCCAGCGATCATACACTGTTTACCAGGGGGCAGGGCTACCGACGTTAAGGCTAACCTGAAGATGGTGCTGGCTAAGGCTAAATCTGGCGAGTGTAGAGAGTATAGAGATATTGTTATCCACGTCGGCACCAACGAAGTTAGGATGAAACAGTCAGAGGTCACCAAGCGCAGCATAGCTTCAGCGTGTAAATCAGCTAGAAAGATGTGTCGGCATCGAGTAATTGTCTCTGGCCCCCTCCCAGTTAGGGGGAGTGATGAGCTTTACAGCAGAGTCTCACAACTCAATCGCTGGTTGAAAACTGTTTTCTGCCCCACACAAAAGATAGAATTTGTAGATAATTGGCCCTCTTTCTGGGACTCACCCACAAACAGGACCAAGCCTGGCCTGTTGAGGAGTGACGGACTCCATCCTAGCTGGAGGGGTGCTCTCATCTTATCTACGAACATAGACAGGGCTCTAACTCCTCTAGCTTCACAATGAGATAGGGTGCAGGCCAGGCAGCAGGCTGTTAGCCAGCCTGCCAGCTTAGTGGAGTCTGCCACTAGCACAGTCAGTGTAGTCAGCTCAGCTATCTCTATTGTGTCTGTGCCTCGACCTAGGTTGGGCAAAACTAAACATGGCGGTGTTCGCCTTAGCAATCTCACTAGAACAAAGACCTCCTCCATTGCTGCCATTATTGAAAGAGATTGTGATACCTCACATCTCAAAATGGGGCTACTTAATGTTAGATCCCTCACTTCCAAGGCAGTTCTAGTCAATGAACTAATCACTGATCATAATCTTGATGTGATTGGCCTGACTGAAACATGGCTTAAGCCTGATGAATTTATTGTGTTTAATGAGGCCTCACCTCCTGGTTACACTAGTGACCATATCCCCCGCGCATCCCGTAAAGGCGGAGGTGTTGCTAACATTTACGATAGCAAATTTCTATTTACAAAAAACAAAAAAACGACATTTTCGTCTTTTGAGCTTCTAGTCATGAAATCTATGCAGCCTACTCAATCACTTTTTATAGTTACTGTTTACAGGCCTCCTGGGCCATATACAACGTTCCTCACTGAGTTCCCTGAATTCCTATCAGACCTTGTAGTCATGGCAGACAATATTCTAATTTTTGGTGACTTTAATATTCACATGGAAAAGTCCACAGACCCACTCCAAAAGGCTTTTGGAGCCATCATCGACTTTCGTTTTGTTCAACATGTCTCCGGACCTACTCACTGCCACAGTCATACTCTGGACCTAGTTTTGTCCCGTGGAATAAATGTTGTGAATCTTAATGTTTTTCCTCATAATCCTGGACTATCGGACCACAATTTTATTACGTTTGAAATCGCAACAGATAATCTGCTCAGACCCCAACCAAGGATCATCAAAAGTCATGCTCATCTCATATATATATATATATATATATATATATGTGTATATACTGTACTCCATACCATCTACTGCATCTTGCCTATGCCGGTCAGCCATCGCTCATCCATATATTTATATGTACATACTCGTATTCATTCCTTTACTCTTGTGTGTATAAGGTAGTTGTTGTGAATTTGTTAGATAACTTGTTAGATACTACTGCATGGTCGGAACTAGAAGCACAAGCATTTTGCTACACTAGCATTAACATCTGCTAACCATGTGTATGTGACAAATAAAATTTGATTTTATTTATAAATTCTCAGACATCCCAAAGATTCCTAGATGCCCTTCCAGAATCCTTCCACCTACCCAAGGACGTCAGAGTACAAAAATCAGTTAACCACCTAACTGAGGAACTCAATGTAACCTTGCGCAATACCCTAGATGCAGTCGCACCCCTAAAAACAAAAACATTTGCCATAAAAACTAGCTCCCTGGTATACAGAAAATACCCGAGCTCTGAAGCAAGCTTCCAGAAAATTGGAACGGAAATGGCGCCACACCAAACTGGAAGTCTTCCGACTAGCTTGGAAAGACAGTACCGTGCAGTATCGAAGAGCCCTCACTGCTGCTCGATCATCCTATTTTTCCAAGTTAATTGAGGAAAATAAGAATAATCCAAAATGTATTTTTGATACTGTCGCAAAGCTAACTACAAAGCAGCATTCCCCAAGAGAGGATGGCTTTCACTTTAGCAATGATTCATTCATGAACTTTCCTTGAGGAAAAGATCATGATCATTAGAAAGCAAATTACGGACTCCTCTTTAAATCTGCGTATTCCTCCAAAGCTCAGTTGTCCTGAGTTCACACAACTTTGCCAGGACATAAAATCAAGGGAGACACAAAAAAAATGTAGTACCATATCTCTTGACACATTGATGAAAATAATCATGGCCTCTAAACCTTCAAGCTGCATACTGGACTCTTCCAACTAAACTACTGAAAGAGCTGCTTCCTGTGCTTGGCCTTCCTATGTTGAACATAATAAACAGCTCTCTATCCACCGGATGTGTACCAAACTCACTAAAAGTGGCAGTAATAAAGCCTCTCTTAAAAAAGCCAAACCTTGACCCAGAAAATATAAAAAACTATCGGCCTATATCGAATCTTCCATTCCTCTCAAAAAGTTTAGAAAAAGCTGTTGCGCAGCAACTCAATGCCTTCCTGAAGACAAACAATGTATACGAAACGCTTCAGTCTGGTTTTAGACCCCATCATAGCACTGAGACTGCACTTGTGAAGGTGGTAAATGACCTTTTAATGGCGTCAGACCGAGGTTCTGCAACTGTCCTCGTGCTCCTAGACCTTAGTGCTGCTTTTGATACCATCGATCACCACATTCTTTTGGAGAGATTGGAAACCCAAATTGGTCTACATGGACAAGTTCTGGCCTGGTTTAGATCTTATCTGTCGGAAAGATATCAGTTTGTCTCTGTGGATGGTTTGTCCTCTGACAAATCAACTGTCAATTTTGGTGTTCCTCAAGGCTCTGTTTTGGGACCACTATTGTTTTCACTATATATTTTACCACTTGGTGATGTCATTCGGAAACATAATGTTAACTTTCACTGCTATGCGGATGACACACAGCTGTACATTTCGATGAAACATGGTGAAGCCCCAAAATTGCCCTCCTTGGAAGCCTGTGTTTCAGACATAAGGAAGTGGATGGCGGAAAACGTTCTACTTTTAAACTCTTGACAAAACAGAGATGCTAGTTCTAGGTCCCAAGAAACAAAGAGATCTTCTGTTGAATCTGACAATTAATCTTGATGGTTGTACAGTCGTCTCAAATGAAACTGTGAAGGACCTCGGCGTTACTCTGGACCCTAATCTCTCTTTTGACGAACATATCAAGACTGTTTCAAGGACAGCTTTTTTCAATTTACGTAACATTGTAAAAATCTGAAACTTTCTGTCCAAAAATGATGCAGAAAAGTTAATCCATGCATTTGTAGGTTAGGTTAGACTACTGCAATGCTTTACTTTCCGGCTACCCGGATAAAGCACTAAATAAACTTCAGTTAGTGCTAAACACGGCTGCTAGAATCTTGACTAGAACCCCAAAATTTGATCATATTACTCCAGTACTAGCCTCTCTACACTGGCTTCCTGTTAAGGCAAGGGCTGATTTCAAGGTTTTACTGCTAACCTACAAAGCATTACATGGGCTTGCTCCTACCCATCTTTCCGATTTGGTCCTGCCGTACATACCTACACGTACGCTACGGTCACAAGACGCAGGCCTCCTTACTGTCCCTAGAATTTCTAAGCAAACAGCTGGAGGCAGGGCTTTTTCCTATAGAGCTCCATTTTTATGGAATAGTCTGCCTATCCATGTGAGAGACGCAGACTCGGTCTCAACCTTTAAGTCTTTATTGAAGACTCATCTCTTCAGTAGGTCCTATGACTGAGTGTAGTCTGGCCCAGGAGTGTGAAGGTCAACGGAAAGGCACTGGAGCAACGAACCACCCTTGCTGTCTTTGCCTGGCCGGTTCCCCTCCACTGGGATTCTCTGCCTCTAACCCTATTACAGGGGCTGAGTCACTGGCTTACTGGTGCCGTGGCGGAGATCTTGTGGGCTATTCTCGGCCTTGTCTCAGGATGGTAAGTTGGTGGTTGAAGATATCCCTCTAGTGGTGTGGGGGCTGTGCTTGGCAGAGTGGGTGGGGTTATATCCTGCCTGTTTGGCCCTGTCTGGGGTATCGTCGACGGGGCCACAGTGTCTCCCGACCCTCCTGTCTCAGCCCCCAGTATTTATGCTGCAGTAGTTTATGTGTCGGGGGGCTAGGGTCCGTCTGTTATATCTGAAGTATTTCTTCTCTTATCTGGTGTCCTGTGTGAATTTAAGTATGCTCTCTCTAATTATCTCTCTCTTTCTTTCTTTTTTCTTCTCTCTCTCTCTCGCTCTCTCTCTCTCTCTCTCGGAGGACCTGAGCATTAGGACCATTCCTCAAGGCCTACCTGGCCTGATGACTCCTTGATGTCCCGAGTCCACCTGGCCGTGCTGCTTCTCCAGTTTCAACTGTTCTGCCTGTTTTATGAACATTTTAAAATCTTGTCCATGTTCTGTTATAATCTGCACCCGGCACAGCCAGAAGAGGACTGGCCACCCCTCACAGCCTGGTTCCTCTCTAGGTTTCTTCCTAGGTTTTGGCCTTTCTAGGGAGTTTTTCCTAGCCACCATGCTTTTACACCTGCATTGCTTGCTGTTTGGGGTTTTAGGCTGGGTTTCTGTACAGCACTCTGTGACATTAGCTGATGTAAGGGGAGCTTTATAAATAAATTTGATTTGATTTAGTAATAGAACTAGACTAGTGTAGTAATGTAACTAGGCTAGTAATAGAACTAGGATGGTGTTGAAATAGAACTAGGCTGGTGTAGTAATAGAATTAGGCTAGTGTAGTAATAGAACAAGGCTAGTGTATTAATAGAACTAGGCTAGTGTAGTAATAGTACTCAGATAGTAATAGAACTAGGCTAGTGTAGTAATAGAACTAGACTAGTTTAGTAATAGAGCTAGGCTAGTAAAATAACTAGACTAGTGTAGTAATAGAACTAGGCTAGTGTAGTAATATAATTAGGCTAGTGTAGTAATAGAACTAGGATGGTGTATTAATAGAACTAGGCTAGTGTATTAATAGTACTCGGATTGTAATATAACTAGGCTAGTGTAGTAATAGAACTAGATTAGTAATAGAACTAGACTAGTGTAGTAATAGAACTAGGCTAGTAATAGAACTAGGCTGGTGTAGTAATATAACTAGGCAAGTGTAGAAATATAACTAGGCTAGTAATAGAGCTAGGCTAGTGTAGTAATATAACTAGACTAGTGTAGTAATATAACTAGGCAAGTGTAGTAATAGAACTAGGCTAGTGTAGTAATATCCTAAAATCAGACTCCAACTGCATTAAAGCTTGATCCGCTGTTGGAGCAATAGAGTACATCACTGTGTCATCTGCATATAAATGGAAATTACAATATCTGACATCATCACCAATGTTGTTTATATAAAGTGAGAACAATAGTGGGCCAATTATTGAACCCTGAGGGACCCCTTTAAGTAACTGTAAGGGGTCAGACTTGACCCCGTCGACCATGACGGCCTGAGTTCTATCTTTAAGATAGTCATAAAACCATCGGCAGGCATCAGTGCCCAGTCCTATAGATGACAGCTTACTCAAAAGGATGGCATGGTCTACAGTGTCGAAAGCTTTAGACAAATCTATAAACAACGCAGCACAATGCTTTCTATCATCTAAAGCATTTGCAATATCATTTACAACAAGCATAGTGGCCGATGTGGTACTGTGTTTAGATCTAAAACCAGATTGATTGGTGCTAAGAATACTGTTAGCAGAAAGAAAAGATTGTAACTGTTTGTTAACTAAAGATTCTAGGATCTTTGCCAGACAAGGGAGCCTAGAGATGTGTCGATAGTTATCCAAATCACTACCGTCACCTCCCTTATGTAATGGCAGAACAAAATCTGCTTTCCACACCTTAGGGATATTTCCTGTGCTTAATGTTAGATTAAAGATGTGTGTCACTGAACCAGCAATGATAGGTGCAGCACAATTAAGTACGGGTCTAAATTGTCCGCGCCTAGAGATTTCTTAGTATCAATGGCACACAGGGCAGCTAGAACCTCTGCTTCAGTTATATTCTGGAAACTAAAAACAGGGTTACCATTTTTCAGAGTAACGGTTGAAAAGCAAGACGAAAAATCAACTAACTGGTCAGTACCACAATGGCCACTTTTCCTTTCAAATAAAAAACCAGCAGAGATAAAATGCTTAATAAAAGCATCACAAATATCATTTTTATCACTTAAAATACAGGAGTCTGAGATAATTTGCTTAGGAAGAGAAACAGCAGAATTTCCCCGTTTCAGTGAATTAACAATTTTCAAGAATTTTGCAGGATCTCCTGCAGAATCTGTCATAGCGTTAAGGAAGTAATTCGATTTTCCCTTTTGACAGATGCAGTACATTTATTTCTAAATTGCCTAAAAAACAGCCAATCAGCTGGAGTACCTGTTTTCCTTGCCAAGGTCCAGACCCGATTCTTTTGCAGGAAAAGACCTGACAATTCAGGAGAGAACCAAGAACTGGTTCGGTTTCTTACTCTGTGATTCTTAAGCGGGGCATGTTTATCAGACATAGAGGTAACAATAGAAGAGAAAAAAGCAAAGGCTAGTAATAGAACTAGGCTAGTGTAGTAAGAGAAATAGACTAGTGTAGAAATAGAACTAGGCCAGTAATATAACTAGGCTAGTGTAGTAATAGAACTAGGCTAGTGTAGTTATATAACTAGGCTAGTGTAGTAATATAACTATGCTAGTGTAGTAATACCACTAGGCTAGTAATAGAACTATGCTAGTGTAGTAATAGAACTAGACTAGTGTAATAATAGAACTAGACTAGTGTAGTAATAGAACTAGGCTAGTAATAAAAGTAGGCTGGTGTAGCAATAGAACCAGGCTAGTAATATAACTATGCTAGCGTAGTAATAGAACTAGATGAGTGTAGTAATAGAACTAGACTAGTGTAGTAGTATAACTAGGCTAGTAATAGAACTAGGCTGGTGTTGTAAAAGAACTAGACTAGTGTAGTAATAGAACTAGGCTAGAAATATAACTAGGCTAGTGTAGTAATAGAACTAGGCTGGTGTAGTTATATAACTAGGCTAGTGTAGTAATAGAACTAGGCTAATTTAGTAATAGAACTAGGCTAGTAATAGAACTAGGCTAGTGTAGTAATAGAACTAGGCTAGTGTTGTAATATCACTAAGCTAGTAAGATTACTATGCTAGTGTAGTAATAGAACTAGACTAGTATAATAATAGAACTAGACTAGTGTAGTAATAGAACTAGGCTAGTAATAGAACAAGGCTGGTGTAGTAAAAGAACTAGGCTAGTAATATAACTATGCTATTGTAGTAATAGAACTAGACGAGTGTAGTAATAGAACTAGACTAGTATAGTAATAGAACTAGGCTAGTAATAGAACTAGGCTGGTGTAGTAATAGAACTAGACTAGTATAGTAATAGAACTAGGCTAGTAATAGAACTAGGCTAGTGTAGTTATATAACTAGATTAGTAATATAATTAGGCTTGTGAAGTAATAGAACTAGGCTAGTATTAGAACTAGGCTAGTGTAGTAATATAATTAGGCTAGTGTAGTATTATAACTAGACTAGTGTAGTAATAGAACTAGGTTAGGGAAGTAATAGAACTAGGCTAGTAATATAACTAGAATAGTGTGGTAATAGAACTAGGTTAGGGAAGTAATAGAACTAGGCTAGTATTAGAACTAGGCTAGTGTAGTATTATAACTAGGCTAGTGTAGTATTATAACTAGGCTAGTGTAGTAATAGAACTATGCTAGTGTAGTAACATAACTAGGCTAGTGCAGTAAAAGAACTAGGCTGGTGTAGTAATAGAACTAGGCTAGTAATAGAACTAGGCTAGTAATAGAACAAGACTAGTGTAGTGATATAACTAGGATAGTGTAGTAATAGATCTAGGGTGGTGTAGTAATAGAACTAGGCTAGTGTAGTAATACCACTAGGCTTGTAATATAACTATTAAAGTCTAGTAATATAACTAGACTAGTGTTGTAATATAACTAGACTAGTGTAGTTATAGAACTAGGCTAGTAATAGAACTAGGCTGGTGTAGTAATAGATCTAGGCTAGTAATATAACTATGCTAGAGAAGTAATAGAACTAGACTAGTGTAGTAATATAACTAGGGTATTAATAGAACTAGGCTGGTTTAGTAATTGAACTAGGCTTGTTTAGTAATAGAATTAGGCTAGTGTAGTAATAGAAATAGACTAGTGCAGAAATATAACTAGGCTGGTGTAGTAATAGAACTAGGCTAGTAATAGAACTAGGCTGGTGTAGTAATATAACTAGACTAGTGTTGTAATAGAACTAGGCTAGTGCAGTAATATAACTAGGCTACTGTAGTAATATAACTAGGCTGGTAATATAACTAGACTGTTGTAGTAATAGAACTAGGCTAGTAACAGAACTAGACTAGTTTAGTAATAGAACTAAGCTAGTAATAGAACAATGCTAGTGTAGTAATAGATCTAGGCTAGAAATAGAACTAGGCCAATAATAGAACTAGACTAGTGTAGTGATCGAACTAGGCTAGTGTAGAAATAGAACTAGACTAATGTAGTGATCGAACTAGGCTAGTGTAGAAATATAACTAGACTAGTGTAGTGATAGAACTAGGCTAGTGTAGAAATAGAACCTGACTAGTGTAGTAATAGAACTAGGCTAGTGTAGTAATGGAAGTAGGTTGGTAAAAGAACTAGGCTAGTGTAGTAATAGAACTAGGCTAGTAATATATCTAGATTAGTGTTGTAATCGAACTGGGCTAGTAACTAGTGTAGTAATAGAACTAGAATAGTGTAGTAATAGAACGTGGCAAGTAATAGAACTAGGCTGTTGTAGTAATAGAACTAGGCTGGTGGAGTATAAGAACTAGAATAGTGTAGTAATATAACTAGGCTAGAAATATAACTAGGCTAGTGTAGAAATAGTAATAGGCTAGTGTAGTTATATAACTAGGCTAGTGTAGTAATAGAACTTGGCTAATATAGTAATAGAACCAGGCTAGTGTAGTAATAGAACTAGACTAGTGCAGAAATATAACTAGGCTGGTGTAGTAATAGAACTAGGCTAGTGTAGTAATATAACTAGGCTGGTAATATAACTAGGCTGTTGTAGTAATAGAACTAGGCTAGTAACAGAACTAGACTAGTTTAGTAATAGAACTAAGCTAGTAATAGAACAATGCTAGTGTAGTAATAGATCTAGGCTAGAAATAGAACTAGGCCAATAATAGAACTAGACTAGTGTAGTGATCGAACTAGGCTAGTGTAGAAATAGAACTAGAGTAATGTAGTGATCGAACTAGGCTAGTGTAGAAATATAACTAGACTAGTGTAGTGATAGAACTAGGCTAGTGTAGAAATAGAACCTGACTAGTGTAGTAATAGAACTAGGCTAGTGTAGTAATGGAAGTAGGTTGGTAAAAGAACTAGGCTAGTGTAGTAATAGAACTAGGCTAGTAATATATCTAGATTAGTGTTGTAATCGAACTGGGCTAGTAACTAGTGTAGTAATAGAACTAGACTAGTGTAGTAATAGAACGTGGCAAGTAATAGAACTAGGCTGTTGTAGTAATAGAACTAGGCTGGTGGAGTATAAGAACTAGAATAGTGTAGTAATATAACTAGGCTAGAAATATAACTAGGCTAGTGTAGAAATGGTAATAGGCTAGTGTAGTTATATAACTAGGCTAGTGTAGTAATAGAACTTGGCTAATATAGTAATAAAACCAGGCTAGTAATAGAACTAGGCTAGTGTAGTAAAAGGACTAGGCTAGTGTAGTTATATAACTAGGCAAGTGTAGTAATACCACTAGGCTAGTAATGTAACTAGACTAGTGTAGTTATAGAACTAGGCTAGTAATAGAACTAGGCTGGTGTAGTAATAGATCTAGGCTAGTAATATAACTATGCTAGAGAAGTAATAGAACTAGACTAGTGTAGTAATAGAACTAGGCTATTAATAGAACTTGGCTGGTTTTGTAATTGAACTAGGCTTGTTTAGTAATAGAATTAGGCTAGTGTAGTAATAGAACTAGACTAGTGCAGAAATATAACTAGGCTGGTGTAGTAATAGAACTAGGCTAGTGTAGTAATATAACTAGGCTGGTAATATAACTAGGCTGTTGTAGTAATAGAACTAGGCTAGTAACAGAACTAGACTAGTTTAGTAATAGAACTAAGCTAGTAATAGAACAATGCTAGTGTAGTAATAGATCTAGGCTAGAAATAGAACTAGGCCAATAATAGAACTAGACTAGTGTAGTGATCGAACTAGGCTAGTGTAGAAATAGAACTAGAGTAATGTAGTGATCGAACTAGGCTAGTGTAGAAATATAACTAGACTAGTGTAGTGATAGAACTAGGCTAGTGTAGAAATAGAACCTGACTAGTGTAGTAATAGAACTAGGCTAGTGTAGTAATGGAAGTAGGTTGGTAAAAGAACTAGGCTAGTGTAGTAATAGAACTAGGCTAGTAATATATCTAGATTAGTGTTGTAATCGAACTGGGCTAGTAACTAGTGTAGTAATAGAACTAGACTAGTGTAGTAATAGAACGTGGCAAGTAATAGAACTAGGCTGTTGTAGTAATAGAACTAGGCTGGTGGAGTATAAGAACTAGAATAGTGTAGTAATATAACTAGGCTAGAAATATAACTAGGCTAGTGTAGAAATGGTAATAGGCTAGTGTAGTTATATAACTAGGCTAGTGTAGTAATAGAACTTGGCTAATATAGTAATAAAACCAGGCTAGTAATAGAACTAGGCTAGTGTAGTAAAAGGACTAGGCTAGTGTAGTTATATAACTAGGCAAGTGTAGTAATACCACTAGGCTAGTAATGTAACTAGACTAGTGTAGTTATAGAACTAGGCTAGTAATAGAACTAGGCTGGTGTAGTAATAGATCTAGGCTAGTAATATAACTATGCTAGAGAAGTAATAGAACTAGACTAGTGTAGTAATAGAACTAGGCTATTAATAGAACTTGGCTGGTTTTGTAATTGAACTAGGCTTGTTTAGTAATAGAATTAGGCTAGTGTAGTAATAGAACTAGACTAGTGCAGAAATATAACTAGGCTGGTGTAGTAATAGAACTAGGCTAGTGTAGTAATATAACTAGGCTGTTGTAGTAATAGAACTAGGCTAGTAATAGAACTAGACTAGTTTAGTAATATAACTAAGCTAGCAATAGAACAATGCTAGTGTAGTAATAGATCTAGGCTAGAAATAGAACTAGGCCAATAATAGAACTAGACTAATGTAGTGATCGAACTAGGCTAGTGTAGAAATAGAACTAGACTAGAGTTGTGATATAACTAGGATTTTGTAGTAATAGATCTAGGCTAGTGTAGTAATAGAACTAGGCTAGTGTAGTAATAGAACTAGACTAGTAATATAACTAGATTAGTGTAGTAATCGAACTGGGCTAGTAACTAGTGTAGTAATAGAACTAGACTAGTGTAGTAATAGAACTTGGCAAGTAATAGAACTAGGCTGGTGTAGTAATAGAACTAGGCTAGAAATATAACTAGGCTAGTGTAGTAATAGTAATAGGCTAGTGTAGTTATATAACTAGGCTAGTGTAGTAATAGTAATAGGCTAGTGTAGTTATATAACTAGGATAGAGTAGTAATAGAACTACGTTAGTAATATAACTAGACTAGTGTAGTAATATAACTATGCTTGTGCAGTAATAGAAATAGTATAGTGTAGTAATACCACTAGGCTAGTAATGTAACAATGCTAGTGTATTGATAGAACTAGACTATTGTTGTAATAGAACTAGACTAGTGTAGTTATAGAACTAGGCTAGTAGTAGAACTAGGCTGGTGTAGTAATAGAACTTGGATAGTAATAAAACTATGCTAGTGTAGTAAAAGAACTAGACTAGTGTAGTAATAGAACTAAACTTGTGTAGTATTAGAACTAGGCTAGTAATAGAACAAGACTAGTGTAGTCATAGAACTAGGCTAGTGTAGTAATAAAACTAGGCTAGTAATAGAACTAGGCTAGTGTAGTGATGGAACTAGGCTAGTGTAGTAGTAGAACTAGGCTAGTGTAGTGATATAACTAGGATAGTGTAGTAATAGAAATAGGCTAGTGTAATAATAGAACTAGACTAGTGTCGTTATAGAACTAGGAAAGTTATAGAACTAGGCTAGTGTAGTAATAGATCTAGTCTAGTAATATAACTAGGCTGGTGTAGTAATAGAACTAGGCTGGTGTAGTAATAGAACAAGGCTGGTGTAGTAAGAGAACTAGACTAGTGTAGTAATAGAATTAGGCTGGTGTAGTGATTGAACTCGGCTAGTGTAGTGATATAGTAATAGAACTAGAATAGTGCAGAAATACAACTAGGTTAGTGTAGTAATAGAACTAGGCTAGTGTAGTGATATAACTAGCCTAGTGTAGTAATAGAACTAGGCTGGTGTAGTGATATAACTAGGCTAGTGTAGTAATAGAACTAGGCTGGTGTAGTGATAGAACTTGGCTAGTGTAGTAATAGATCTAGGCTAGTGTAGTGATATAACTAGGCTAGTGTAGTGATATAACTAGGCTAGTGTAGTGATATAACTAGGCTAGTGTAGTAATAGATCAAGGCTAGTGTAGTAATAGAACTAGGCTAGTGTAGTGATATAGTAATAGAACTAGAATAGTGCAGAAATATAACTAGGCTGGTGTAGTAATAGATTTAGGCTAGTGTAGTGATATAACTAGGCTAGTGTAGTAATATAACTAGGCTGGTGTAGTGATATAACTAGGCTAGTGTAGCGATATAACTAGGCTAGTGTAGTGATATAACTAAACTAGTGTAGTAATAGATCTAGGCTAGTGTAGTAATAGAACTAGGCTAGTGTAGTGATATAACTAGGCTAGTGTAGTAATATAACTAGGCTAGTGTAGTAATAGAACTAGACTAGTGAAGTAATAGAACTAGACTAGTTTAGTAATAGAACTAGACTAGTGTAGTAATATAACTAGGCTACTAATAGAACTAGGCTGGTGTAGTAATAGAACTAGGCTGGTGTAGTAATAGAACTAGGCTAGTGTAGTAATATAACTAGGCTAGTGTAGTAATAGAACTAGGCTAGTAATAGAACTAGACTAGTGAAGTAATAGAACTAGGCTAGTGTAGTAATAGATCTAGGCTGGTGTAGTAATAGAACTAGGCTAGTGTAGTGATAGAACTAGGCTAGTGTAGTGATATAACTAGGCTAGTGTAGTAATAGATCTAGGCTAGTGTAGTAATAGAACTAGGCTAGTGTAGTGATATAACTAGGCTAGTGTAGTGATATAACTAGGCTAGTGTAGTAATAGAACTAGGCTAGTGTAGTAATAGAACTAGGCTAGTGTAGTGATATAACTAGGCTAGTGTAGTAATAGATCTAGGCTAGTGTAGTATAACTAGGCTAGTGTAGTGATATAACTTGGCTAGTGTAGTAATAGAACTAGGCTAGTGTAGTGATATAACTAGGCTAGTGTAGTAAAGCTAGGATAGTGTAGTAATAGAAATAGGCCTGTAATAGAACTAGGCTAGTGAATTAATATAACTAGGCTATTAATAGAACTAGGCTGGTGTAGCAATATAACAATGCTAGTGTAGTAATAGAACTAGGCTGGTGTATTAATAGAACCAGGCTAATGTAGTAATAGAACTTGGCTAGTGTAGAAATATAACTATGCTAGTGTAGTAATATAACTAGGCTAGTGTAGTAATATAACTAGGCTGGTAATATAACTAGGCTGGTGTAGTAATATAACTAGGCTAGTGTAGTAATAGATCTAGGCTAGTGTAGTATAACTAGGCTAGTGTAGTGATATAACTTGGCTAGTGTAGTAATAGAACTAGGCTAGTGTAGTGATATAACTAGGCTAGTGTAGTAAAGCTAGGATAGTGTAGTAATAGAAATAGGCCTGTAATAGAACTAGACTAGTGTAGTAATATAACTAGGCTACTAATAGAACTAGGCTGGTGTAGTAATAGAACTAGGCTGGTGTAGTAATAGAACTAGGCTAGTGTAGTAATATAACTAGGCTAGTGTAGTAATAGAACTAGGCTAGTAATAGAACTAGACTAGTGAAGTAATAGAACTAGGCTAGTGTAGTAATAGATCTAGGCTAGTGTAGTAATAGAACTAGGCTAGTGTAGTGATAGAACTAGGCTAGTGTAGTGATATAACTAGGCTAGTGTAGTAATAGATCTAGGCTAGTGTAGTAATAGAACTAGGCTAGTGTAGTGATATAACTAGGCTAGTGTAGTGATATAACTAGGCTAGTGTAGTAATAGAACTAGGCTAGTGTAGTAATAGAACTAGGCTAGTGTAGTGATATAACTAGGCTAGTGTAGTAATAGATCTAGGCTAGTGTAGTATAACTAGGCTAGTGTAGTGATATAACTTGGCTAGTGTAGTAATAGAACTAGGCTAGTGTAGTGATATAACTAGGCTAGTGTAGTAAAGCTAGGATAGTGTAGTAATAGAAATAGGCCTGTAATAGAACTAGGCTAGTGAATTAATATAACTAGGCTATTAATAGAACTAGGCTGGTGTAGCAATATAACAATGCTAGTGTAGTAATAGAACTAGGCTGGTGTATTAATAGAACCAGGCTAATGTAGTAATAGAACTTGGCTAGTGTAGAAATATAACTATGCTAGTGTAGTAATATAACTAGGCTAGTGTAGTAATATAACTAGGCTGGTAATATAACTAGGCTGGTGTAGTAATATAACTAGGCTAGTAATAGAACTAGACTAGTGTAGTAAAAGAACTAAGCTAGTAATAGAACAATGCTAGTGTAGTAATAGATATAGGCTAGTAATAGAACTAGGCTAGTAATAGAACTAGACTAGTGTAGTGATAGAACTAGGCTTGTGTAGAAATAAAACTAGGCTAGTGTAGTGATATAGTAATAGAACTAGAATAGTGCAGAAATATAACTAGGTTAGTGTAGTAATAGAACTAGGCTAGTGTAGTGATATAACTAGCCTAGTGTAGTAATAGAACTAGGCTGGTGTAGTGATATAACTAGGCTAGTGTAGTAATAGAACTAGGCTGGTGTAGTGATAGAACTTGGCTAGTGTAGTAATAGATCTAGGCTAGTGTAGTGATATAACTAGGCTAGTGTAGTGATATAACTAGGCTAGTGTAGTGATATAACTAGGCTAGTGTAGTAATAGATCAAGGCTAGTGTAGTAATAGAACTAGGCTAGTGTAGTGATATAGTAATAGAACTAGAATAGTGCAGAAATATAACTAGGCTGGTGTAGTAATAGATTTAGGCTAGTGTAGTGATATAACTAGGCTAGTGTAGTAATATAACTAGGCTGGTGTAGTGATATAACTAGGCTAGTGTAGTATAATAACTAAGCTAGTGTAGTAATAGAACTAGGCTAGTGTAGTAATAGAACTAGGCTAGTGTAGCGATATAACTAGGCTAGTGTAGGGATATAACTAAACTAGTGTAGTAATAGATCTAGGCTAGTGTAGTAATAGAACTAGGCTAGTGTAGTGATATAACTAGGCTAGTGTAGTAATATAACTAGGCTAGTGTAGTAATAGAACTAGACTAGTGAAGTAATAGAACTAGACTAGTTTAGTAATAGAACTAGACTAGTGTAGTAATATAACTAGGCTACTAATAGATCTAGGCTGGTGTAGCAATATAACAATGCTAGTGTAGTAATAGAACTAGGCTGGTGTATTAATAGAACCAGGCTAATGTAGTAATAGAACTTGGCTAGTGTAGAAATATAACTATGCTAGTGTAGTAATATAACTAGGCTAGTGTAGTAATATAACTAGGCTGGTAATATAACTAGGCTGGTGTAGTAATATAACTAGGCTAGTGTAGTAATAGATCTAGGCTAGTGTAGTATAACTAGGCTAGTGTAGTGATATAACTTGGCTAGTGTAGTAATAGAACTAGGCTAGTGTAGTGATATAACTAGGCTAGTGTAGTAAAGCTAGGATAGTGTAGTAATAGAAATAGGCCTGTAATAGAACTAGACTAGTGTAGTAATATAACTAGGCTACTAATAGAACTAGGCTGGTGTAGTAATAGAACTAGGCTGGTGTAGTAATAGAACTAGGCTAGTGTAGTAATATAACTAGGCTAGTGTAGTAATAGAACTAGGCTAGTAATAGAACTAGACTAGTGAAGTAATAGAACTAGGCTAGTGTAGTAATAGATCTAGGCTGGTGTAGTAATAGAACTAGGCTAGTGTAGTGATAGAACTAGGCTAGTGTGGTGATATAACTAGGCTAGTGTAGTAATAGATCTAGGCTAGTGTAGTAATAGAACTAGGCTAGTGTAGTGATATAACTAGGCTAGTGTAGTGATATAACTAGGCTAGTGTAGTAATAGAACTAGGCTAGTGTAGTAATAGAACTAGGCTAGTGTAGTGATATAACTAGGCTAGTGTAGTAATAGATCTAGGCTAGTGTAGTATAACTAGGCTAGTGTAGTGATATAACTTGGCTAGTGTAGTAATAGAACTAGGCTAGTGTAGTGATATAACTAGGCTAGTGTAGTAAAGCTAGGATAGTGTAGTAATAGAAATAGGCCTGTAATAGAACTAGGCTAGTGAATTAATATAACTAGGCTATTAATAGAACTAGGCTGGTGTAGCAATATAACAATGCTAGTGTAGTAATAGAACTAGGCTGGTGTATTAATAGAACCAGGCTAATGTAGTAATAGAACTTGGCTAGTGTAGAAATATAACTATGCTAGTGTAGTAATATAACTAGGCTAGTGTAGTAATATAACTAGGCTGGTAATATAACTAGGCTGGTGTAGTAATATAACTAGGCTAGTAATAGAACTAGACTAGTGTAGTAAAAGAACTAAGCTAGTAATAGAACAATGCTAGTGTAGTAATAGATATAGGCTAGTAATAGAACTAGGCTAGTAATAGAACTAGACTAGTGTAGTGATAGAACTAGGCTTGTGTAGAAATAGAACTAGGCTAGTGTAGTAAAAGAACTAGGCTGGTGTAGTAATAGAACTAGGCTGATAAAAGAACTAGGCTAGTGTAGTAATATAACTATGCTAGTGTAGTAAAAGATCTAGACTAGTGTAGTAATAGAACTTGGCAAGTAATAGAACTAGACTGATGAAATAATAGAACTAGGCTGGTGTAGTAATAGAACTAGACTAGTGTAGTAATAGACCTAGGCAAGAAATTTTACTAGGCTAGTGTAGTAATATATCTAGGCTAGTGTTGTAATAGAACTAGCCTAGTGTAGTAATAGAACTAGGCTGGTGTAGTGATATAACTAAGCTAGTGTAGTATTATAACTAGGCTAGTGTAGTAATAGAACTATGCTAGTGTAGTGATATAACTATTCTAGTGAAGTAATAGATGTAGGCTGGTGTAGTGATATAACTAGGCTAGTGTAGTAATATAACTAGGCTGGTAATATAACTAGGCTGGTGTAGTAATATAACTAGTGTAGTAATAGAACTAGGCTAGTGTAGTAATAGAACTAGGCTAGTGTAGTAATAGAACTAGGCTAGTGTAGTGATATAACTAGGCTATGGAAGTAATAGAACTAGGATATTGTAGTAATAGAACTAGGCTAGTGTACTAAGAGAACTTGACTAGTAATAGAACTAGGCCAGTGTAGTAATATATCTAGACAAGTGTAGTAATAGAACTAGGCTAGTGTAGTAATATAACTCGGATAGTAATATAACTAGGCTAGTGTAGTAATATAACTAGGCTAGTAATATAACTAGGCTAGTGTAGTAATATAACTAGGCTAGTGTAGTTATAGATCTAGGTTAGTGTAGTTATAGAACTAGGCTAGTGTAGTTATAGATCTAGGTTAGTGTAGTATTAGATCTAGGCTAGTGTAGTATAACTAGGCTAGTGTAGTAATATAACTAGGCTAGTGTAGTAATAGAACTAGGCTAGTGTAGTGATATAACTTGGATAGTTTAGTAATAGAACTAGGCTGGCGTACTAAATTGTAGAAATAGAACTAGTCTAGTGTAGTAATATAACTAGGCTATTAATAGAACTAGGATGGTAAAGTAATAGAACTAGGCTGGTGTAGTAATGGAATTAGGCTAGTGTAGTAATAGAACTAGACTAGTGTAGAAATATAACTAGGCTGGTGTAGAAGTAGAACTAGGCTAGTGTAGTAATAGAACTAGACTAGTTTAGTAATAGAGCTAGGCTAGTAATATTTCTAGGCTAGTGTAGTGATATAACTAGGCTATTGTAGTAACAGAACTCGGCTAGTATAGTAATAGAACTAGGCTAGTGTAGTAATAGAACTAGGCTAGTGTAGGGATATAACTAAGCTAGTGTAGTAATAGATCTATGCTAGTTTAGTAATAGAACTAGGCTATTGTAGTAATAGAACTAGTCTAGTGTAGTATTAGAACTAGGCGCGTGTAGTATAACTAGGCTAGTGTAGTAATAGAACTAGGCTAGTGTAGTAATAGAACTAGGCTAGTGTAGTAATAGAACTAGACTAGTGTAGTAATAGAACTAGGCTACTGTAGTATTAGAACTAGGCTAGTGTAGTATTAGAACTAGGCTAGTGTAGTAATAGATCTCGGCTAGTGTAGTAATAGAACTAGGCTAGTGTAGTAATATAACTAGGCTAGTGTAGTAATAGATCTAGGATAGTGTAGTAATAGAACTAAGCTAGTGTAATAATATACCTAGGGTAGTGTAGTAATAGAACTAGGCTGCTGTAGTATTAGAACTAGGCTAGTGTAGTAATAAAACTAGGCTAGTGTAGTAATAGAACTAGGCTAGTGTAGTAATAGAACTAGGCTATTGTACTAATAGATCTAGGCTAGTGTAGTAATAGAAATAGGTTAGTGTAGTAATAGAACTAGGCTAGTGTAGTCATAGAACTAAGCTAGTGTAGTATTAGAACTAGGCTCGTGTAGTATAACTAGGCTAGTGTAGTAATAGAACTAGGCTAGTGTAGTAATAGAACTTTGCTAGTGTAGTAATAGAACTAGACTCGTGTAGTAATAGAACTAGGCTACTGTAGTAATATATCTAGGCTAGTGTATTCATAGAACTAAGCTAGTGTAATAATAGAACTAGGCTAGTGTAGTAATAAAACTAGGCTAGTGTAGTAATAGAACTAGGCTAGTGTAGTAATAGAACTAGGCTATTGTACTAATTGATCTAGGCTAGTGTAGTAATAGAAATAGGCTAGTGTAGTAATAGAACTAGGCTAGTGTAGTCATAAAACTAAGCTAGTGTAGTATTAGAAATAGGCTTGTGTAGTATAACTAGGCTAGTGTAGTAATAGAACTAGGCTAGTGTAGTAATAGAACTAGGCTAGTGTAGTAATAGAACTAGACTCGTGTAGTAATAGAACTAGGCTACTGTAGTAATAGAACTAGGCTTGTGTAGTAATAGAAATAGGCTAGTGTAGTAATAGAACTAGGCTGCTGTAGTATTAGAACTAGGCTAGTGTAGTAATAAAACTAGGCTAGTGTAGTAATAGAACTAGGCTAGTGTAGTAATAGAACTAGGCTAGTGTACTAATAGATCTAGGCTAGTGTAGTAATAGGAATATGCTAGTGTAGTAATAGAACTAGGCTAGTGTAGTAATAGAACTAGGCTAGTGTAGTAATAGAACTAGGCTAGTGTACTAATAGAACTAGGCTAGTGTAGTAATAGATCTAGGCTAGTGTAGTAATAGATCTAGGCTAGTGTAGTAATAGAACACAGGCTAGTGTAGTAATAGAATTAGGCTAGTGTAGTAATAGAACAAGGCTAGTGTAGTAATTGAACTAGGCTAGTAATAGAAGAAGGCTAGTGTAGTGATAGAACTAGGCTAGTAATATAACAAGGCTAGTGTAGTGATAGAACTAGGCTAGTAATAGAACAAGGCTAGTGTAGTGATAGAACTAGGCTAGTAATAGAACAAGGCTAGTGTAGTGATTGAACTAGGCTAGTAATAGAACAAGGCTAGTGTAGTTATAGAACTAGGCTAGTGTAGTAATAGATCTAGGCTAGTGTAGTAATAGATCTAGGCTAGTGTAGTAATAGAACTAGGCTGGTGTAGTGATATAACTAGGCTACTAATAGAACAAGGCTAGTGTAGTGATAGAACTAGGCTAGTAATAGAACAAGTCTAGTGTAGTGATATAACTAGGCTAGTGATGTAATAGATCTAGGCTAGTGTAGTAATAGAACTAGGCTAGTGTAGTAATAGAACTAGGCTAGTAATAGAACAAGGCTAATGTAGTGAATGAACTAGGCTAGTAATAGAACAAGGCCAGTGTAGTGATAGAACTAAGCAAGTAATAGAACAAGGCTAGTGACTATACAGTAAATTGGAGCCTTTAGTGCTATGTTTTTGCATAACAGGCCCTTTGCTTCCTCACTGTACCACTACATGTGTACTCAGTACTGGTAATGGGTCTCTACATAACAGGGCCAGACTAAAAGATAGACTCAGTGTCCAAAATATTGTTGAGAAAAGTGTGTTGCTTCTGTTAATAAAACAAATCTGAAATCCAGTTTTGATTATTCCCATGTTAATTCCATCCTGATTTCAGGTATCTTTCAACTTCTGGAAAACCGGGGGACATTTTACCTGATTTTACCAGACTTTTGCAACCCGGTTTGTAAAGCTAGACCTTTAGAGGCAGTTTCCTCTCTGAGCTGAGAGGAATGGAGAGAACGAAGAGGAGAACAGGTAGAAGACTTCAAAAGGAGTATGTATTTAACTTAGGGAGCGGCAGCAGAGGTGACGGTTTTGGAGAGTCTGGCGTGCCCAAAGTAAAATGCCTGCCACTCAGGCCCAGAAAATTGGATATGCACATAATTAGTACTATTGGATAGGAAACTCAAGTTTCAAGTTTCTAAAAGTGTTAAAATCATGTATGTGAGTATAATAGAACTGATATAGCACGCGAAAACCCGAGGAAAATCCATATGGATTTGCAGTTTTTTTTTGTACATGACCTTCTTCTCCAGGGTGCCTATTTATTTGTATTTTAACTAGGACTGAGACTGCAGTACCTATGGCTTCCACTAGATGTCAACAGTCTTTATGCAGTGTCTGGAGGCTCTAGCACTAAGCAGAACGGATAGGAAGAGGAAGTAGTGAAGGGACCTCTTTTGTCAACAACGTTTGACCGGCGCGAGATTGTGAGCGCGCCCCACTTTATTTTCCTTTCCTATTGTTCATGTTATCGTCCGGTTGAAATATTACAGTAAATATACATAAAAGGATGCATAAGTATACATTAAAAATGATGTTTGATTTGTTTGGAGAAAGTTTATAGGTATAATTTGAACGTGTTCTCTTCACGGTTCAATGGGCGACTCAACGGTGGATTTTCTGATCATAACGCGCCAACCAAACAGAGATTTATGGGTATAATAAATGACTTTTTCTAACAAAAGAACCATTGCATGTCTTCGTTGGACAGTTGAGAAGCCCTCAGCAGAAGTTCTTTGAAAGGTAAGTGATATTTTTTAGCTCTTATATGGGTTTTGTGTGACCCGCGCTGGATATGAATTTATGCTAATGTGGAAAATATATGAGGTGCTATCCTCAAACAATCAAATGCTGTGCTTTCGCCGTAAAGCTTTTTTGAAATCTGACAACGCTGTGATATTGCCAAGAAGCAGAGCTTTTGATAACTATGCAACACTGGTATATTGATGAATGTTTAATAATTCAACTTTTGGATTTTGAATTTGGCGCCTAACATTTCACCGGGTAGTGTCGGGAGTGGCCCGTTAGCGCCGCTACTCCCTAAGTTAACATGGGACAGGATGGAGGAGAGCGGGCAGCTCACCTCTTACTCTCTCCAAATCCTTCCCTCATATCCTTCCCGCTATCCGCATTGCCTCGCTGCAGCTGCCAATTGCTATTCCTGCAGCGTGTCTGTTTGTCTCTCGGTCGTTCTCACTCTCTTGCTCTCTGTCCATCCTCTCACTCTCTCTCCCTCTCTCTGTCCTTCTCTCTCTCTCTCCCTATCTATGTCTTCTCTCTCTTTCACTGTCTCTCCCTATCTCTCTCTCTCTCTCTCTGATCTCCCACTCTGTCTGGAATGGCTTGCTATAATTGGGTAGACGTTAAGTGTACACATTGTGTTGGGACGGGAATGTTTTTATACTCTTTTATTGAAATGTTGTGGCTTTTCAAGTTCAAGAAAATAGTCTCTCCCCATCCCTGTCATTCTCTGTCTCCGTCCCTCTCTCTTAGTCTCCCCCATCTCTCATGGTGAAACGTGACATGAGCTTTATTCCTCCTAGCCCTAGGATTGCTGTTGTTTCTGATATGTAGGAGACAGATGATGTTCTACTCTACTGAGAGAGAGATGATATGTAGAAGACAGATGTTCTACTCTACTGAGAGAGAGATGATATGTAGGAGACAGACGATGTTCTACTCTACTGAGAGAGAGATGATATGTAGGAGACAGATGTTCTACTCTACTGAGAGAGAGATGAAATGTAGGAGACAGATGTTCTACTCTACTGAGAGAGAGATGATATGTAGAAGACAGATGTTCTACTCTACTGAGAGAGAGATGATATGTAGGAGACAGATGATGTTCTACTCTACTGAGAGAGAGATGATATGTAGGAGACAGATTGTGCGACACAAATGGAACTCTATTACCTCTGTAATAGAGTGAATTATATAATTATACAAAGTAGTGCACCATATAGGGAATAGGGCTCTGGTCAAAGTAGTGCACTATATAGGGAATAGGGTTCCATAGGGCGCTGGTAAAAGTAGTGCACTACATAGGGAATAGGGTGCCATAGGGCTCTGGTCAAAGTACTGCACTATATAGGGAATAGGGTTCCATAGGGCTCTGGTCAAAGTAGTGCACTATATAGGGAATAGGGTGCCATAGGGCTCTGGTCTAAAGTAGTGCACTATATAGGGAATAGGGTGCCATAGGTCTCTGGTCTAAAGTAGTGCACTATATAGGGAATAGGGTGCCATAGGTCTCTGGTCTAAAGTAGTGCACTATATGGGGAATAAGGTGCCATTCATTCACTACCCTCTCCTCCTCTCCCTCCTACTCTCTCTTGTTCCTGTCTTTTGATGTATTCATGTGCTGATGTTGTTTTGTTATGAACCGTCTGATAAACGTTGTTGGTGTGAACTGAAGTGGCTGATAATTGCTCTTAATTATGCTTTTTGTATCCAGGCAACGGGCTCATTACTACGCATTCTACACACACACACACACACACACACATATACACACACACACACACTGTATATACACACACACACACACACACTGTATACACACACACACAGGCCTGTATATACACACACACACACACAGACTGTATATACACACACACACAGACTGTATATACACACATACACACGCACACACACAGACTGTATATACACACACACACACAGACTGTATACACACACACACACATACTGTATGTACACACACCCACACACAGACTGTATATACACACACACACAGACTGTATATACACACACACACACAGACTGTATATACACACACACACACGCACTAAGACTGTATATACACACACACACACACACACACACACACACATACTGTATGTACACACACACACACATACTGTATGTACACACACCCACACACAGACTGTATATACACACACACACACGCACTAAGACAGTATATACACACACACACACACACACACACACACACACACACACACACACACACACACACACACACACACACACACACACACACAGACTGTATATTCACACACACTCGAGCAAACGCACGCACATGGACACACTTCAAAGTGTGAGAGGAGGCCATTCTGTTGTTTACTCTCTGTGGTATTAACGGGCCATGAATAATGGATTAGGTACCATTTGTCTAAATGTCATGACATTCTGGCCTCAGCCTTGACCACAGGACTGTGTGTGTGTGTGTGTGTGTGTGTGTGTGTGTGTGTGTGTGTGTGTGTGTGTGTGTGTGTGTGTGTGTGTGTGTGTGTGTGTGTGTGTGTGTGTGTGTGTGTGTGTGTGTGTGTGTGTGTGTGTGTGTGTGAGAGAGGTAGTGTGCGCTGGTAGAGTCGCCCTGCTGTCCTTTAAGCCATTTCCTCTTTTCTCTGAATTCCTGGGTACAATCCCTCTCTTCATCCCTCTCTTCATCCCTCTCTTCATCCCTCTCTTCATCCCTCTCTTCATCCCTCTCTTCATCCCTCTATTCATCCCTCTCTTCATCCCTCTCTTCATCCCTCTCTTCATCCCTCTCTCATCCCTCTCTTCATCCCTCTCTTCATCCCTCTCTTCATCCCTCTCTCCATCCCTCCCCTCATCCCTCTCTCCATCCCTCTCT